>VXAA01001876.1:101525-151189 GCA_013399115.1 Anseranas semipalmata
GATGCACAATGCAATTGCTCACCACCTGCTGACAAATGCCCAGCCAGGCCTCGAGCAGCAGCAGCCCTGCCCTGGCCAACTCCCCCATTTTTATTGTTCAGCATGATGCCGTGTGGTATGGGACATCCCTTTGGTCAGTTTCGGCCAGCTGTCCTGGTTCTGTCCCCTCCCAGCTCCTTGTGCACGCCCAGCCTCCTCGCTGGCAGGGCGCTATGAGAAGCTGAAAAGTCCTTGGCTCGGTGTGAGCACTGCTCTGCAACAACTAAAACGTCAGCGTGTTATCAGCGTTGTTCTCATTCATCCTGAATCCAAAACACAGCACCATACCAGCTACTAGGAGGAAAATTAACTCTGTTACAGCTGAAATCAGGACATATGGTTGCAGAAGGTGGGCGAGGAGCAAACATTTCCTACAACTCATATCATGAGATCTGAGGAGTTCAACTGTGGAGACAAAGAACATTCTTTTGTTTTGCAGAGAGTACAGTTCACCTGTGGAACTTGCTATCAAACCATGTTTCAAGAGCCAGAAGCAGATGTGAATTATATGAATTAGGCGAATTCACAGAAGAAAGACCCACCAAGAGTTGTTAAACCAAGTGCAATTTATACATTGTACAGGAGTTGCAAAGGGCATATTGAAGAAATGTCAAACCTCACTTACCCTGACCCTGTGGTGTCTTCACATTCAGGGATAGACAAACCTTGTTCTGATTAAATATTGCCATTCTGACATTGCTAATGTATGAACAGGGTGTGAACTCACAAGCTCATGACACTGATCCAGTGTCACTTTGGTGGTACTACTGTGCACTTGAAGGAAATGTGCTTCTGTTAGTTGTTACTCCAGCTAAAATGGCTTATCTGTGGCATAGGCAAAAGCCTGTTCCTCTCAAGAAACACAGATAAATAGTGGGAAATCTTTGTGAAAAGTGTGAAGTAGTTTGTTCCTATGTTCTTGCTAAAATAAAAAAACTGAATCCCAAAGCAGTCCCCTAAATAAATCACAAATGCAATAAACAAACGGCTCCTGGTTATATCAAGCCAAAGCTCTATACAGTTTTTAGAGCTAAAGCAAATTTGGATTGGAGTGGATGAACTTTGTTAAAGTACAAACAACAAGCTTTTCAAAGTAAATTTAACGTATTTCTATTGCTACTTTTCCTCTTACAGTCTGCAAAAATCAAACTCACTGTAGACTTGTTAAAAATAGCAAAGTCAAACTCAAGCAGCTACAGCATGACAAATCTCAGACCTCAATAGTGCTTTCCTGCCTGGAATTAAATATCTCTCTAATCCAAGAGTGTAAAGACCATCTTCTGGATAGTGGAAAAGGGAACAGCCCCTTGGCAGCCTAATGCACATCACTGAGGATAGGTACTATGAATGCCAAAGGTACATAAGACACAGCAGTAACGCCCCTCTTAGATCCACAGGGTAGGAAACAAACACACAAACAAACAAACAAAAACTTAACCTTTGTATTAGAACATTTTCAATTTCAAGCTTAGTGCCTTCAGATCCCAGGGAGAGAGTGAGGGTCTGGGAGCTGAGGACACCTGCTCAGGAGCAAGTTCATAGAATCATAGAATGGCCTGGGTTGAAAAGGACCTTAAAGATCATCTAGTTTCAACCCCCCTGCTCTGGGCAGGGTTGCCAACTACTAGAGCAGGCTGCCCAGCACCACATCCAGCCTGGCCTTGAATGCCTCCAGGGATGGGACATCCACAACCTCTCTGGGCAACCTGTTCCAGTGCCTCACCACCCTCTGAGTGAAAAACTTCCTCCTAATATCCAACCTAAATCTCCCCTGTCTTAGTTTAAAACCATTCCCCCTCGTCCTATCACTATCAACGTGTGTAAACAGGCCTTCCCCCTCCTGTTTATACACTCTCTTCAAGTACTGGAAGGCCGCAATGAGGTCTCCCCGGAGCCTTCTCTTCTCCAAGCTAAACAAGCCCTATTCCCTCAACCTTTCTTCACAGGAGAGGTGTTCCAGCCCTCTGATCATCTTAGTGGCCCTCCAAGTTGGAAGTAACAGGCAAAGTGGCATGTGCCTTGCAGGAAATAACCTACCCATTTTCCTGTCCTTAAATCTCTCCCTGGCAGCCTTCTTTTCATCTGTCCTCTGTGTGCTGTTTTGTTTGATATTGCCATTTTATTCATTTTAGAGTAAAGGACAACTGAAACAGGCTATGCAGCACTCTCTTAGAAATTTGAAGTCCCACAGATCACAGTGCAAATGACCGTGGCTCTGTGGAATCAGCTGTATTTAGGAATATGTTATGCTGATATTTTCTTGCTGTCTGTACAGTGAAACAGGAACAGATGTAACACCTGCTTCCTCATCCACCGGTGTTTCCTTTTTTTAATGTAGCTGAGATAATTTCACCTAAAACGATAAATGGAGCTGCTACATTATCTCAAGCTGTAATGGTGTCACATTTTGCAATTTTGTGATTCACTCTGGGCACATTAATTCTAGGTATAACTTGAGGGAGAAGATATAATATTTGTATCATAGGAAACAAAACTTCAGGACTTAAGAGGATATTCATAACGTATTGAAAAGGAGGAATGAAAGGTACATGTTGAGAAGTTACCTTGACAGTTGACATTCCTTGAAAATAACACATCTTGACATTTTCTTCTGAATTGAAGAGCTGTAACAGTAAATATATGTTTTCTCTCAGGCAATCACAGTGTTTACCTCTCAGTGTGATATTGTGAACACATGGAAAATAACTGAAAAAATTATAGAAGCAACAACCTGTAATAAGCTGCTCCTGGAATGGCAGTATAATAGCCATCATAATTTGGAAATGTGAAATACACCAGAAACACACCCCAGGGATTTGAAAGTGAAATTTTTCTCTATGGGCCATACTTGAACCGATGCCTCTGCAAGTTATTAAGGAGCACTGCACTGATGAAGGTGTCAGCCATAAGATTTGAGATTTATTCTTTGTGACCATCATGACCTGATAGCCTTTCCCCTAAAGAAAAGAGTCTGTTACTGGTTCACTGAAGTACCAGTGTCCACGTACTTTGTTAATGCAACCTTCTTCTGCTTTTTGAATGCACTTCTGCTCCTCATCTTTACTTTGTTTTGTGACAATGAACTTGAAAGCATAATTATATGCTGGCTCAAAAAAGTAGTTGACTTGACTTCATCTGCTTTAAACCTGGTAGCTTGTTCCTATGCTATGCAGAAAAAAAAAAAAAAGAAAAAAGAAAAAAGTGAATAATTGTTCCCCAATCATTTCTTCCAACCATTCATGATATTTATCATTGGACTTGGGTTATCTCCTGTCTTCAGCATTCTCCCCTTTCCACTGAGGAGTCTGAGCCCATTGAGTTTTTCCTTTTGCAGAAGCTGTCCCAAGTCTTTGATCACACATGTCAAGGTTTTTAGGCTCCACTTCTTGAGGCATGAACCACCATTTGAACAAAAGGACATCCTCTGTTAGAGGTCTTCTCTTCTCTCCTACAGCAGGTGAATAACGTCAAGTCACAGCAAACTGCTAATAGGTTCCACCTTGGCCCTCACTGCACACTGATTGGTTTCGATTTACTCCCATCTATGTTCTGGACCAAACGAACAGTGTTTCTTGTGTGTGGTTAGTGTTTAAGGCTTCATTGTGTACACGGCCTTGAAAGATATATTTTTATAGGTAAGCACCTCATAAAATATTTTTCTGAAGACATTTATCAAGAGAGACTTTGAAAATCTGTAAGGAAGGGGGAAGGAGAAGGTGGGGGAAGCACAACATGTGCTTTTCAGCTGCCACAAAGCCCTGCAGCAGCAGCATTCATGTGAGAGGCGACACTTTGCACATTACAACAGGGAATCAAAAGATTTATACTCAGCACTCCATATATATGGCTCTCCACGGCATCATTTTGAAAGGGTGATTATTGGTTTGACATGAGAGAATATTTTACAATAAATGCTGAAAGTTCTCTATGTACATAGCAATAATCACCTGATGCTGCTTTTTCTTACTGCATGGCTTTTAATAATAAATAATCATAATAATGATAGTTAGGTTCTCCAGAATTATCCCATTTGTTTTCCAGGAAACCCCAGGGGCTGGTATTTATCACTCGATGTGAATGCTCCCTGCTCCTCTCCCTCCGCTTACATATGCATATAAAAGAGGTGCAGACATATGGAATGTGCCTCGCTTAATTTGATGGCAGCTCTGTTTATTATTATCTCCCTGAGCTGTGGTAGTTGTAGTTCAGTTGAGCAATTACTAAACCAGAAGCCGTAAGTCCCCTGTTAGATTTCTCACTGGGATCCCACATTTTCTACCCACAAATGACCAAGGTGTTCAAAAGCAAGGCACTGACTGTAGAAAAGATGACAGGCAACGTCTCTTAAATTCTAGTATTAGCCAATAGTCAGAGCATCCATTGATTTTAGACAGGAGCAGCTGGTAAATGTGCTCTTTCTATTTGTGTTTACATGGCAGCTTTGGCTAATTAGAGACTTTCAGCACATGTGAAGTGGGAAGAATGGGAGAAGGAAAGCCCCAAAAGAACCAGACAAGGACTAAGATAGCAGAGGAAAGGAGAAAGGTCTGATTTTGGGATGTACTACTGCATGGTACCTGCAAAGTGTAGCCTGATTTTATGTCTGTTTTCTGCAGACAGGTAGCCTTTCTTCTGCTGCTAATTAGTGCAGACAATAAAAAAGTTTCTTCCCCTCCTCTCCTCCTGGACTATTAAGCTTATGTATGAATGAACTAATTTGGGATAAAAAATAGGACTGGGCTTAACTGGTGATATTTTGTGAATTAAAGGTTTCAGTCGTCTTTTTTTTTTTTTTTATCTAAATTTTGTACCTTTGGTTTTTCTTTTCTTCTGTCTTACTGTTCAAAAGAAAAGAACAGTTCTGAAATATCACCTGACAGATGAAGTGCAGAAGAGCTTGTAAGCAAGGACCTTAGTTTGCCAGTAGATGAAAACCTGTCAAGTTTCCTGCAGTTGTTTCTGTAAAAGACCAGGCTGGTAGAGCCAAGATTTACAGAAGAGTGAAGTGTGCCCCTGCTACCACTGAATTTTCAATGAATGAAGTTCTGCTTATACAAGCCAGCTTGCTGCTGGACTTGCCGTGGCCTGTCCTTCCGTGGAGTCTGCAGCGAGTGTATCATGGCTGTTCATTTCTTGCCCCCAGAAAGCAGAGAGCAAAGGGAAGTCCTTTGACTTACTCTCTCCCCACCCCATACTCCAAATATTCTCATTCTTACAGGCTTTTGGCCTTGTCTTGACACAGCCTAGCTTACTGAAGAAGACTGGAATCACCTGATAGAAACTGTCAAAGCATGTATCTTCTCTCTGCTTCCTTTAGTAGCAAAAATAGCCTACAGTGTAAATCACCAGCTCCTCTTGTTCAAAACCCACACAGCTTGACTGGAAGCTCACTGGGGCAAGTGCCATATTCTTGTTCTATGTTGGTACAGCATTAAGTACAAGGGAGTTATGACCTGTTGTTAGGGATTTCCTCAGATCAGTATCAAGAAAAGAAATAATGATGGCACCAAATCTAAAGTGTCACTAGCTCAATACCAACTATGAATACAATTAAACACCAGCTCTTCTTTCCCAGCCCCTTTTCCTTCTGTACATCTTTCTGTCCTTGGACATCTTTTTCACTATATATTTTTCCTTTCTTCTTTTTCTTCTTTTTCTTCTTTTTCCACTTGCATTTTTTCATGCCTTTGCAGTTTTCTCTGTACCTGTGCCTTCTACTAGAGAAAAGGTTGTTTACAACCCTTCAGTCTTCTGAGAGTTCCTGTCACTAACACGGTCTTCTTGTTCATTTGCTTCCCTTGTGGGTATGTCATGTGCCTCCAGAGATGGGAGGTTTTCTGTCTCTACTCTTAATTTTGCTCTGCCAAATCAACTGGGTGGTGGTGGCACTAATTTATAATTTGGTTCCAGGATGCACCTTCTGCCTGTCAGATTTGAGGAGGAAGCTAAAGAGCCAAGCAGTAGGGACAACTCTAGTTCAGGTCACAGTAGCCCTGTGGTCCTCCAGGTTTTGTTGATTACCCAGTGATCTACACATAAAACTGCCACTAAGGGTAGAGGCCAGCAGCACAAGCCATTTTGCACCTGACTGGCCAGCTTGTGAGTGAGTTATGAGCAGTGCTGGCCACAGCAAGTGCTTTTTAGGGTAAGATGCTGAACACAGCAGTCTCAGCAGATCATTTGGATATATGCTGACATAGATGAGTTCAGATGATCCAGGAGTGAGTGCTGTATGAGCCTTTTTACTCAAGGCTGTAACCCAACAGCACATGCTTGGAAGCAAATTTGAACCAAAGCACTGAGCCTTGCTGCCTTCCCCTGCTGACTAATTTATGTAGCAGCTTGCAGGTAACAGAGAAACAGTTTTTTTTTTTTTTTTTTTTTCCAGCTGGATCAGAGGTAACCATGCTCACAAAGTGCGTAAGCGTCAATGAATCTCTCCAGCTGTACGCATGTGTCTTTCCAGACTACTGAGTTTGTTCAGTATTTTGTTCTCTGAAAGAACAAAGCAGCTGGAACAGAAAACTTTTCCTGACACTAAAGCACCCTGAATCTCAGACAGCTTCACACTATCCTCAAGATCACAATAATGAATGTATTCTTAAACCCAATGCCTTGCTTCCATAACTTTGACTCTCCAGCATTTATGAAAATGTGCAGTTATACAAATAAACATGGAGTTTACAAAACTGCTTTCTTTTTCCCTTGAGTTCTGAGTGATTCAGAGAAGTAAAACCTTCCCTGAATGCAGGTACCTCTGAATATGAAGTCTCATTTGAATTTCTCTTTTCTAAAGCAGTATTGTTGCTTTACATACCATCACAAATAGTACAGCCATAATTTTAAGGAGACTGTTTCCCAAGAAGAAGGTCACAATAGAAGAGACCTCTCAGCTGCTGAATTGTAGGTGATTGTACTTTGTTTCTGTTTTCGTCTCATAACTATGTTATTGGCCAGGTGAGAGAGAAGTCATCCACAGGAAAGAAGGCACTTTCTCCTCTGCAGTCTGACCACTTTCAGATACTACACCATGAGAACAGTCTTTGCAATGATCATGAAGATAACTCTGCAATAAAAAACCATACGTTTTGGTCTGTCTGATAGAGGTGAACTGTTTGCCCTGGGAGAGGACTTATATGAGATATCCCTGAGCTTTGCAGAGTGCATCCACTGAGCTTAAAACCTGCAGATTTGCTGATGTGATTCTCCAGGCAGAGATGGATGTTGCTGTGACTTGCAGTCCCAGCAGCCATATCGATTTCAGTTGCACTGAGACATGTCCAAACAAAGAATGGACATGGTGCTAAAACTATAAATGTCTGTTTAAAAGGAGTTTCACAGCGAAGATCATTTGAAGGTGTTTTCTGACCAGCCCTGAGTGCAGCCACTCCAATTCCTACACTCCTGGTCCAGCAGATGATACCGCTAGCAGACAGGGATCTGTACTCTTGACACTGGTGTACATGTAACTGAAGTTGCCAAGAGCAACTGGGGACGAATGAATTCAAGTCTTGGCTGGTAGAGCAAAGGGGAGGGAATTCCCAGTGATTTGTTATAATTTCTGAATTGGCATGCACACTCTGAGAGCCAAACAATTGCAGACCGGATTTAAGATCAAAGTTTCATCTTCTGCTGGAGAAAGACCTCCTGAACATCACATAATCTGTTGCTAGGTTGGAATCCACCACACAACAGCTCCTTCCTCTTCATCAGGTTATGTTGCGGGAGGAAGATTACAGTTGAATGTATTCAAATGCTTTTCTTTACTGGTAGGCAGAGCTCTGGGAGTGACACAGCAGCCCCATTTACATTATATGCATTGTGGCTCATTTCTACTTGTATAGTACTCTCAAGAATTTTTTTCCTTTTGCAGATTAGAAGCTCAGATTAATGTATTCTATATTCTGTATTTTTCCCTTGAAGTTGCAGCTTTTTTTTCTTTTTTTTTTCTTTTCTTACTTTTTCTCTTCAGTTTTGGCATTTAACTGTATTTCTTTTATAAACCTTTTGAGCAGCAGCTGTGCTCAGTATCAGCATGACACGATACAGAAACATATTGTTCCTTATAAAAAAAAGAGTGAAAGATTGAAAAAGGGTGAGAAAGAAAGAGAGAGGCCAGGACCTCTTCTCTCTGGTCAGGCACAGACCATCCTAGGACTCCTTGTGAGCCCTGTGGGGGGCTGGCAGGAAAGAATTTGTAGCCACAGGGACATGTTATCCAGAACCAAGGCTTGAACCTAATTGTAAGCAGATTTTGCCCGCCTTTTTTGGATGAATGATGGCCTACTGGCATGTGACCTGGCTTGGCAATTTCCCTACAGTGTCCAGGCTGCCATAAGGAGATACGTAATGTCTAGAGTGATAGGAAACTCTTTAGTGCAGATGGTACAGAGCTGCCTCATAAAATGACTCACTGTGAATCCTCACAGAAATCTCAGCTATAAAAATGATAATGGAAAAAGCACAAGAAAATGCAAAATGTCTTAAGAACCATTTGTTCCAGCTCATGTCTTCCATTTTAGATAAAAAGAAGTTGTGTTTTACAACAAAACAACAACTTCTTCCCCTTTGTTATTTTTGACTAGCCAGGCAAAATCAATAGGACAAGGTACTGGAATTGTGGAGGTGGAGGGAGCTGTTGGAGATGGCAAAGTGACAGCTTGCAGTGCTTTGGCCCTTCCTTAGGAAAGAGGAATTGACTTCTTGGGAAATGTATGCATACAAATTCCTTTCTCCCTTTTCCATTCCCCTTGCCTCTCCAATAAGGGGAGGAAGCACATAATTAGAAAACATGGTACCTGTGGTTTTTCCCAAAAGAATCACTGAGCTTTACTTCAGAAATAGATTCTGAACCCCTGTAGACGGAGTTTTTCCTGTAATCCCTGATAAGATTAAGAACATGTATTTTAGGAGATGGTTTGCCATTGAAGTCAGGTTTCCAAATCCTTCCTTTGAATTCTCACACATTTTCACTTGCTTTTCTGTATGAATTTGCTGGGCTTTTGCGGTGTTTATTCCTAACGTAATGAAACTTCTCTGCAACATTCCAGATCGCCTGTGACTTTTATTCAATTTACTTTGTTTAGTAGGAACAGGCAGTAACACAAGACCATGAGTAACACAAGAGTCTGAGAAGTGGGAAGCTTTGAATGGGTTTCACCTTTTCTTCTCTTTCCATCATGGGCAGTGATATCAGAACTCTAAGTAAGAACATGTGAAACATTTTGAAAGACAAAGCATTATCTGCTTGAACGTAACGGGCTATTTTGATGGTGATACAGGGCACCTTGTGCTCATATTCCACAGCTGCTATGTCAGCATTTTAATGTGGTTTAGCAAAAAGTCCTTCAGCTTCCCCCATTTAGCTTGCTTTGGTTAGATTTGCAGAGCAGTTCCTGGCAGAGCAAGCTAAATCTTTCTGTAGGAAAACAAGCCCAAATTGGAGCACCCTGAACTCACTGAGCACTCTCCAATCCCTTGTGGGGGAAGTAGGGTCAGGATAAAAGTCTGGTCCTCTGGGCAGCTGCAAACCACACAAGTGCTTGGGGCACTTGATCCAGGAAATCAAAACAGCTCTAGTCCAAATCAAATCTGCATAGAGCATGGGTGGAGGAGCTCCAATATGAATTGTCCTCTCAATAGATATACACCCACTGCAATTCTTCCCTTGCTCAGCCTTCTCTTATCCTCTCTTGGATGTCTGTATGCAAGACTAGCTAGCACTGCTGTCTTTCAAGGACTACTGAAAAAAACCACCCATAAACTCACACTGCAAACACCATGGTCATTAATTCCAAGACAAAGAAGTTATCTCCTCAAAGTGAAGAACCATTCTGAAGATATTCTAAGAAATCCTTCTCCATCTGTACTGTCTGTGGCTTTCTAATGTTGTATACATCTTCCTAAACGAACCAGATGTTCCCAGCCACTTTATTCTGGGATCCTACAGCCAGAGACTTTGTGAAGAAGTTCACACAGAGCTGTCTTCAGCTGTCATTTGTTAAGACACTACCTTCACTCCATGCAAAAACACAGAAAAGGAAGGGAAGAACTAATACCTGGGACTTTTCTTGATGGTTGGTGACAGTGAGGTATTTGCATGTCATCTGATGCGCACATTTTGTTTGTGGCAGATCAAGTGTCACAGAATCACAGAATGGTTAAAGTTTGAAGGGACCTCTGGAGGTCGCCTGGTCCAACCCCCTGCTCAAGCTGGGACACCTAGAGCAGGTTGCCCAGGACCATGTCCAGGTAGCTTTCGAAGATCTCCAAGGAGGGAGACTCCACAGCCTCTCTGGACAATCTGTGCCAGGGCTCCATCATCCTCACAGTACAGAATTGCTTCCTGATGTTCAGATGGAGCCTCCTGTGTGTCATTCAGATGGAGCCTCCTTTGTGCCCATTGCCTCTTGTCCCGTCACTGGACACCACTGAATAGAGCTTGGCTCCAGCCTCTTTGCACCCTCCCTTCAGGTATTTATAGACATGGATAAGATCCCCCCAGAACCTCCTCTTCTCCAGACTGAACGGACCCAGCTCTCTCAGCCTTTCCTCTTTGGAGAGGTGCTCCAGTCCCTTGGTGGCCCTTTGCTGGACTGTTTCCAGTATGTCCATGTCTCTTCTGTAATGGGGGGCCCCAGAGCTGGACACAGAAATCCAGGTGCAGCCTCACCAGTGCTCAGTAGAAGGGAAGGATCACCTTTGACCTGCGGGTGATAATTTGCCTGATGCAGCCCAGGATGCTACTAGACTTCTTAGTGGCAAGAGCATGCTGCTGGCTGATGTTCAACTCAGTGTCCAGCGGGAACCCCAGGTCCTTTTCTGACAAGCTGCTTTCCAGCTGGGTAGCCCCCAGCATGTCCTGGTGCCTGGGGTTGTTCCTCCCTGGGTGCACGTCTTTGCTACAGTATCCTGTTGGGATGAGAACATAAAAATGATGAGATCTACACGAAGAGATAATGACCCTCTTTGCTCAATGAGTGTCCTACTGTGGTATACAGTGACAGGCTTCAGATTGAGCTCTGCCTGCCTGTAGTGAAGCAAATGAGGCAGGAGGCCGACCCTTTTTGGGAAGGGAACCCAGTGTTGTAACCTGTGGGGAAACAGGGTGATGCACTCAAAGGGCTCAGCTGTAACAGCAGGAATTCAAGCAAAATAATCTCTGAGTGGTATTAGTATATTCACTTCTCTGGAGTAATATTTGTCTAATAACTCTGGACTTTATATTGACTTTCAAAGCTGTGATTTGTGCAGGATGGTCCTTCTAATAGAACAGAATGGTTGCAGAGGACCACAGAGGGACTGCAAAGAGTTTCTGTTTTGAAGACAAAGAATTTTTGACACCACAGCAGTGTTTTGTAAGCATGTCTAGGACTTACCACTCAACATTTCTCCCTGAAATTCAGATGAGTTTTCACTTGAAACTCAGTCTGAGACTCATTGTAGTCACATGATCCACACTATACAAAACAATATTTAATCTTAAAAGGGAAATGAATTCCATGCTTGTATTTGATATGGCAATGCATATGCTGCTCCGCATTTGCACCACGCTGCATAACACTTTATATACAGGCTGTAAAAGGTTGACTCAGGGAGGTTATGGGGAGAAAAGTCAGAAACGTAATCCTGAATCTTTCTCTGCCATGCTATAAAATCAACTATTTTTTGTCTATATAAACAATTTCATTTTAGAACCAAGCCCCAGGAATGTGGACCTGTGATGAAAATGTGTAATTCAATTTGAAGCTGAATATTTGGTGATAAAAGTACTCCCAGGAATAATATTTAAAGAAGGATTACATTCTTCCATACTTAGTTGCTTGCTTTCTTCTGGCAAAGTAAACAAAGCACTTGTACATTTAACTCACTACATCAGAAATGATGACTGATGAGGTTTCTTAAGCATTTCTTTATACACACACATACACTCACATACACAATTTAAAATGACCACGAAGTTATTTGAAATCTTGTTACAGATTTGTTAAACTCCAATATACCTAAATTTTAGTGGGAAAAAAATCACAAGAGATAGGAGATCTTCATTAGGCTTGCTAATTACCGGGCAATTCTGCAAAGTCCCAGTCAGCATTCCAAAGTCATTTATATATATGGTTTTATAGGATATAAGAATACCTTGGCAATACCAAGTTTGTAATTTAATTATGCAATAGAATCCTTCTACTGTGTCTTGTAAACATTTTCTTTTTTTTTTTCTTTTTTTTTTTTTGAATACCCTGCATAGCAATGAATGCTCCGTGTTCTATCCTTTTCCTGCTGTTGCTTAAAACTGTGATCTTAAAAGGATATAGTGGAAAAAAACTCTCCTTTTTTCCCTCTCTATCCAATCAGCATGTCCAAAAAAGAAGCTAATTTTTTTTTTTTTTTCTACAGAAATGGTTCTTAAGTTGCGTTTTGCTGGGTGGACAAAAAGCTCTGAACAAATTACAGTGAATTTCCTGCATTGAAATCCTACAAACTATCTAGAGGAATCAGCGTGAGTAATGGTGTAGTGCTGTGCTCTTTAATATGATTCATTTTAAGTCCAGAGTTTGTCTCATTAGACATGGATGCAAGCTGCAAAGTTTGGACTCAGCCTTTTTAGTGAGTATTTTGGAAGTTCAGAAGTGTTTTTTTTTTTCTTTTTTTTTTCCCAGACTGTTACATGGAAAGGCTCCTGCTGTGAGGTTTGGATAAAATCTGGGTTTTTTGGTTCAGTTCTATTTTTGTTTCTAATATACTCAATCCGCAGCGTTTGCAGCCTGCCATAAACCCCCTCTGTTAAGCGTGCATATTGTGCAGAAGACTTGGCTCAAATCTAGCGTCGCCTAATGGAAACCAGCAAAACTGTGGGCTGGAACGAGCCCCTAGCTGCAGTGTGTGACCGCAGCGAACACCTGGGCTTGCTGAAAATGACAAAAAAATGACATTTTCTTGGGGACTGCATCTGAGAATTGACTGAATGCTGGGCACCACAGCTCAGGCAAGAACAGCTCCTCTGAAGTGCTCCTGGTGCACGAGGAGAGGCCTTCTGAGGCACTGCTCTGCCTTTGAAAGAAACGATGTTTCTGGCCATAGTGCTTGTGAAGAAACTGCACTTTTATAGCTGAAAGCAGGGCTCGCTCTTGAGTTGTCACTAAAACATGGCTAGCTTTCCCAGCTGCTCTGCGAGATCTGTCCATTGGCACTGCACGCCCGTGACCGGAGACGGGAGGGGGTGTTTGCAGCAGCTGCTCCCCAGCACAGCTGAAGAAGTGCCTTTCCCCACCGCTCACATGCGATGCATCGAGCCCAGCAGCACCCTGTGGCTTCCAGCAGAGTGCTCCAAGCAATCGTCTGGCCTCTGTTTTACCAGCAGCTTCTTTCCATCTATCCCCTGCGACACCTTCATGCCCTTAACCCCCTTCTGCATGTGAGGAGGCGAGGGGGCAGGGAGAGATAAATGAGGTAAAGAAAGTTTCAGGGGAAATTCACGGTTTTGACACAATGTGCTGTGCCTTCTCTGCAGGACCGTCCTTCCCCTCTGACAGGCATGTCAAAGGATGGGCTCTCCTGAAGTCTGACGGCAGAGTCAGGAATGTGCTTTCTCTGTATGTGATGCTGTTTTTGGAACCTGGGATGCCTTTAATGATGGCAGTTTAAACTGATGTACACCTCAAGTAGGACATGACCAGTTTATTTTGATTCCTGGGGAGAAACCACACTGCACACCATACCCATCAGAAGTGGCTTCCTAATTTGTGTTGCACTGATAAGGCGTTGCATGTGTTACCCTTAATGCACCACACTGAGCAGGGCTTTAGGTACTGGCTACAGGAGACTAGCTTAGGGGAGATTGTGTTGAGGAAAGTCAGAAACAAAATCTCATTTTTTTTTTTTTTTCGCTGCCATGCCATAAAATCAACTATTTTTTGCCTGTGTAAACAATTTCATTTTTGAGCTGAGCCCCAGGAATGTGGACCTGTGGTGAAAATGTATAATTCAATTTGAAGCTGAACATTTGGTGATAAAAGTATTCCCAGGAATAATATTTAAAGTAGGATTACATTCTTCTGTACCTTAGTTGCTTTATTCCTCTGGCATGATAAATTAAGGCACTGTTTAGCTTTCACCCCAGACACCTCAGCTGATATTTGATGAGGTTCACTTAAGCTTTTTGCACATGTTTCTAAAATGGTTACCATATTATTTGCCTTTACATAAAATAAATGCAAAACGTTAAGATTTGTAGCCTTCTCTGTCAAGCAGGATACAGAAGACTGTGGGCTTTGACAGGGTGGTAGGTCTAAACTAATTCAGGAGACAGCTGTTGACAACTGTGAAGTCTATTTCGTCTGAATAGCAATGCTTAGAAATATCTTTGATTTCCTTTGTGGAAATAAGAAAAGAATCTCACCCATGCCATAAATACTTTTAAACCACTAAGTTTCTTGTGAACGACAGTTGGAGATGGTTATGTCTGAACTGTGCGTGGTTAAGGAGACTACTGAGGGTATCAGCAGCCCGTGCATTGTGCAGGTCATTTGGTGGGAGGAATGGAAAGGACCACACATTTGCCCCGTCCATGAGTCAGCTACCCTCTAGGGTGATGGGGGACACAAAAAAGGGCCCTTCATCATGTGCCTTTGTTCTCCCTGTGCCAGCAGGAAGCCAGGATCCCCCCTGCCTCACCAGTTCCCCTGTGGGACAAAGGTGCCCCAGAGCTGCGGCAGCCCCTGCAAACCAGAGCAGCCCAGAGCTCCTCCAGTCTCTGCAGAGGGGCTGGCCTCCAGCTACCGTGCACCCGGCGTGGGGGGGATCCTGGGGGCGGGCTTGCATCCCCTCCTCCCCTGAACTGCGCCCAGGGCATCTTGGCAGATGCTGAAAATCTGGGCAAATATGCTCAGCAAAATCCCTCCACGGAGTAACCTTGCACATGATTATAAATCTATCAAGGGCTTATGGAAAAGTCATTCTGACCTGTGTGTCTCTTCTGCCTCCTTATTGCGATTACTGAGAAAAATAACTTGAAGAACTTGATATGCTCACTTTTAGTCAAAGGCACATTTTTACAGTACTACTAGAATGCTAAACTGGGACTCTTCTGATGTTTGGGGCTTCCAGGCATGGAGTCTTTTTGCCATAAAATATATTCTTCCCAAAGCTTGAACGAACCCCTGAGATTTTGAAGCTGTAACCATAGCAAACATAATTTAAAGACAGAGAAATGTGTTTTGTCAGTGTCATTCCAGCTCTGAATGGTGCAATCTCTATTTCTCTGAGTTACGCAGTCTTTCTGGTCTCAAAGTGGAGCTGGAAATATCAAAGAATTCCAGTGGACTATTTCAGTTAAAAAAGAAAATTAAGTTTGATAGATGACTATTCAAAGGGCTTTCTAAAATATCATGGCAGAACGACCTTCGAAGAAGATGTCAGTCTCAATAAGCACTCAGCCCAGCTGCGATACCAACCTCCTTTTCTGGGATACCAAGGTACTGCAAAAGCTTTCAGGAGTAGGAGGTATTTGCTTTTCAGTCCAGCTTGAATTATTTCAATATTAGATTTTATTGGATCTATATGTAGCTGTTTTACGGCTCTTTAATGTTTATGGTGTATTTATTATCATTCCTACATTTTCCCTGCAGCACTACTGAGGAGGGACTATCTAAAGGTTGTGAAGATTTGTTGCTGTACCTTTAATTTACAGCCTTTTCATACTTTCATTTGAAGAGTTCTGTGGTGTGAATGACATCAGTTAAGTCTCACGGTATCCATCTGAATTCATAGTTCTATATAAAATGCATTTTAAGTAGAGGTAAACTGAGTCCTGGAGCAGTCAGGGCAGCAAAGCAAGTTTATTACAGAGCCTGGGAAGGAACCTGGAGACTGGAAATCCCTGCGTAAGCTATGTCACTAAACAGACCAAAAGCACCACTCCTTTGCTCAGACAATTGTTACCCAAAATTAGAGAAGTAATATTAAAACTCAGCCCATTTCCTAAGGAAGAGTGTGGGGTGGTGGCAAAAGGGAGATGGCATTTGATTTGGTTCCAGAAGCAGGTCCAGACCTAACTTAAGTAGCAAGGCAGAGCTGGTGTCAGACGGGGGACGAGCAGCAGCCGTAGAAGCCCCTCAGCTGCCCAGTACATCTCAGCCTGGGCTGAGCTTGCATACTTGGTCACGTGAAGAGATCCACGGCATGAGTCTTGTACTGGAGAGAACCCCTGGCTGGAGTTCTCATCCACTGTGGACACATACGCCTCATCTACTCCTTTCCTTCTGTCCTACTAATTCTCCATTTCCTTTCAACAGAGATAACTCATACTAAGAACACAGGATGACAGGAAAATTCCAATGGGAAGGGATCTCAGGGGGTCATTTTGTTCAGCCTCTGCTCAGAGTCTTCTCAAGTCTCTTGTGTTCAATTAATAATGGCAAACTATGGGTCAGTTCTCAGGCACTAAAATGCAGTACCAAAGAGTACTGAAGAAGCAAAGGTGGCTTAACAGCACCCTTAGCTTGCTTCTACACCAAGACAGGTTGCTTAGATTCACATTTAAATGACTTTTTTTTTTTTTTTTTGCCAGTACTTGAAGATAAGTTTGGTCAGAACTTGTCTACGCCTTCTTGTAAAAATTCTACATCAACATATTCTCAGCCTTTATGACCCTCCATGAACTGGATCTGGAACTTGTGAAAGACTTGCTTTCCTCTATGGCAGTTGTGTGAACACCAGGTGTGATAGAAACAAGGTGCTTTGCTGGTTTTCAGCAACCCATCCACAGGAGAGGAAAATGGGCAGATGCCCTGAGTGCTGTGCAAAGAAGCCTGAACCTTAACTTCTTTAAGACAAGACTTGGTTTGTTGTAATGGGCAAAGAGTGAATGAGATGCAGATGTCAGAGACTAGTCACTTAACCTGTACAGTTCTCCCTCTTTAAACCTTTTTCTAATTCTTTCAATGCAAACTTTAGCAATGAGTGCCCCTTCTGTACAAACAAAAACACCCATTACATTCTCAATGTAGTCTACGAGACAAGTCCAAAGCCCTACCCAGTCACCTCAGCATTGCACAAGAGAGGAGAAGAGATGTATATGGCACAAGATGTGATGGCAAATGCTTGCTATTACCATGTTATGTTTGAAGCCACATGGGTTGTATGGACCTCACAGATGACAATTCCTTGGTGCACCACCAGACAGGCAGCCACTGCAAGGGTCAGTAACCCAGTACTAGGGCATGGATGATCTTTCATAGACCCATAGGTCTTTCAGGAAGCTGTGCCACAGCCAAAAAAAATACCTCCCCTCTCTTCCTTAGCCCCAGCCTCTAAAAACAGGGGACTAGTGAGTCCAACTACAGAAGTGGCTCAGATACGTGAAGTCAGAAAAGGGGAAGAGGCAATCATGAGCTGTCAGCAAATTAGCCCAGGTGTAAGAAACAATTGGCTCTGCTGAGAACACCAAGGGGATGTTGTGAGAGGAATTTCCTAGCATAGCTATACTTCTTCCAAAGTGTCAAATGCCTCAGGTGTCTCTGGATACTCCAGTATGCCAGATAAAGGGACCCCTGTTCCTCTTCCTTTCCTGTCCTGGATTTTTCTGTGGTGATGTTTTCCTTCATTAAAGAGCTGCTTTTAGCTTCATTGCTTATGTTCCACAGATTAATAATTCTCTGTTGCATCTGTAGGTGACAATGTCACTTACCTAGAGTTTGGATGCTGTTTTCATATGTAAGGGAGAATTTGCCTTCTTGTTTGAACCAAACTGAAATGCCTTACTGTTAAAAGAATACATAAAACACATTATGCTTTTAATGCTATGATTACAAGACATCTCAGTGAAACTGATAACTGTATTTGGACCATCCCCTTTCTACCTCTTCTCGCACCTTCTCACCGCTCCCAAATCACACTAACACACAGAATGTAAATTAGGCTGTGTTGTGAGTTCAGAGTCCTCTGTTTTTTTCTTTTTTTTTTTTGGTTTTCATCCTGTCAGTAGTTTGTAGTCTACAGCACTGTAAACAGAGCTGTTCTTGGAAATATAATGGCTTGATAAAAGCATATAGTTTCAAAACCACTCAACAAAATATTCATCAGAAGGGATCTCATGCTATTGCTCCCCACATGTAGTCAATATATCACTTTAACTACAGTACATTTACCCTCTCTTTATCATCCCTTCCGAAGCCATGTGGAATACTCATCTTCTCTAATCCTTGTCTATAGTATTTCCAAAGTACTTTACAAGCCTGGAGTAACTGACTTTAATGCCTTGCAGCAGCTGAGCTGGTAGCATATATGATACCTTAAATGTAACAATCAAAGGAGCATGCAAGATTTTTGGTATTTCCGCTGGCTTGCAGATGTGCAGTATACAGGTCCAAAATCTGTAATGTCAAGTTTAGGCTGAAAGTGTTTAAAACAAAATAATGTCTCACTGCTCTGTGTCAACACCCCCATAACATGAGAGGGTATTCTCTGATAGAGAGTGCACCAGTATTAAATATCAGTTATCCGAACCCTACAGTAATTTCTTTTTTGTATGTGTGTCCATGAATAACCTCGCTCAAGATTTATGTAATGGAGTGTATTGTTTTATTAATCCAGAGCATGTGGTATTCTCCAGGTGCTAAGCTTTGATCTCCTTGCCCTTCTATGTATTAAGTTTTCTGGTTCTCATTGACACTGATGCTCTTGATTTAAGGTAATCCTCTTATTGTTGGGGGTAGGAAAAAAAATGCAAGTGAACTCTGCAGTGAACCTGGAATCTTTTTCCCTTTTTTCGTCTCAGTTCTGATTGAATCTCCACTAAATTCAGCTCAGCAGAATCCAGCCACTGCTTTTAGGAGTAAAAGTATATCTTTCTGCAACATTTTATGGCTTGGAATGTTGTTTATGGCACATTAGATTACTGTTTGAAATGCTAGCATTCACTAACTAGAGGAGCTGTGGGTTTATATTAAAACAACTGAGCAATGTTAAAAAATCAACCAGAAAACCCAAGAAGGCAGTTTTCCATGTCCCTTGGCTGGTAATGGAGGGAAAGAGCAAGAGTGTGAGTACAGGAGGAGTGGAAGGCATGTGGCAGGGGAAAGGAGAACAGGACAGTGAAAAAAATTGCTAAAGCAAGTCTTCCTCCAAATGAGCCAGCACACATGTAGGCTGCAGATGAGAGAACAGGCTGAGGAAGCTTCTTAGTTTACTTCTGAGGTACCACTTGACGAGCCACTGCTTCTCCTCCCAACCCCTGTTGCAGCTGGCACTATCTCCCCATCTCTTGCCTCTGCTTTAGCGTTTTTCTCACCTAACTTGACAACTTATTTCAAGGGCATATGCTGACTTGAGGCAGCTTGGTTTTGGGAGTGAGAGCTGCTGGGCTGGGACTGTGGCATGGACCAGCACAGGTCAGAGCAGGCTTGGAACCAGCTCTTCATTCCTGCTCAGCCCGAAGAGTGCCTGATGTGCTGTTGGGATGGTCTGCAGATCTCTGCAAACACGGGCTCACCCTCAAGGTTGATGGGGTGGTCAGGAAGGAATATGCTGTTCTCTGACATCAAGGTTTGTGAGGTGGGTGGGTGGAATTAAAACATGTACATTTCTTGAGCTGTTGCTGGGAATGAGACATTGCTTCTGTGAAGAACTGCAGGACAGTAGAGCTCACAGGGACCATCTAGTTCACCCCCAAGACCCAGACCAGGATTAGCTATGCCAGCATCTTGTCTGGACAGAGAGGTGTCTAAAGTGTCCTTAGCAAGCTCCTCTGTTGAAGGTATCTTATTCTCCCCAGGCAACATCTCCCAGCGTTTCACTGCCATTTTCATTAGAAAGGTTCTTCTAACATTTAGTCTGAATCTTTGCTGATAATTAAGCTTATTTACTTGTTTTCTTATCTTCAGTAAACACAGGGAAGAGTTTGTTTCCTAAAATTTAAGAAAAAAAGACTAATATCTTTATGCTGCATTCCAAACTTTCAAATAGTATTTGCACTGAACAGTGCAGATCTTGCAAAGAACAATTTGTGATGTGCTGGAATATAAAAGGAATGGACCTAATACTGGAGAGCACATCAGACATTTGTATATTTACCTGAATTTGCCTTCTGAAATACATAAAGTTTATAGATCAAATATAGAGATGCATAAGCACTAAGTAGACCATTTTCTGAGCAACTAAAGTGCTTGGGGGACATTACAAAGCTCTCCTCACTCAATAAACACTGGCCCAGTACACTTGCCTAGGGAAAATAAAATCTTTCAGAAAAATTCTTTGACTAAGTCAATGTCATAGCAAATGGAGAACAGAGCAAAACTAGGTATTATTTTCGAAATAGGTGTATCAAAGTATTGCGGAAAATACTACATTGCTTTTTTATTTTCCTTTATATATAATGTATATATATGTATGTTATATAAGGAAACAGTGAAAGTCTCTCCACCCAGATTTCCTTTTTAAGCTTTTGTTTTTTTTTCACTTAAAAAAAAAAAAAGAACAATTACATTTACACTTTTGTTTGCATTTTTGTTGAAGTTTTTTGTACTCACTACTTATCAGTGGTGCTTGACAACAAAGTTTTAGAGGTGACAGTGATATCAGACAGACCACTGTCAGGTGCAGAAGACTGAATCTTCTGTCTTATACTGACACACCTGATAGTGGCTGCCTCCAGAGAGAGGACATTGGATCAGATGGTTTGTGAACTGATCCAGCTGGGCAGTTCCTTACTATTAGCCTAACATCAAGAAGAGTTCAAAGGGGTATTTATCGCAGGTTTTGCACTGAAAGGGACTGTCAAGTTTAGTAGTACCTAGTTTTGATTTTACCAAATACTTTTAATATAATACTTCCTATTCTCTGGGCCTCTTTTTTTTTTTTTTTTTTTTTTTTCCAGGCAGGGCTGTCTGGATAGCATTGTTTCTTTGCCACTGATGCAATGGTACCAAGGGGCTGTAAATGGTCACAGACACAGATGGCTCTATTGCCACAGTAGCTGGGACTACTGCAGCTCTTGCATGAGCTGGGGGTGAGGGGTGACTTTGTTCCCTTGCTGCACGTGGGAACAGCAGGTAGGGGAAGGGGTGGACTTGGCTGGTCCTTGCCAAGGCATCTGCTGCCACCACTGTTATGAGGCAGGCACCCCTGGGGTGGTTCACTCCCTTCCAAAACAGGCACTGAAAGCACCAGGGGTAAAATGCCCTGTAGAGGTGCCTCTTTTTCCACTGACTACCGAGGGAATGTTGAGACACTTACTGCTCAGTTAGCTCAAACATGCCCTAAATGCCTTTTCTGAATTGATGAAGATCCCTGTGGCACAGCTGGCAATGGCACAGAGGTACCTCCTGTGTCAGGACAAATCTTGTGCCCTGATTTTTCTCCAGCTATCAGACCCATGTGGTAAAACGTACATCCTAAAATCAACGGATGCAGAAAGCTTCGAATGCTTCCCAGTGCCTGTGAAAGTCAGTTTCTTTGTCCCTGCCAGGTTTGGACACTTGTGTTCATGCAATGAGTGTTGGCCTATGGAGGGAGAGGGGTTTTAGCTACGGTCCTCCTGCCAGAGGGAGCTGGGGGTGAAGAATCTATCTGAGGAGTCTGGAGGCAGCTGAGATAATTTATGGATAGAGCAGACAGGAGGATACATAGCTTCAAAAATGTTGTTAGTTTGTGTAATATGCAAGGAAGACAGTGCAATGGAGTGTGTATACATGGAAATAGTACAAATATTTTGCCAGCATCCTTAGGGTATTGGGAAAAGATTTCCGTTCTACTAGTTGAATTGTCATGAGGGATTTTCAAGGGTCAAGTTCCATATTGCAAGGAGGATATGAAACTTTTAGGCCACTTATTGCATGGACATGTGAAGAAAAGATCGTGCATGCTTGGAGGTTGTAAAAACAATTGACTCTTTTATGTTTGAAAAGAGGCTTTGTGTCATGGGCTGTATTGCATCACTGAATCTTAATCTCTTGAAAAGCATGATTGAGAAGACAGTGTTGTGCATGCTGAAGGAGTATGGCAGGCTCATTAGAGGGTCTACAATGAACCCTCACAACAAGTGGCATAGTAGAAGCTGCACATCATGTGATTCATGCAGATTGCAAAATATGAAACTCAGCAGTGAATATGATATACCTTGTTAAAGGGGCCCTGTAAACTGAAAAAAAAAACAAATTTCCTGGTCAGCCTTCCCTTGTGCTATGACCACCGAGAATTTTGAATAGACAATGTTTTGTCTCCATGGCATATTCTTGCAACGCTTTTCCATTCTTCTTTAAACTTTGAGTCACTTCAGCTTAGTTGTGAGGAAGAACAGCACACAGTCTTCTTCTCCAGGTGCAGGTTGGGAGCAGCCCCCTGGAGGCTTAGGAGTATCTAGGCAGGCTTTTAGACACTGGAAAACTTTATTGGTCCAGACATTTGTTCAACAGAAGTAGGACTTGAACACACATGGAAATGAGAAAAGGAAGTAAAAGCAGTGACGTTTTATTGAGGAATATTGTGGTTCTTGTGGTATCAACAACATGCAGAAAAACACAGCACTGCAGCCCACATTTTTCATACTTTTTAACAGGTCCAGGTTTCCATAAGTTGCTACCAAGATTCTCCCCCGGCCCCCCCACCCCCCTTTTTTTTTCAGTATTTTATCACTAACTCCCTGTGGAAACCTCAAACAGATTTTATTTTTAGAATATTTTGTAGTTCGTCTTTAAGTACAAGTCTCGAGCAGTTTTGCTGTTCTCTCTGTCTAGGTTATTGTTACATTTCCTACCTATTACAGCTTTGTAATACAATACAGTACATGACCTAAAGCTTCCCTGCACACATAAAACAGCAAATTATTATTTTGGTTTACAGCCATCCCAACTATACACTAAATTCATCTGGGGAAGTGTTTCCTAGTGGTTTGATATGAAAGAGACAAAATAAATTTCATTGCATTTTATACTTAATAGGAAGACTTGTATAAGAAAAACAGTAGCAATCAGGAATCTGTATGGTACTGTACATGATTAAAAAAATATGAACTAATAATATCCAGATGAGAAACCGCATACAATACTTCAATATTTTCCTTTAATTTTCTGTTCTACAGCAACAATGATGGAAACTTTAGATTTACTTTCATTCTTTTCATGCAGATCCTAATATTTCTTTGAAACTTCACATGACACAGCACAAACCCACAACTAATAATGCTTTGTATAGCAGGTGGCCTGTTCTGCTCAATGGCTGCCAGTGCATTTTTCAGTAAAGAAAGAAGCCGTTTCATTGAGCAATTTTAGACCCATACAGTGAGATTTTTCAGGCTGATAAAAAGTGTTAATGGAAAGAGGAAAAAAGTTTCTAAATACAAATATTTAACTTGTCTGCCCCATCCTGTTACTGGATAGTGTACTATTAGTCTTCTCGGATTTCCCTCATTACTCAGCTTAAGCTGCACTGACTTTTTTCTTTTTTTTTTTTTTTTCTGCCACAGCAAAACCTTTTCCAATGTTTATACTTTTCTTGTCCTTGCCTGCGGATGAGCTGCCCTGTATCAAAGATTCAGGTAATCCAGGTATCTTTTACTTTGTGAAGGGTTTTACTGCTTCTTCTTTCCTGACGATAACAGAGGCTGTGATGCTATTAGTACTATTGCTATTAGTAATAACGCAAATTGTTCAGCATGTTACCAGAGTTCATAAGTAAGGGGGAAATCATGTGGCAAAAAGGAAAAGTAGCAAATCTTGCCTTTGGACAGCTTGCCTTGGCACAGAGTGTTTCTTTAGTTCCTGGAGAGTTAGCTTGCATTATGTAGAATGCCTAATGCTGCAGGGTCCTTTGTTAGATCTGTAGAAGCTCCCCAAAGACTGGCATTGTAAAGAAAAAGGAAGATTAAACAAGGAACAATTTAGAATTAGTTGAGATGGAGGTGTGGTTCTACTCAGCAAAAAAGGGTTGTAAAACTAGCACCTTTTAACTCAACAGACTCTACTCATATTAAGTTGTATAAACTTTCTTTATTGACAAAAATAAGCTTTTACTATTTTATTAACACCTGGTCAGCACAGTGATGACTGAGTGAGTTGAATTGTATTCAGTCTTGGTCTTCATCAGCGGAGTCATGTACTTATTACCTCTGTGCATAATTATTGGGAGCAATGAAACTTCACTGGTTTTACTGCAGGGATATTTGACTCCAGGGTGTTACTGCTTTGGTAGCTGATGACCTTACTGGGTCAACGGCACACTCAGAAGCTGCTGGGGAAGCCTCAGGTAGAAATGACAGTTTAACTGCCAAAGCCTGGGATGAAAGTGTGGATTAGCTGAAACTCAGCCTGAAAATTAAGAGTGTTTGGAACAAAAGTCAGTGATAAGAAATGACAGTACTGGAGCCTTGACATTCACAAAGCGTCACTGAAGGAGCAAAGCCATACTCAAATGCCTGATACAAACCTGGCCTGTGCTTCAGTAAAGCACTCTCTGGGTTACTTGCAGATTTCAACATTGCAGATTTCAACATGAGCAGTCATGTTATTTCCAATAGAGCTATTTGAAGCAGTTCTGTAGGAAAGTCAGACCTTCTGAAAACACTTCTATTCTGAGCTAAGACAAAAACTTGCTGTTTTGAAATTTCCCTTGAGAAGGAAATAAAAGGAAATATCCAGGATCAAAGAAAGCGGTTGATTCCAGAGTCTCCCGAGGTGTCCTGAAGCGCGGGAATCACCTTCTGTAAATACGGTAGTGATGAACTCTGCAACATGTAATATTTGCTGGTGCTTCTTGGCTGGATATCTGCTTTGTGGATACATGTTCCAGCTCTTCCAGGCTCTCTCACATGGTGCAGGTGATCTAAGTCCCTGGTGTGCCTGTTGGAGTTGGGTCCCTTTAAGTTCTTGCCCTCATCAGTTCGTGCAAAAGGTTTGGGAGCCACAAGCCTGCTGGTCAAAGGAGGATAGCATGGTGTGGAGGTCCCAGTGTGTGGATCAGGGGAGCCCTGGCATCACCACTGTCAGGGCTTGTCAGATACCTGGGTATGATCTCTCATATACCTCCCTCCTTGTTCAGCAGAGCTGAGTCATGCAGGAAGGTGTTGTTCCAGCCCACTAGTTTCTAGCTCATTCTGATATTAAAAGGGATTGCTGTTCAGCCTGTCGTCTCTTTGCTAGAATGGGGAATGAAAGTGTCCTCTCTTCAAGAGTATCAAATATTTCAGTACTAATTTATTTCAGTGCATCAGTAGGAATAGAAGAAAAGAGGATCAGTGCTTCCCTGCTATTGAGACCATTGCTCTGGTCTCTGCCGTGCCTGGGCTTTGCATTTCCTCTCCTTCCTTCTTGGATAAGGAAAGGACAGCAACATTCCTACCCTGCTGTAAACTAACTCTACCATAAAGTAACCAAGTAGATATCAGCCAGTGGCATCTGGTTTCATCTGTAAGTTGAACATTGGCCTCTGCAGCAGGCTAAGTCCTTTCGCAAGAGGCCAGAGGGGTGGGAAAACAAGAAACCCTTATAGGTTTGTCTTCTTTATTAAAATAAATGGATCACCATATGAATAGACAGTTCACAATTCATCAGGGAAAAATCAGTACAGAGGAGGTTTTTCACTATGGTTTATTGGACAGAAAGCCTTATATGCTTAAATACCATGAGGACATAGGAAGCCAGGTACACCTCCAAATATTTCAAATAAAAGCAGAATTTTCTAAACACTGGCAGTGATTTTCTTTGTAAATAGATTTAACCTTGGACCTTCTGTCATCTTGTATTTTTACACAGGAAATTAATTTTCTACATCCTCTGTGTGCATAGAGAAGACAGAAAGTCAAAAAACTCCAAGGGATTTCCAAAAAAGCCTCCATATAAATTTTAAAATTAAACAGATGTTATATGATTACCATTAAATCTGAGCCATGGGTTCCTAGGTTATAAACTATACATGATGTTCTGAAGCAAGAGATGAAATGGATTTTTTTCAATTACTGAAGGTTTTCCAGATCAAAAGGATTGGGATTTAGATGAATCCATATAGGCCTTGTGTTCCAACAAGAGTTTATAAACATTCAAAATAAGTAAATGCTCTCAAAATAGCTAGTAAATGGCCTCAAGTGGAGATGCTCTCTGACTGCCCAGCTCTGCTGAGAGTGCAATTATGTACTGCCAAGAGCCGGCCCATTGAGGTTATTCCTCAGTGGGCATTGGAGTGGATCCCAGGTGAGATATGGCTAAGCCCCTCTACTTGCCCGGTCACTTGCTGAAATCCACATTTCATATCTGTAATTCCAGAAAAAAAAAGAATAGATCATGTGTTCTCCAGTTCAAAATTGCTACATCACAAAATGTTGTGCTGGAGAAACAAGTCTTAGAGAGAGGAGAGAACTGCTCCTGCCTCCTACTGTCACAGGGCTGGCCTCCTGCCTCGCTCCCCGGTCTCCCCAGGCCTCATCACCTGCTGCCACCAACTGCCACTTTACAGCCACCCTGTAAGTATGGGACTGGGTCTCCAGGGGAAGCGAGGAGCCCATCTCCTCTCCTCTCACCCCAGTCTGTCCTCAACAGCCCTCAAGCCCTTCGTGCCAGAGCGGTCCTTTTCCACACCTGGCGGTGGTTGCAAGAGTTGTCATCTTGTCCTCACTGCTTTTAATTGCTGTACTTCTTTTTCTCTTGGTCTGGTTTGCAGTTTTTAAGGAGCTGGCATGTTCAGTCACTTATTTTGGTTATGTTTGTTTCCTTCAGCTCTTGCCCAGTTTCTACGTGTGGAAGAGGTTTCCTGAAACTAAGACAGAGTAATTACCCATAATGGTTCCCTGAACATTTCATGTGAATATCATTATGATTTCTGTGGTCACTTTTCTCAAAAGTTGGTGTCAACTGTGGGAACATAGATTCACCTCATATAGTACCAGTCATATAAAAGCTAGATATCTAGTCTAAACTGGTGACCCATTCCATTTTACACCGTATAGAAAACAAGAGATTTTTCATTGCGTCCTAAATAGGCTTTTTATGCTAGCATAGACAGATGGTTTACAGTGGATGAGACAAAACCAGTCTATCCCACACAGGCAGCCTGTAAGTTACGTATTTTTCTCCTGTCAACCTAGCTTTACCTCATGCACAGATCTGGCTGTGGAATTACCCCAGCAATTCACATGAAATATTGGACACAATCCTCCTTTCAGTAATGCTAGGGAGTCAGTTATGAAATCAGGGGAGTTATCTGCCAGTGAACACCATGTTCCACAGGCAGGGGTCTGGGAGCTGGAGATGGTGTTCTTGCAGAAAAGCATGTGTTTTGGAGCCAGGGATGTTAGGAGAGGGAAGTATCGCATGTGTCTTCCCTGTTGTGCTTCACTGCAAGTTCATGCTTGGAGACAGGTTACTGGCCTAGATGCAACCCTGGTTTTAAAGTGGGGCAATTGTTCTGAGGCATGATGGGGAAGCAGCCTAAGATAGACAGAAAGAGAAAACCCAAGGATGGGAAGATCTGGAAAAGGAGTTGGAACTGTAAGCACAGACATTCCCCTGTAGGAAATGACCTCCAGAGTACCAGGGGAAGGTGAGACAAAAGCCAATAAACATCAGTTTTTCCCTGCAATTGGAAAATTCAACAATATATAAATTGTTAGTGAACTGCCTGAGTATCAAACAAACAAGAGCTCTCACACTATCACTTAATTTTCTACTCCAGGCACACCTTTCTGTTCACCACAGAGAAATCCCAAAGTGTTGTCCCCACTCTCCTTCAGAGAACAGAGGCTCAGTGGATTTAAAATTTATACTTTTATTCCTGTTGGCATACAACTGTATCTCCAACCCATACTGTATTTTGTCACTTCAGTAGTGTAGACTTTCTGTATGCCAGTGAAGGGTGACTTTTTATGCTACCTTTAATCTTTCCAAATATGTCCCTGTTCAGCCTTTTTTGCCTCCCGAGTTCATCCATCTGGTTTTCATCTGACCTTGAGCAGCTGTCCAAGGTGTGTATATATATATACTTTTGTTTGTTTCATCTTTCCTGAGATGCCTTTCTGTTGAATATCTGCTTAACATGATTTTTATTTGGATCAGTTTCATTTTTAATTTTACTTCTGGCTTTCATGATAGAGCTCCTCTGTCAACTTCCTGTTGTTTAGGAGCTTCAAGTGTGCACAGAGCAATTCAGTCACTTGTAAAAAAAAAGCTGCTTTTTATTTATTTATTTATTTATTATTATTATTAAGTAACTCCACACAGCATACAGTGTTGATTAATTAATTCTATTAATGTTATGGTTTTGCCTCCCACATGTTGTTCAACTAAAGATCTTACCTAACCCATTGCAAGGACATCTGAGAAAATAGGAGGTCTAATTCTTTTGAATATTTCTTTTCCCTTGGATACATCAGGTGACGCATGGTGAGATTTCTGCTTTGTGGCCCGGAAAGGGAAAATGACAGGAACTTTTAAGGGGTTAGGAAACTATACCACATTGCTCAGAAGCTCAGATGAAATGCATACGAGATTCTGCAGAAACCTATAAGGCTGCTCTTTGGATGCTCTAAAATCCTTGAAGTGCTTCCCCTTTTGGAGGGACTACAGAAGCACTGATGGGAGTGTAAGCCTCCAAGCCAGGCTCATGGCTCCCATGAATTATTGCATGGACTCTGTTCATACTTTAACTCCACCTCATGCCTTCCCCGACTTGTCTTCTTGATCCCTACCATGTCATCACACAAGAATCAAATCTGTGTTATTCATTTTCCTTTCCTTTCCTTTCCTTTCCTTTCCTTTCCTTTCCTTTCCTTGCCTTGCCTTGCCTTGCCTTGCCTTGCCTTGCCTTGCCTTGCCTTGCCTTGCCTTTCTTTTCCTTGCCTTGCCATTCCCTTGCCTCGCTTTTCCCTTGCCTCGCCTCGCCTTGCCTTTTTCCTTGCCTTGCCTTTTTCCTTGCCTTTTTCCTTGCCTTGCCTTGCCTTGCCTTGCATTGCCTTACCTTTCCTCACCTTACCTTTCCTTTTTCCTTATCTTTTTCCTTATCTTTTTCCTTACCTTACCTTTTTCCTTACCTTACCTTTCCTTTTTTTTTTTTTTTTTTTGTTTCCTGGAAAACTAATGTTTTCCAAGGATTCATTTGTGTAATTATGCGACAAGAGAAGTCCATAATGTTGTTTTGAAATATACCACTTATAGCGTGTTTTTGCTGGCTTGTTACCCTGAGACCTGTACATTTACTGATGTTTTCCTCACCCACAGGGCACTACCTGGCATGATAAATCCCAGCATCCTATGCACACAATGCATAGTTGATTGTCACTTGCTAGACTACTACTGCACTGGACATGGTACAGATGGACATAGGTACCTTCTCTGGGCAGGTCCACCACCGACAGAATCAATTGTTTAAGAATAAAATTGGCTCTAAAGAGGTGTTGAGACATTAGGAATATATTGCTGTAATACAATTGGATTT
The DNA here is from genome assembly GCA_013399115.1 of Anseranas semipalmata. Lineage (NCBI taxonomy): Eukaryota > Metazoa > Chordata > Aves > Anseriformes > Anseranatidae > Anseranas > Anseranas semipalmata. The sequence continues at coordinate 130,977 of VXAA01001876.1, forward strand.
TGTTTAAAGAATAATAAAATATATGAATAAGTAGGAGCAGAACAGAAGCAAAAGCCTGCATAGTTAGTGGGATGGAAAAATTGAAGCGCTGTATACAAAAAGAAAGAATACCAGGGAAATGATTCTCGGTACTTAGTTAGACATCTACAAGTATCCTTTATGGCAGTTTTGATCTCATACATGTACTTTGATGTGTACTGTGCATACTTTTATCTGATTAGTCTTTCAAAAAGATAAATCAGATACATTCTGGACACATCTGATTTTTTTTAAGAGCTTCAAGAGAATTTATCTTCATTCAAAAAGATATAAGTTAAACTTTTTCCCTGTTTTTTAAAAAAATCACCTGATATCAATTAGAATTCCTTTACTGCTGGGCTGATTTATAGTACTGTAATACAGCACTGAAAATATGAAAGCAGAGAAGCAATATTTCAAAATGCAGCATAAAATCAACAATAAAAATGTATATTTATAACCTGAAAAGTATGATTTCATCTTGGAGAATTACCAAGCTAATAGCAGTAATAAGCATGATTTTAGTTGTGCCATATTGTACTTATTAAACACTTCAGGGGACTTGTGAATAAATCAAATCACAAGATCATTTCTGGATATTTGAACATATTTTTAGATATTATAAAAATGTGGAAAACTATCACAACTGGTTATCATTTGTTCGTGTTTTCCAAAAAAGGTTTTAATCATAAACCTCATTGTTACATCTTTCAAGATACTGGGCTGATGCCTGCAGGCTGGAAAAGTAACTCCATTTAATAAATGTAGATTTAATATCTTTCAGAGATAAAATTAAAGCAGAAAAAGTATGCGCAATAATGTGAATTATACTCACTATCCCAGGAAATCTTGTTTGGTGTAGAGAGGATGTTTCAGAGGAAGGCAGAGAAATGTTTTAGTAATAACGATGGGCCATAACCAAAACCCTGGAGCCAAGCTTGTGAGCTACAGTATGGAAAGTTTGGATTCAAACTCATACTTTGTGGATTTATCATGGGCAGAACTCCAGGCTTGCAGGATGAGATTTTTCTCATGGAAGTGAATGAGAGAAGTTACAGAACTTATTTTTATTCCTTACTACTATTATTACCTGTAGTGCAGCGAAGTCTAGAGGACTCATGTGAAACTGACACTCTGTAGTGCTAGGTGCTGTACAAACAGACAGTGAAAGGAAGATTCTGCTTCGAGAATGATGCGGGATAGACAACTAAGATGAATAGTTGGAAGAGAAGCAGATATGAAAAAGTAAGAATACACTATTGACTAATAGAAATTGAAGTCTGCAGGCAACATGAGTTCAGACGTACAGTCGAGCAGCCCTTCAGCATTTCCCAGTTCTGCAGCTGTGTCTGCAAGGCAACAAATGAAGGCTCTATTCCTTTAGGAACTAGACCCCTCAGGTAATCTGGTGTTGCTTGAGCATCTTGGAAGTTAGTTTTTCTATATCAATTTATAATTAACAATTCACACCACCCAAGAACTTGGCCTCACACCTTGTGCTTTGCCATCTGGGGAACAGCATGACCCACTGGAAATTCACAGATACAGAAGAGATAATTCCGAAATCCACCATGAAGAAAATCTTCTTCCATGTTGATCTGCTTAAGGGATGGAGATCTTATTGCGTAACAGTCATTTGGAAAGCTATGATATTTCCTTCCTATTTTTCGTTATGCCTGATCATTGCTTAAAAGCAAAGAAAGTGTTCCTTTGATTTTGTTTTCAGTAGATTAAATGTAGGATTGTGGGAAGCCACTGCCTTCTACTAGCCTGTGCATCTTTCCAACTCCAAAATAGCTTGTGCTATTATTTTTCAGAGTTTATGGTGAAACAAATTCCTTCATGGTGTGAACACCATGAAATGACAACTTTCAGACCATAGTGAATTGTTCTGGCTGAGTTAAAACCCCTTGAAAATAAAGATTGTAATAGAAATACGGGTGGAAGCCTTTATGATAGTAGCACGAACAAAGCTTTGCTGTAATATTTTCTGGAAACAGAGCCATAATGATTTGCTCAGGAATCTGTTCTGATCTCATCATAAAGGGAAAAGTGTTCCTGTCAAGTTTAATCCCAGATCTCCTATAACCTGGTGCATATTTCCAACAGGCACTATCAATAGACAAGCAGAATGTAGAAAATATTTTTTGTCTTACAGTACTCAGAGTGAGGAATAAGAAAAAGGGATCTTAATGACATTCTTCAGAAATAGCAGAACAAGTAAAATAGAATCAAATTGCTGCACTGTGAATTGCAGAAGGAAATAAAGCCATTATTGTTACTACTGCTAGTGCTTGTACTGTGCTGACAATATGCTTTGGGATGTTCTTCCTGGGTAAAAGAGCTGACTGGCTTGGTGGACCCACAGTATGCTTTCACCAAAGACGCAGATACATTTATATATGTTGCTCTTCAGAATATATGAGCTTGCTTTCATCAAGTAGTCTGGGAAACAACAGACCGAAAGCAACTAACCTAAGGCCTAACTGCATTGCACAACAGTCTGTGGTGCAGAAACATGGCAGATAGCTCTGGATCTCAGGGGAGTCAATGGAGTGAAAGGGATGCACTGTAAAGTGTGAACATAACAACTTACTTGGAATTTACTTCTGTATCTCTTCACAGTCTGAACTACACAGTGCAGACATGTCCTTACAGACCAAGTTAAGATCATTTTAACCAAAGAGACTATCACGAGGCCCCTCATAGGAGTGTGATTTTAAAAATAAAATAAAATTTGTAATCCACATCTAAAAATATGGGTGTGGGAGAGTGTTTCATCAATGAGACAGCCTGCAAACCTTGTGCCTTCCTGGCAAGGTCCCTGGGAAAATGAAAGGGTATCCAAACCCTCCTCACACATGATAAGAAAGGGGCATCCAAAGACCACAGGCTATAAATGCAGAGTGCAACTTACTGTAATCTTAGGCAGGGTCTCTGCTTATAATGTAAATGTAAAAATGTATCTCACTTTCAAGATTGTCACCTTTCTTAAGGCCATCACTTCTCTCCCTCTCCCCCTCTCTCTTCCCCTATCTCTCTCTCTCTTTATCTCCCTGTCTACGAGTTTAAAATATATCTTGATGGCAGTCATTGATGTACTACACAGGAACTCTACTCCACGAAGGTGAACCACTACAGTCTTTAAACCTGAGAGTGGCCAGGAATGTTACCATGCATGTGCGTTGTGAGTGGGAGACAGGCCCATTTTGTTCATCTGTGACCAAAGAGGCTCAGCTGTGCTCATTAACTGAGTTCAACATGTCTCCACAGCCTTCCCCTGCTGGCAGAAGCAATGTGTGAAGAAGATGAGGGCAAAATTGCCACCTCTTCATTGTCTCTTGAACATTGACCTTTATGACTCACAATAAGGCAGGCGCACATGAAGTGTTGTGTGTATTATCTTGCCATAAAATGTTCTGAAGTATATATATGCTTTTATAGTGGACTTGAGCAAAAACAAATGTTGAAACATGCTAGCCAATAAAAATGGGAACACTGATTTTTGGAAGAACACAAAGTACAGTATTCTGATACAGTCCACAACATATCTTGTGAAGAGGTTAGGCTCTCCTGGAAATTCTGAGCTGAGCAGTTAGCTGGACCAAACCAAAATGGGTAGAAGCTTAAACCACGTATTTCCACAGCCACTGCAGGATGGTCGATTAGTTTTTTTTTTTTTAATGTAAACTGCTTTCAGTTTTATAGCAGAGACGGCATTTGATTGGACATTATTTGGCTTCTCTTGTCTTTCCCTCCAAGAAAATAAAAAAAATCAAGCCCTGAGATCCACCCCTGAGGGAAGGCACAGTACATTTACCCCAGAAGCCTCTTCTGCAGTGCATTCTTCTGGCCAATATGAAAGAAACCCTGAAGAGGTGCATCTGTGCTGAGGAATGTATGCCTGCTTTAGCTTCTGATTTTGTTTAGTGTTAATCTGGAGACAAACGTCTCTTTCATGAAGGGTCCTTAGGGATGGTGAACTCCTTCTGTACACATGTTTGTGCTTGCCTTTTTGGAAAGCATAAGCAGAAAACATCAAGCCTGAAGCCTAGCAAATGTAAGCTACATTTGGACAAAGAGAATTCTTCACCTGCTTGCACAAAAAGCTCTTATTATTTTCAGATTCAAGTGGATGGGCCCTTAAAATACTCTCTAAATCTGACCAACGTGTTTCAGCTCTAAAAAATGTCAGTTGTGCCTTTTATACTTTTATGGGTGATGAAGTGGCAAAGAGAAGGAAGAAAAAAAGAGAGAAATCAACATCTAGGCAACATGTCTCACAATACGGATCATGCTTAAAGGAGAGACCAGCAGTGAAACAAAGATACTTCTTGCCAGTGTGAAATATTTTCCCCTTCCTCCTACCTAGCTAAGTCACTACTGATGTTCAGACTAATTGGGGCATCTCTTAAGTGCCTGTAGGTTTGTCTTCAAATAGTTCCCAAGTGTGTATACAGATATCAATAAAGGAGCAATAAGACTAGCCAGGAGAGATGATGACAGACACCAGTCGGAGAGCAGACTGAATCTATTACAGGAAGAAAAAGAGGTCATCAGCAAACCAGTATATTGAGTTTCCTCAAAAAGGTAAAGAAGTAAGAAATGGTGAAGTTCTGCAGTAGATCAGACACAAGTTAGGTGTCTGGACAGGGGTTGTGTAAGAAGAAATGCATTGGACATTAGTGTTTACTCCTCTGACAGAGACTATATATTAGAGTGGGATTTACTAAGCAAAGGACTATAAATAACGGGCACGCTGAGGGAGAAGGTAAATGAGTTGGTCTTGAAATTATGCCTCCTGTTTTTTCTTTGTCTCTCTGAATTTATGTAGTGCACCTTAAAAAATACAAAAAACTGTTCCCTCCTCCACTGCTTTCATTTTCATGACAAGTTTTTTTGAAAATAGTAACCATTCCTACACTTCTGTGCTCTCCCCTACTACTGGTCTCTGACCTGTCAGAGACATTTGACAATGAAATGCCAGTTCTCCACAACTGCAGAATACTACTTTGTTAATTTCAAGACACCAGCAGTCTGACTTCTTCCCTCAGTATCACTTCTTGTTAAGAGTACTAGAGTCTATTACTCCAGAAAATAATATGACTCATTATTTTATTATACAGCATTTTAAACTAGTACCCATTTCTCCAAACTCTAAACCCTTTTCTGCCCACTGCCTTAGCATACAACAACCTGTGCAGATATATCCCTATACTTGTTATCTGAGTTATTTAAAAATAAATAAATGAAAATGCTTCTATAGTTGGAGCCACAGATTGATGAGGTAACTTGACTGAGGTTATGTGGAAATTTCAAGAACCAGACAGATACAACAGGATAGGAGGGGTTACCTGACATTTTTGGATTTCATGTGAGGAGCTGAAATTGGCATTGTAGCTACCTGCCCAGAGTGCAGCATCAAACGCAAACCTTCCAAGGCACACCACACCTCTAAGCTTTTTATTGTAAGCCATGTAAAGCTGGATGCTTTTCTTAAAGCCCTGATCCTTGGAGATATGTGAATACTCCAGACTCTCAGCTTTCCTGTAAAAGAGTCAGTTTCTAGGTCTTGTGGGCATTGAGAAAAGTATGAAAACCCCAACTGTGTCAGTTTAACAAAACACATCCACAAAACCCATTACTTTTGGTAAGCTGGCCTCATAACTTTTGGGGCCCCAGTGCATACCTTCTTGGTGTTTAGGGTTGGCAACACTATGAACAGTGAGACCATCCATTCCCTGACCCCCTTCTACAGTACACCTGAGAATACATGCATTTTTTGGTCTCAGGGAGTTTAAAGAAGGAAAGGAAACAGCACATACTCTCAGATGTCTTCTTGGGTAATCCCTTTTTGGAAGTAGTCCCGTTACACCATTTCCACGAGGGCCTTTCCTTGGAAAGGACATCTGCAGCATGTTTATGCCTCCTGTTGTTTGCCCTAGCTACTACTCCTTCTCTTTAGACGTTTTCTGGTACTGACAGAAACATAATGAGGTTTATACCATAAACAGCACAAAGTGTCTGTTCTGTTTATGCCAGCAGGCTCCTGTTAACCTTTAATCCCCCCAAATCTTTCTGAAAACAAAGTGAAAGTCTATTTTTACATTCTTCCCTGTTGTTTGGTGCCGGTTAATATGATAAACAAATTTTGCACAACTCGAGAAGCAATTAGAGCCTCCTGGGTCAGGGGAGTGCATCAAGGGCACTGTCTCCACTTGCCTGTACTTTTTTCAGCAGGCTGAAGAGGGTTTTCTCATGTGCCTGAGCAGGGTGTTTTGGGGACAGCCGCAGGTCTGGCAGATGTGGGGCAATGTCCCTCTGCAGGCAGGAGCACCTCGGGAGGCGAAAGGACACGAAGCCTCTGAGTGCCCCTCCCCTGCCGACCCTGACCCCATTAGGGGCTGACAGCTGCAAAAGACATAGGAAGTAATTAAGGCACACTGTGTTAGCCACAAAGGCTGACGGCCCTACTCTCTGAAAGGCGCAGGTCTGCAAAAGAGATAAGAAAGGGAACCTCGAGTGCTGTAACACGCAGCTTTGAGGCTTTGTGCAAGTCTATCCTCTGGGTCCACTTGGGGTTATTTATTTACTTAAAGTTTGTTTGAAAACTGGAAGCTTCAGGCTACTTACCCAATTAACCTTAGCACCTGTTTGGCTGGAAAAGCTTGGGAGCAGTACGAACAGGCTATGGCAAGGCTTTTTTTTTTTTTTTTTTTTAAGTGAAGGGGGCAGACAAAACATTCCTGACACAAACGTTACTCAAGCCCACTCTCAGGTCTGTGTTGCTGGGGTTTATTCCTGATGATGGTTTAAATAGAAGCTCCAGCTAGAGTCCACCACTGCTATACCAGGGACAATCATGATATCTAAATCAATAGATTGTAGTGAATGGCTGTTGTTTTAACTTTTGCCTGCTTCTGTTTTATTGCCTGATGGATTTTGGCTCTCAGTTTTCCTCTTCAGAGGCCTACAATCCGCACCAAATGTTTCACATTACTCAGTGTGAAAAACCTCCTATTCTTTCAGATTTTTTACAAGTTCATACATCCGTGGAAACCTGATATTTCATATTTCATTCTGCTTTGTGAATGTCATTGTGAGGGATGCTGGTTCACATGCAACAGGCCTCTTCTGTCTTTGATCAGCTTGACCGCAACTAATTGTAAATGGAGAACAAATGAAAGAAATATTTATAAATTTCATGGGAATTCAGTCAGGGCCTAAGCCTTTCCTAATGCCTCCATTCACAGTAAATGTTTATTGAATACTTTTAGTCTACTGTGTACTTCAGTATTTATATAGTGTTAGGTTTTAGCTTGTTCTGAGTAGATCCAGTAAAATGACTTCTCCCGCTTCTTTCTTTCTTCCTTCCTTCCTTTCTTATCTTGCTTTTCTTTCCTTCACTAATACCCTCCTTCTTTTGTCTTTACCTTGTAAAATAGGCTCTTGGCTGAGGAGAGGAACACCACAGTTGTTAGGTTCCAAAGTCTACAGCTGTAAGAAGGGTAAGAAAGGGAAAAAAATGACCGTAAAATTTAAAACAAATTTTGAGGCACAAAGCAGAGTTGGGAAAAATCAAATGAAAATGTTAAAGATTTGTCCAAAATAAAGTCATAAATGCCCTGAGCCAAGGGAAACAGCTGCTAGGTCACGCAGGCTAAATCTAAAAAGGCATCACAACAGAAAGTTTAACATTATGAAGTTAATCAGAAGTTGCCAGGATAAAAAGAAACAAGCTTTCCTGTTTTTACTTCTCAGTCTCCTGTTCTTCTTACAGAGTTGTGCTCTTACATCTTTTCTTTGCTTTAGCACAGGTCGTTTTTCAACAGGAAACTTACTTATCCAGCCTCTTCTGGGGAATTCCCCACACATCCAATCCCACGGATACTTGACTGTGCTAAGGACATGGCCAAGCAGAAGCAACCTCCTTTGGCTGGGGAGTGGGAAATGCACAGCTTGCAGGGCATCTTGTGCTATTTGTCACAGATGCCATGCATGCTGCTCGCCCCACTTGCGTGTGCTGCTTGCAGGCACGCACCAGGGCTGCAGACACGTAACGGGACAGGTGTTGTGCTGGTGGAAGCCGGCGCTGCCCCACTGCAGCTAATGGATGCTCTGGGGTGAAATGTGAGATGCGCCTGGCAGAAATGAGAGCAAAACCACTCATTTCACTCTCTCACGAAGGCCTGCGTCTTCTACTTGTCTTGCAACATTTTTTTATTTTATTTTATTTTATTTTATTTTTATGACTTCATTCAAACGGGAAACAAGGAAGGAATGGTCTTGGGAGGATCAGACAAGGAAATGGATGTGAAGTGAGAAGTTTGACACTGATGTGAGGCAAGAAGGAGGGCTGACTTTTGTGGGGAATATGAGGGTGAAGATGTAATTTGTCCCTTCTAGATATGACAAAAATAAGGGGGAAAAAACTCAAAAAGGCCCAACTGCAAGGCTCTGAATTCATTACCTTGTCTCAGTTAGCTCCTGGAGCGCATTTATTTTCTTCTCCTGCAGTTTTTTGATATATATATATATTTTTGTTTACCTTTATAATCTATAAGATCTTTGGGACCAGGAAAATGCCTCTTTTGTCTTTGGAGAGCACATAACTCTTGTGGGCAGATGGGGAAGAGGCTTGGAAGTTGTACAACAGTAAAATCTTGAACTTAAAATAATCAAAGAAACAATCAATTTCTGAGAAAAAGATTCTTTAAGGTTGTTCCTTTCCAGTATCCCTGCATACGAGAAGGAAAATGGGTTGAGAACCTGGGAGGAGATGAAGTCTAGATAATAGGATATGGAATTTTCCTTGAATATAAGGTCTTCCAACAATTTTTTTCTTCTTTGAGGAGGCAGTAACATCTTAAAAGCAGTTTTATACTATGATATGCAATCCAGTATGCTAGGTTTACCTAATGCCTGAGTCCCTAGCAATGAATACACATTTCTGGCAGCCAAACACCACATGAATTGTTAAAAATATAATTCTTGATAATCGGTATTAAATTAAATCACAGAACAGAGATGGATGATGATTGTGATGAGGGTTTTAAGTATTATTTACCTTCCTACAAAGAGCTTGTCTGGACTTTCACAAACAGGGTATATAAAACACTTACTTAGCATGTAACTTGAGCTATGAAAATTGTATTACAGTTAAGTGTTCTTAAAGCCGCAGGCTTTATATCACAATTAAAAGAGCAGTGAAGAAGGTGGGGGAGGAAAATGGAAATAGCTTAGGGAGCTTTTATGTCACCGTCTGGATAGATGGCATCACTGTGCAGAGGTGTGCAAAAGCTCCACTGAGATGGCACTGGCAGAGCCATGTTAGGCAATGCTCAGCAGGCATCCTTCTGGGGCACTGCCTCAAGTCACTGGTCTGCTGCGACGTACACATATGTTCTGCTTACTAAGAGGACCAGGTTATACAAATTTAACAGCTTTGCTGCTTATCTGATAGGAGATGATATGCAGATCTACAGGAGGAGAAAGGAAAGGATGACTTTCATAGGTCAGGCAGTTCTGTCTCACTTTATTTATCTTTTTATTATGACTTTTCCTGAACCACTTCATTAAGTCACTTAGAAAAACAGACACACCTAAGTAAGTCAGTTGTAGATTTAATTTGACAGTGCCTTCCCAACCCTGTCTTCTAGATGTCAGATGTGGGAAAAAACCTTTCTGATGTAACAGCAGAGAAAAAACGTGGACTCCAGAGAAACTGAATTAGGTAAATCAGAGGATCTACTTGAAAGGTACCCATACACCCTCATATGCTCATGCTGGTCTAAATAAACTGATTTTATATCTTAGGGAGATGGTAGACCCCCTGTACAGAGAGACAACTGCTTAAGCCAACATCCTTTGATTGCTCGAGATTGTCTGTCCATATCCTTCAGTTGTGAACACTTTTTCTTGAGCACACTCTTCCTGTTCAAAAGTCCTTGGACTTCAAAAGCTTAAAATAGAATATGCAAGAAAAAATGGCAACATTTCTAACATTTCTGCAAAGCAAAACCCAGACAGTTTCAAAGTTGTCTAACTGGGATCACAGGCAGCTTCTGAAATGGGCTGATCCTCAGGTGGACACATTTTTATAGGATAATTTTCGCTTAGCCTAGGTCCATACAAAGGGAGGTTTGATCTGCTGCAGCACTTGGGAGACAACTCACTTCTTTCTTTCCGTGTATGTTTTCTAACCTGTTGCAAAACTGAATAGCGGTAATATAGTGCAAAAATTGTACCTTCTCAAGGGGATGTGATGACATGATTAAGAATGAAAAGTATTTAGGAGTTGTTATTTAGCAGTGAATAAAACAGTAATCTTATTCTCCTCCCAGCCCTGAAGTCATGTTCTGCATACTCCTTATCACTCTCTAGATTTGACGCTTATTTTTTCCAACAAAACCTTATCTGTCTTTTGGTGCAGTGAAAATCTTTCTTCATATTAAACAGTGCAGGGTAAACCAGACCTCAGTCAGCAACACATCATCTGTAAGTGACGGAAATAGCTGTATTAAGCTGAAATCTAGCAACTGACAACTGACAGACTGGCATGAACAAGATCAGCGCCCAGATTTCTTACCAGACAGGCAGTTTACTAACTTCCCTGTCTGCTTCGCCACAAGTTTCTACAATAAACACAATAGCTGGCATGCACTTGATGTTGAGCAAGTGCCGTTTTCTGTTGATATTCTCATTTAATTTCCATATGTTGCCAGAAACAGATGGAACTGGATTTTCTTGCAATTACTATGAGTCTAGTATAACAACTCTTAAATCTGCCTGAGAGTAGAAAGGTACAATACAAATATGCAAACACAGAATGACAGCCTGAATACTAAAATATAGAAATATGACTTAACATACAGAGTAAGTAAAATTGTTTCATGGTTTATTGAATAGGCTGCATCTTATGAAGGGATCTTAGGAAGCTTAAAATAATTTGTATAGAAGGTGAAATTAGGTGGGGATAAAGCTGTAATGCCCTAATGTCTCACTGATAAAATATTTAAATGAAAACTATTTGTTAAGTAAAGTCTGTGGGGTTTTAAGGTTAAAAAAAGTTATTTTGTTTTCCAAGAAAGTTCTTTTATGAAATTGTAACATCTGCTCCCATCTCTTTGGTTCTAACTCCAACATGTTCTTTTTGAGATCACAACATTGAAAACATCCACAAAGTAGAAAATGTTTTTTGAGTGCTTTTTGTTCTGTTTTGCTTTAGATTCTTGAGTCTCTGGCTCAGAGTTTCAAAAGAGAGTTATGTAGACTTAAGCCTAAAAGCCTTATTTATTGGAATGAGAATTTAAATAGAAAATAAAGGGTTTTATGTCCAATTGATCAGCCAAAATGTTACTAAACTGAAGCTTAAGGGACTAAAAAAACCAGCTAGGGAACCTGGTATAATTATCAGTTTTAGCTACAAAAAGGTTAGCGCAGAAACTGGAAAATCATATTATTTTGAGACTACATGAAAGTAGATAGGGAACACATGTTGGGTCTTTAAGGCCCTGATCCAGTAATTTCTTTTGTACTTGTTTACGAACAAAAAAAAAAAAAAAAANACTAGATTAAGGGGATGAAGAGCTGTGCTTCCAAGTCTAGCTGGAGCAGATTAAGAAGCTCCTGTTTTTCCTCTTATTGTTGTCTATTGTCCATCCTTGTCAGTGAACTGCCCACACAGTCCATCTGCATGACCAGGCAGTGGACCTGTTTCTAGATCATGCCAGTGACAAATCATCCAGCTTTACTTAAGTCACCCTTGATGTTCACAGAATAGTTGCTGAAGAGCTAACCATGAGGAATAGAGACTTTGGAAAGAGTAAACAGATCCTGGATTCATACCAGCTGCATTTCCTTGGAATAAGCATTAATTTTCATAACAGAAGAATTATTGGTCCTAAAATAAGTAACATTGTGGAAGATTTATTTAATAACTGGTTTAAAAAGAGACTAAATAATAAAAACTAGGAAGAAAATAACAAATCGCATATACAAGATTTTTTACCCATACTTGTTGAATTTTTCCCAGTTGCCATGGTCATTTCTGAAAATGGATTCTTTGTTTAAATAGAGAATGATTCTGACCTAATATATAATAGTATTTTCTTTAAATAAATTGATATAAAATTGTAGCTGAGGTTTTGCCATCCTCTATGATTTAAAGAAGTGAAAAACAAAGACATTTCTTCCCCGTAGAAGAATTTTATGTATGGTAAGTAAAATGTTATGGTGATTTATTAAACAGAAAAGAGGGAGAAAGAAGGCAGCAGGGATTTGGCACAAACATTTGCGGCTATGTTTCAGTAATGATAGACCAAAACCGCAAAATTCAGAACCGGAATTAAGACAGAGAGTCTTCAGATGGGGTTTTGTTTCAGTATGTTACAGCAGTGATGGCCAGGAACATAATTTGGTTCTGGATAGCTATATATGGGATCCTAAACGTCTGATAAGTTTAAGGTTATTCTTGTCCAGGATCTTGTATACAAGCTCTTCACTAAGTATTGCAGTTGTACATTTCCTTGTGGTATTTTGCCCCACAATATGGTAAGGAGTTTGGTTTGAATTTAACTGATCCTAACTGCAAAGAAAACTGAAACTTTTTAACAGAAGCAGTCAAAAAACTGGGAACCACCAGATTTCACCAGCTGTTCAGGCTTGGCATTTTTATATTGGATCCACTCTTCCTGGGACTCCCGGTGGGTTGGATTATTTGGTTGCTGCCAGGTAATCGTATTTTTTGCTCCCAGTCCCTTTCTAATCACAACCCTGTTTTTATTCACTATTTTTTACTTTATTAATTGTTTTTGTTGCTCAGTAACTGACAGCTGTACTATTGACTATATGATATGTAGCTCTTGAAAGAATACGAGTCAATGTCCAGACCCTGTCAATCAGAGGCACAGAGATGTAATGAAATTTATAGCCACATTAAACAAGCTTTTAGGGTAATACTAAGAGACACATAATACTGTAATCAAAGACTCGCTCAATAGTTTTGAGGTGAAGAAACTAAATCAGCCTTGTTCCTGTACATAAAGATAACATAATTAACCTTGACAAAGTCAAAGTTTCTTATTTCCAACCTTGCCTAGTGTTAAAATTCCTGATCACCCATAATATTATTGTGTCCCCTTTCAGAGTTTTGCAGTGCTTCAGCTTTGTAAGAACACAATGTGCCCTCTCCACTAGTGGAAAATCTGCTTCAGGAGAAGCAACTCCTGCTCTTTGTGAAGCTCTGTCATGCAAATGCCTTCACATTAGCAGAGTGTACTACTTGTGCTAAGGCATTCTTGAATGAAGATGAGGGAAGCCAGAAATTTCACTTAACAAGAAGAATAAACATTATGAATACCTTGTTTTGGATCCAATGGCTGGGGAAAAGCATGATTGCACTTAGGCACCTTATTGTTTCATTCTCAGCACTTCTAAACAGAGTATTTTCCAACAAACTTGCAGTGTGAGATCTTTGTTTAGGAATGCATTCCTTTTCAAGGTAGGACTGTAGTTTGTGCTTTCACATTTGTGCTTCTGCTTAAATTCTATTAAAGCCAATGGGACTTGGGTACATGCCTACAGTTAAGATTTTTTTTTTTCCTGAAATGTTTCTGAAAAAGAAAATCTTACCTCTCCAGGAACAACTGAAATGCTTAAATATATTTGCACTAGGAGACTTGCATGTCAATCTGAGAAGATGTGTCAAGAATTTAGAATACACGACTAGTGCTAGGATCCTTAAACTGATGGTTTTCTAAGCAATTTTGCTTTCAGAAGTGCTGCAAACTTGGATGGTTCAATTTTTTTATCTTCTTAATGCTAATGTTTAAAAGACTATGTTTAATGGAAAGCTGTTGACTTATCCAACAATAATCGCTTTTTTGAATTCTTAAATCAATGTTGGATAAGATATAATAAAATGATGTAAATAATTGAATATCAACTCATCAGACACTTGTACACTTTCACATTTTCACACAGCAAAACACAAAGAAGGATAAAAATAATTAAACATAAGAGTTTAAAACAATTTCAAGGGAGTGAAGACTATCAGTTTTCCTTTAAGATTTTTGGTTGCAGTTTCAGTTCTACTACTTGCAAGGAAAGTTGTACTTGAATGCACATAGTCCATACTGAAAGTCTGTGTTTTCAATGTCTCCTTGTGTTCTTCCATGCTTGCACCAAATTCTGTAACTGTATGCTTGCAAACACATCTCCATGTTCATGAGCCAAGGACCCCTTGCTTTTCTGGATGTAGGTAGAGGAGTGAACAAAAATGGGTTTCTAAAACTGAAAATGAGACCTATAGATGTTTGTAAATTAAATCAAAGGAAGCAGTGTTTTATCTCACTATTTAAGAAAACACACAGATAAGGCTACTTTTGGAGACAGTAATAGCTTAAAGCTCTCAACTGATTTCTGTAAGTACGCAAATCTGTCTCAAAATCATCAGAGTTTTACCAGCCTCATTGAGAATATATTTTGGTAGCCCTTCTGAGGACAGACAATTCATAAGATGATGACTAAGTGAAAGACAGTAAATATGGGAAAAAGAGCCTGTTATTGTAGCAGTCTGCTGTAAAGTCTGGCAGTAGAATAAATTATTACTGCACAGTTTATACAGCTAAGCATAAGTGTGTTCCTGATGTATACAAAACATTGTATGCATTATTTTTCTTGCAAATTGTAGTAACTGTTGCTTTTGCATCAAGGAATAAATCACTGCTATTTTTAGCTCACAGGCTATGGCCATCATTTAGCAATCTATCCTTGTTTTCGTTTTTAGCAATCCTTGTGAAGATGAGAGAGGGGACAGAAGAGGAAAGAGAGATGAGTTTGTAGGCTCCCACATTCTCTCTCTTGACTTCTGGACTCTGAAGACCTGAAATCCTGGCTGCCTGGTTTTCCAGCTACATCAGTTGGTCCAATAAAAGACATTACCCCCGGCAAATCCTGCCCTGCCACAACAGCTACAGTAACACTCCTTCTAGAGTCATAACACACATCACACATGTGGCTGGCCTGAATCCTCCTTCAGAATGCTTCTTTCCAATAGGTAATGATGGTAATAACCGTCACCCTTATTTATCCCCTATACTTCCTGCTGTTGCTGTTTGATCCCTAAGAAGAAAAACAGCCACCCTGTCAGCTACTGAGCAAAGATCCCTAGCATATGTGAGCCAGCAGCATTGAGTTCACCAGCAGCATGCACAGACTGCACAGACAAACAGTACCTGCCCTTCCAGCATCAAGCACACGCTGAATTTCACCCCCTGAATGACAAGATCTAAAGGGGTTTTAATTGCTGATGCACTGAGTGACACTGGCATTTCAGGTGTATCCACACAGGTACAGTCAGTTTCAGTGTACAACTGCATGGACTCAGGGTTTCAAGCTCAGAATCCAGCTTCCCAGCTGTTCTCATCACTTGTGTGATGGTTTGGCCAGAGCTGTGTGAAGTCCACAGGGGTACGAAGTGTTTCCTTCACGAGAGTACACTTAAAGCCCTGGCCACCAGTGCTGTCTCTAATGCAGCTCTGTCTACATCAGCAATTCTTTTGCTCAGGTCTTCTATGTAGATATACAGGTATTACACTACAGATAGGGAAGCCTGCTGCATGTATCCCTTTCACTGCACTTCAGCTAGGATTTAGACACACTCATACTTCAAAAGACAAACATGAACTGCAAAATGGCACTTATCTAGCTTAAGAAGTTGCTCTAGAAGTATGCAACATTTGTTCAGATCTGCAACCAGATTTACCTAAATGGTAGCCTTTGGGTTACCTACATCCATGAACACCAACCAGATTTAGGTAAATTTACCTAAATCTGGTTGGTGTTCATGGATGTAGGTAACCCAAAGAAAAAGCTTGGATTTTGCTTTTATCCAGCAGTGTATTGAAGGTATTAAAAAGTTCCTTTTGAAAGCAACTCTTCTAGTGCACTTGCAATGCAGGCAAATTTGAAAGTCATTATGCAGTCAGCAACTACATATGCAATTACAATAAGCTAGTACCTGCTTTTTTTGAGAGGACAAATTTTATCTCTCTATATAAATATATGGAATACAGCACATACACATATCCTGTGACCTTTAGCTTCCAGCTGGATGAGCCAAGGACTCCCTATTTACAGGCCACAGTAACACTGAACCATGTTGCTAATGCTTCGTTTCAGAAGCAAAAGTCCCCCGCTTGGTTGATCAAAGAAGAGGAGAAAAAGAAGTTAGTAGGAGTAACTATACACCCTGGATTTTGGCTAATATATAAAAGCTTTAAGGGGACTGCCATTTTCAGCAAGTGAACAGTCTACTGTTTCTGCTGAGGCTCATGAAGGAATTTCCTCCACCTGTCTCAGTTGCAACTCACACTGGGGATATTAAGAAAATGAAAGCTTTATCATAGTGATGATAATTTTGTTCCTTAGTGTTTCCAAGGCCATGACATAGAGTCAAACTGTTAACAAGTTGCCCTAATAGTGGATGAGCATAAATTTTGTGTGCCCTGTGGGTTTGTCTTCATTGATCAGAACAGCTAGTACTAAATAACCATTGGAGTACACCTACTTCAAATGACTCCTTGTGTGGACAGTAAGACCCAAAGCAGGGCCTATTAGACCTGTATAGTTCAGGCATGCAAATTTCTAAAGCAAATATCACATGCAAAAGTGATGTGGCCACATTCAAATCTTTATTTTCCAGGCCAAACAACCCAGTAGTCCTTTACACAAAAGTCAGTTGTGGTTAGCCTTTGACACAGGACAACACCAAGGCTCAACAGTCTGCTTCTGGACCTGTAGTGAAGAGCTCCCTATCTTCTCCAGAATGAGTTCATTCCTGAACAATTACTCTGCTCAGAAAGGGGAGTCATTATTCTGGAATAAGACCACTTTTATTTTGGATAAGGCATTTACATCAGGGAAATACTCTAGAAGAGCTCAATTGGTTGAATTCTTCCATTTGGGCAAGGCTATAGAAATATGTTTCTAATTTAAAAGAACTGTCTTAACATAATATTTAACAATGACAAGCTTTTGCATGCGAGTGTTGTCCTGTTACTGAATGAGCTGAATATTTTTGTGAACTTGTTTTGTATTACAGTGATGAAGCATAAAAGAAGTAAATCTGTATTCTACGTGCTCATACCTACCTTCCATTTCTACCCGTGACATATACTATAGCCTTACAAATTCTGGATTAAGCTTTCATCAGGTGTTGCTAATGACCTGAATCATGAGATGTCATAGATTATGGTTTCAAAAAACTGAATCTAGTAAATACGTTCTGGGACCTCCCGCAGTTCCTAGATAGGCTATTCTTTATCCCACTGCATTGATAAATGCCAAGTAAATAAATCCCCCTCTTTCACACAGGAGTAATAATGGAATCATTTATAATAGCCTTATATGTTAACCTTAGACAGGAACAAGGAAGTGGGCTGTCTGTAGAATGGCTTGACCTGGAAGCATTATCCTTCAGTCAAACAAGTTAACTGGAAAACTTGAGCATTTACTTAAACTGGCAGAGAAAAGTTATGTTTAATCCATGTTGCACTTTTCACATTGATTCAACTGACTGGACATGCCTCCTAAATGCTTTCTAGCACTGTAGCCCATGACATACCACACTTAACAAGGCTCTAACAGCATTTCCACTGTAACAGAACTAAAACACATGGCTTGTAACATAACTTTGACACTTACAGCACTCACAATCTTGGACATGGTGCAATGGGTAAGCAACATGTGGTAACCACTCGTCATGAGCAAATGAGCAGAAAAGCCCCATCTTGGCATGGCTTATTATATCTAGAAGCCGTAAATGCAATTGTTAGGCAAAATTCAATCCATTATTATGTATATTTTTCAAAGTAAGCTTATACCATACACTTCTCCCAATTTTTCTCCCAGGGTTACTCAGAGCAAGGTCAGATGATTTGCTAATATATTAGCATCCAACAACAGTTCTATAGATGGTGACGGAATAATGAACAACAAACAAACAAGCAAACAAAACAGGATATAATATGTATAACTAACACAGTAGGTATTTAAGTGGATGCAGGATTACAACTATACTTCAAAACACCTTGATCACAGTGAAATATAACACATCTTTTTGTCCAAGATTAATGATTTAGTACACAGTTATCCTAGTTTTGATCATTTCTCACTCATCTTCTTCTCCAATACAATGCTCAGTATTGTAGCATGCATGATGTTTTATTCACAGAAACGTTAACTAAGCTTGCACCCAATCCTTCTCCAGTTAACATCACTGGGAAAACCAACCAAACCAAACCAAACCAAACCAAACCAAACCAGACAAGGCCAAAACAAAACAAAACAAAAAAACCTGTCATAACCCTGGGAACACTGGGAATGTGAGAGTGCAAGTTCCTGCTTCCCACTACCTGTAAAATTTCCCCAGTGGGAATGAACATTCCTATCTAAAATCCTAACATGTAGGGGTATTTAGCACTCACAAAATCACCCTCTTTCATACCCACTTTAATAAGTGGCTGTGATTTACATATGAAATGTATCTGTATTAAATTTCCACATAATTTTTTTCCAGCAGCATGCAAAACTTTTTAGTTCCACACTGTGCGCTCCTATCCTGATCCTCCACCTGGCTGTGGTCCTTTTTATGTGGGAACATTAAACTAATTTTACTTGGAATGTACGATGGTTTCTCAAGATGATGCACCTGATACTAAAAAGCAGTTCACAAGACTTCTTAGGAAGACAGATTGTTCCCCAGAGGCTCCTTCTGCTTTGTATTACAGCTTATAGTCTTGCTTTTAGCTCCAGCTCATCTTTGACAGCCTTCTGCTTCACATTTGGCATCCTTGTGACATCTACAAAATGACTTGGGGGTCAAGAAGTCAACTGGCTTCCTCATATGCTTCTGCCATTACTAGTGGCTACGCTCAGACCATAAGGGAAGTGAACTGAAGGGGGTATGTGTCTGTAAGTGTGTGTGTGTGTGAGAGAGAGAGAGAGAGAGGGAGGGAGGGAGGGAGAGGGAGAGAGAGTTGATGATGATACAGGGAAAGATCAATGTAAACTTTTCTTTCCACCCAGTTTCTAGATGACTTCCACCCAGACATAGCCCTTCTTTGTTAAACTACAGTTTAGCATTGCTGCAGGTTGCTTGTTAGCCCATTCAATGCTTGTAACTTGATGATGTTCCCCACACTGGAAACATGTTGTTTCTTGGCACTGGTAGATTGAAGCCTCATTCAGATACATAATGTTATTGTGCAGCAGCGCAAGGCCAGTTCCTGCGGTGCAGCTACAGATGAAGTGCATTAAGGTATTTCGTTTGTTAGCCACTGAGTGCTTTTCTGTACAGAAGCTTGAAATGGGATGTCTGAAATGTGAGCCTGGAGGAAGCTTGGCATGAAACATTTTGCTTAATGAAAAGGATTTAAAGAAATATGAAAGTATTATGCTTGCTATTAAAATATAGGTAAAACACTACTTTGCAGTGTTCTGCATGTAAGCTGTAACTCCAACTGGGTCCCCAACATTTAGGAACAAAACTGAATCTAAATCTCCAGTTTATGCTGTGCTGAGTATCTCAGATTAATGTAAATCCACATTATCCTGCTTGCTGTAGCTGGGATGATTTGGGTTATGAATGCAGTCTTACAAATGGGGTTTGAAAGAGGTTTAAAACAAGCTGATGAATAGAATGATCAGAAAGCCATGTTATCAGATGCAATCTGATTAGAAACTTATACACTGCTGACATACGGCAAACAGCATGTACTGTATGCTGTAGCAGGGCCAACAAGTGCTGAAGCTCTTTTGGATGCAGCAATTCAGACATCATGTAAAGCTAAAAGGCATACAAATTAGTGTGGGTTCCTCACAAATTCACAACATAAATGTTTGTCCTGATGCTTTATATTACTTTTTCCTCTGTTCATAGAAGTCATGTTGCTCAGACCATGCAGTCAAAGGGTGATTCTGCTGTGGGTGTAAGGTAATATAGGGACTGTACTGTAATTTAGTATGAACTGATGTTCTGTCGCGGGGCATGAAATTAAAGTAAAGAGATTTCTTAGCTCATGTGACAGAAGTAAATGCAGTGAACAAATGTGTTTATTGAAACATTTATCTTGGGGGGGTCCTTCCCTTCCCTTCCCTTCCCTTCCCTTCCCTTCCCTTCCCTTCCCTTCCCT
>VXAA01001876.1:152029-188156 GCA_013399115.1 Anseranas semipalmata
CTTTTCTTTTCTTTTCTTTTCTTTTCTTTTCTTTTCTTTTCTTTTCTTTTCTTTTCTTTTCTTTTCTTTTCTTTTCTTTTCTCCTTCTTCTTCAGGCAGGCAGGCTTGACTTTAGTCCTGTGCACACAGAAACTGAAAATTCAGCAAGACTTGCATTACCCCTCATTGTCTCTATTACTGTAGTACCATATCTTTAATTGAAACAGAGTTTAAATTGTACTGCATGTAGCAAAGAGCAGTGTAAAGACACATTTCCAACATTCAAGAACTTTTAAACTTCTGGTTGCTGTAGTATTGAGAGAGATTGGGATGTTCATCCACAGCTGTGAAGATTTACAAACCAAATGTTTACACAAGCCCTGTCAGTGTTTCAGACCCAACTTCAATGCAAGCATGCAAATAAAAAAATAGCAGTCCTGTAAAAAAGGAGACGGTGGCTGGGAGCAGTCAGCATGCATTTAACAAAGGAGAATCATGCCTGATCAACACGATTTTCTTCTAGAATGTAATCTTTCTGGACTTCAGTAGGGCCTTTGATACTGTCACTCATGGCATCCTTCTGGACAAATTGTCCAGCTGTGAGATGAACAGGTTCACGCTATGCTGGGTGTTGAACTGACTCAAAGGTAGATGCTCAAAGGGTTGTATTAAACAGAGATACATCTGGTTGGCAGACAGTCACTGGTGGTGTTCCACAGGGCTCAGTTCTAGGGCCAGTCTTGTTTAACATTTTTATCAATGATCTGGATGCAGGGCTTGAATACATCCTCAGGAAGTTTGCCAGTGACACTAAACTGAGAGGTGCTGTTGACTTCCTGGAGGGACGAGAGGCCTTGCAGAGAGATCTAGATAGACTGCAGCACTGAGCAATCAGCCATGGCATAAAGTTCAATAAAGAAAAATGCCAGGTTATGTGCCTGGGATGGAACAATGCTGGACACAGATACAGACTGGGAGATGAATGGCTGGGGAGCAGCTTAGCAGAAAGAGATCTGAGGGTGCTGATCAACAGCAGGCTCAACATGAGCCAGCAGCGTGCCCCAGCAGCCAAGAGGGCAAATCACATTTTGGGGTGCATTAGACACAGCACAGCAAAAAAGGGGTCAAAAGGGGTGATTCTTCTGCTATATTTAGCATTGTGTGCAGTTCTGGTCTCCACAAAATAAAAAGAATGTTAAGGTCCTTGAAGTGTCCAGAGGAGGGCAACAAAGCTAGTAAAAGGGCTGGAAGGCATGTCCTATGAGGAGAGGCTGAGGACACCTGGGTTGTCTAGTCTGCAGAATAGAAGGCTCAGAGGCAACCTCATTGCTCTCTACAGCTTTCTGAGGAGCGAAAGTGGAGAGGGAGGTGCTGGTCTCTTCTCCCTGGGAACCAACGACAGGATGAGTGGGAATGGCACAGAGGGAATGCACCAGGGGAGGTTCAGACTGGATGTCAGGAAAAATTTCTTTGCCGTGAGGGTGGTCAAACCCTGGAACAGGCTTCCTAGTGAGGTGGTTGATGCCCCATGCCTGTCAGTGTTCAAGAGACATTTGGACAATGCCCTCAATAATATGCTTTAACTTCTCGTTAGCCCTGAAGTGGTCAGGCAGTTGGGCTAGATGATCCTTGAAGGTACCTTCCAACTGAACTATTCTATTCTATTCTATTCTATTCTATTCTATTCTATTCTATTCTATTCTATTCTATTCTATTCTATTCTATTCTATTCTATTCTATTCTATTCTATTCTATTCTATTCTATTCTATTCTATTCTATTCTATTCTATTCTATTCTATTCTATTCTATTCTATTCTATTCTATTCTATTCTATTCTATTCTATTCTATTCTATTCTATTCTATTCTATTCTATTCTATTCTATTCTATTCTATTCTATTCTATTCTATTCTATTCTATTCTATTCTATTCTATTCTATTCTATTCTATTCTATTCTATTCTATTCTATTCTATTCTATTCTATTCTATTCTATTCTATTCTATTCTATTCTATTCTATTCTATTCTATTCTATTCTATTCTATTCTATTCTATTCTATTCTATTCTATTCTATTCTATTCTATTCTATTCTATTCTATTCTATTCTATTCTATTCTATTCTATTCTATTCTATTCTATTCTATTCTATTCTATTCTATTCTATTCTATTCTATTCTATTCTATTCTATTCTATTCTATTCTATTCTATTCTATTCTATTCTATTCTATTCTATTCTATTCCATTCCATTCCATTCCATTCCATTCCATTCCATTCCATTCCATTCCATCCTATCCTATCCTATCCTATCCTAGGATAAAATGACAGATTTGTGGACAGGAGAGCAATGGATGTCATTTACGTTGTTTACTTTAGTAAGGTGTTCAACACTGCCTTCCACAATATTCTTGTATCCAAACTGGTACATTGAAGCCTGAATGAGAGAGCAAAGAGATGGGTAAAAAAGTGGTTGGATACATGGGCTTTGGGGGTTGTGGTTAGTGTGTTATACTCTACTTGGAGGTTGGTAACAAGTGAGATACCACAGGGTCTATCCTGGGACGAGCCCTGTTCAACATGAGGACAGCCCAGTGGTGGAGCCAGGACCCAAGGAAGGTGGGCAATTTTGACACCTGGCTGGGTGATGCCCTGAGCAGTCTAGCCTGACTGTACAAAATGTAGAAAACAAGTGATGCACAATGCAATTGCTCACCACCTACTGACCAATGCCTAGCCTGTCCCTGAAGAGCAGTCCCCCCCTCTTCCACTTCTCACAGCCAAACACCTGGTATTTACTGTTCAGCATGACTCCATGTGGTATGGGACATCTCTTTGGCCAGTTTGGGCCAGCTGTCCTGGATGTGTCCCCTCCCAGCTCCTTGTGCACCACCAGCCTCCTTGCTGGCAGGGCGGTGTGAGCACTGCTCTGCAACAACTAAAATGTCAGTGTGTTATCAGCATTACTCCCATCCTTAATCCAAAACACAGCACCATACCAGCTACTAGGAGGAATATTAACTCTATCCCAGCCAAAACCAGGACATTCATGAAACCAACAGAGGCACAAGGTCTGAGGAACATGAAAAAGGGACAGAGCTAGAGATTTGATACTTTCCTCAACCACAGCAATGGTGAACTCTGGATGCCAGCAACTAGTTTATTATCAGTGCAGATTTTGGAGACCATCAAGGAAAACAGGTCTGCAGTGCTGCTGTAAGTATGTTTGGCACTAGATCGTATGAATACCATAGAATCATAGAATGGTTTGGATTGGAAGGGACTCTTAAGGATCATCTCGTTCCAACCCCCCTGCCATGGGCGGGGACACCTCCCACTAGACCAGGTTGTTCCAACCCCCATCCAACCTGGCCTTGAACACTTCCAAGGATGGGGCATCCACTGCTTCTCTGGGCAACCTGTTCCTATGCCTCACCACCTTCACAGTAAAGAATTTCTTCCTCATATCTAATCTAAATCTACCCTCTTTTAGTTTAAAACCATTACCCCTTGTCTTACCAGTACAGTCCCTGACAAAGTCTCTCTCCTGCTACTTTGCAGGCCCCCTTTAGGTACTGCAAGGCTGCTCTAAGGTCTCCCTGGAGCCTTCCCTTCTCCAGACTGAACATCCCCAACTCCCTCAGCCTGTCTGCACAGGACAGGTGCTCCAGCCCTCTGACCATCCTCGTGGCCCTCCTCTGGACTCACTCCAACAGGTCCATGTCCTTCTTACTGAACACAGCACTCCAGGTGGGGTCTCATGAGAGCAGAGCAGAGGGGACAATCACCTCCCTCAACTTGCTGGCCACACTTCTTTTGATGCAGCCCAGGATACGGTTGGCTTTCCGAGCTGCAAGTGCACACTGCCAGCTCATGTCAAGCTTTTCATCAACCAACACCCCAAGTTCTTCTCCTCATGGCTGCTCTCAATCTATTCTCTGCCCAGCCTGTATTTGTGCTTGGGATTGCCCTGACCCAGGTGCAGGCCCTTGCACTTGGCCTTGTTGAACTTTGTGAGGTTCACATGGGCCCACCTCTCATGCCTGTCACGGTCCCTCTGGATGGCATCCCTTCCCTCCAATGTGTTGACCACACCACCCAGCTTAGTCTCATCAGCAAACTTGCTGAGGTTGCACTTGATCCCATTGCCCATGTCACCAACAAAGATGTTAAACAGTGTTGGTCCCAGTACTGACCCCTGAGGAACGCCACTTGTTACTGGTCTCCAATTGGACACTGAGCCTTTGACCGCAACTCTTTGAGTGTGACCATCCAGTCAATTCCTTACTCACTGAGTGGTCCACCTGTCAAATCCCTATCTCTCCAGTTTAGAGATGAGGATATCATGCGGGACAGTGTCAAATGCTTTGCACAAGGCCAAGTAGATGATGTCAGTTGCTCTTCCTCTATCCACTGATGTTCTAACCCCATCATAGAAGGCCACCAGATTTGTCAGGCATGATTTGCCTTTAGTGAAGCCATGTTGGCTGTCACTGATCACCTCCTTATTTTCCTTGTGCCTTAGCATAGTTTCCAGGAGGATCTACTCCATGACCTTTCCAGGCACAGACGTGAGACTGAATGGCCTGTAGTTAGTCCCTTTTTAAATATGGGGGTTGTGTTTCCTCTTTTCCAGTCACTGGGAGCTTCACTGGACTGCCACGACTTCTCAGATATGATGGATAGTGGCTTAGCAACTTAATCTGCCAGTTCCCTCAGGACCTGTGGATGCCCCATGGGCTTGTGCATGTTCAGGTTCCTTAGATGGTCTCGAACCTGATCCTCTCCCACAAGGGGCAATTCTTCATTCTCCCAGTCCCTGCCTTTGCCTTCTGGGACTTGGGCTGTGTAGCTAGAGCACTTGCCGTTGAAGATTGAGGCAAAAAAGTTGAGTACTTCAGCCTTCTTCATATCCTGGGTAACCAGGCCTCCCATTTCTTTCCAGTGAGGGACTACAATTTCCCTAGTCTTCCTTTTATCACTGACTTACTTATAGAAGCCTTCCATGAATGGCTTCAGCTATGAGATAGTCTTCCTAGTAGAATAATAACCTGTTCAGTAATGTTTTTAATACATCATGATATTCACTTGTCAGCTGACTTCATGACATTTTTCACAACCACAGGAAAATATTCAAATTAAACTTGAGTCCATCGGGAGAGTAATGTATGACATGACTCAAAACCACTTAGCTGCCCAGTACTGTTACCAGTGAGCTAGCAAAGGATGGAGACACTGAGGTAGGTGTTTCCACAGAAAGTCCAATTAGGATACAGATCTCCAGGTGTGGATGGGAGCTGAGGGTGCTTAGATCCAAAGTCTAGATTTTGGCCCCAAACAGTCCAAATCTGGTAGAGATGTTTTCAACTGACATAAAATGCTTTGCTATTTTACTGTGTTAAAAACACAGTAAGAATATTATTCTGGGACATAAAATGAAGCAAGTGTATGTAAAATTAAAATATAAGGAAAATGAGTATGGAGAGAATGAATGATAACTGCATATTTCACAGAAAAATGCAAGAAGGTGTCAGGCAGGGCTTGACTTTGTGGTTTACAGGCATACGTTTCTTTTATTTGTTTTCAACTTAAGGTAGTAGGCTTTTTTTTTTTCTCTCTTTTTTCTCTTTTCTTTTTTTTTTCTCTTTTCTTTTTTACTTTTTTTCTTTTTCTCTTTTCTTTTTTTTTTCTCTTTTCTCCTTTTTCTTTCTTGTTTCTTCTTTTTCCTTTTTTCTTTTTTTTTCTTTTGCTTCTTTTATTTTCCTGTTAGGGAGACCCAGACTTTATTGAAACAGATGCTGGTTAATGTCCAGTGCAGCTCTCACTAAGATAGGTGGAAATGGTTCCACTATGTTAGATCAGATCAGGAAAGGCCAGGAAAGTTGTTCCATTCTGGTATAACAGAAGTCTCCTGACCCTCAGGAAAAATCAAATCAAACCAAATCATACCAAACCAAACCAAACCAAATTAAAATAGGGAATCTAGCAATTTCTATGTAAAAATTAAGAATTATTATTATTATTATTATTTTGACAATAAAATGATATACATAGAAATTTCAGTGGATAATACTGACAATAGTTTTACTGACGTAAAATACAATGGGTCCTTTTTTTTTTTTTTTTTTTTTTTTTATTAAAAGGGTTTTTTTTNTTTACTAGAAAGGTGATTTACTGATATTTGCCTCTAAACCCATAACTAGAATTTTAATGGGATGACACAGACATCAAAAATAAAAGGGCAACTCTTCTTTCTGAGTCACTTGCACAACTGACAGGAATTCTGTTTCTCATATTGAATTTGTTTGTTGCGTGCTGATGACAGATCTGACCACCATGTAGAGACAGTCTCAGAAGGAAAGCAACAAACTACAGCAATTATGTAGTATCACAACTTGTGCGTGAGCTGGGGATGGTTAATAAAAAATAGCACAATGTTGGAGCTCAGTACAAACAGCTGAGCATCTTGGAAATCAGAATTACCTTGTAAGAAAAAAATATGCATTGCAAAAGTTGAATTTGTGTAGTTACAACTGAAATGGCTGTGGGAAACATTTCACATAAAATTCATGCTGTTTGAGAATACAAACTTTACAAATACATTTTACACATCTAACCAAATGAGTTTTTAGTGGGTAGGTTCTGTGTAATGTAGATTGTATGTCAACAGGCAGATGTCTAAACTAATGAAAACACTCTGGATACGTGTGTTGTAGTTATAACAAATAAGAGTGATAAAGTTTTGTTATTACATGCCAAGCCCTTATTCTAGCATAAGTTTCCAACAAAATGTGTGTGGAAATAATGAAACCATAAGAACATTTGATTTTCACAATAACTTTAGTTCAATAAAACAGCTTACAAGTGCTCTCCACAAAAACAGGTATTTACTGTATATTGGTGCAGAATAAATATTTAATACAGGTCTCCCCACACATTCATGAACATGAATTTCGTCCTTGCTCAGTCTTTTCATCATTACTTATTTAATACATATTGCCTTGCAGTCTTTATAGGAAAACTGCTTTGTTACATTTTCCAATTATATATCAGAACAGATGGGTAGGACTGAAATTTAGATTTGTGTTCCAGTAAGTTTTTTTTGTTTTGTTTTGTTTTGTTTTGTTTTTGAATTATGGTCACGTGCAGTCATGATGGGAAAAACTGGGTAATCCTGTTGTCCAGCCCTGGCAGTTCATCAGTACTAGGTGCAATCTTTACTTCAGAACCAAAGAAAAGGAGGCAGAGGGCTGCCCAAGCTTTTGGTTCCTCCAACAGATAGAGCACATGGGCTAGGAAAGGAAAAGGGATCATCCTAGATCCTGTACTATATAGTTTTTCTCTTTTACCTCATTGCCTGGTTGTGGAGGTTGGAGAACGACCTCAGAGTCTCTCATCCTGATGGGGAACATCCTTGTTTTGGGATCGTACCCCCAGCCATGAGGCAGTCAGCTCTAATTTCAATTCTGGGAGAGCACAATGCCACCATTCTTTACTGGAGATTCATGCCAGGCGTGTTATCATCCCCTTGGTATGCAAGTATCACCTAGTGTTATAACTTCATCAGAATGTGATCACAAAGCTGTTTCTTTCTGTGGGGTGACAGCTTTCTTCCAAGATTTCAAATCATTGAAAAGAAATTGTGACCTATATATTCATGTCAAAACATTTATAATGAGAGTACTTATGGCATGTTTCAAATCTTGTGCTCAGTTGAACCTCCATCTCTGTTGCACTAAATTTTGTGACCAGGAGTTTCAGTGATGACAAATATTCACTATTCATTGGGTGAAATCTAAAAGGGGAGGTGAAGCACATGGCAGAAAAATAGTTGTGGGAGGGCTAGGGGGAACTACAGGTGTCACAAAGCTCATCTTAAAAGTTCTCATCACAAAAACAATCAATGAGGGTTATATTCCTGCAAATTACACTGAAACTCTGTAATGCTGCCAAAGTCCCTCTGTATATCATGGAAAAGGAGACAGAGGCTGGTTACAGAAAAAATAGGTGGTGAGCTTCCTTTCAAAAACCATTCCAGAAATGCCTCCCTCAACTTCATGAGCACTATTGCCATCTCATCCATTGCCTGTCCTGGAAAGGCTGAGGATGAGATTGCAGCCTGTCCTCTCTCCTGAGGGTCAGCCGGTAAATAATGAAGTCAGATTTTGGCTTGCTAACTAACTGAGTTGACCCAAAGGGAAAGGTTTTGTTACATGTTAAAAAGAAAGCAAATATTTCTTTGGTGAGGCAGGTTTGGATCTCCTGACTCTTTAAAATTGCTTCCTCCCTGGACTGCCACATTTGTAACTCACTGTATCCCCTTCCATTCTTAATCTAAATATAATAACCCTTCTTTCAGCCACAAATAATAATCCAAAAAACACACCAGCTTCCACTCACCCCGGGATGGGGATGGGAAGAAGTAAGCTAGTACAACAAACAGTGATTTTCCCTTCCTCTACCCCTCCCATGCACATAAATTTTGATTGTACATATAAACATCACATATTTTAAACCTTAGAGCAGTCAGATAAACCCCATACTAGTACGGGGGTCCCTCTGATGTGTGTTCACATCCCAAATCTTATTCAGAACCTAGTCCTCTTGCTGGACTTAGAGCAAGACTTTAACTGACTCCCTGGGTTACCATTCAATTGCCATCACTGGGGGCTATAATTTCACAAAGGTGTCTTAAAATTTAAGCACAGTAACCCAAAACTCTTAACCTCATTTCAGCCTTGAACCTGATCCCCAACCTAAATCTAATCCAGAGCAACAATTCAGGATAACCTCTCTGAGCTAACACTGATTACAGGCATTTCTGGTAGGAGTCTCTCTGCTCTTTCTCCTCCTCTTTAATACATACACACTAGTGCACTCTTCCTCCCTCTGTCACTCTTTACCACCAATGAAAAAATAAATATAAATGAAAGGCAGTTGTGGAAGGGGTTCAATTCTGTCACAGTTCTTCTGAACCAGCATTAAAGTAGAGGATTATATTCTTTCTCTGGAAAGAGAACAAGCTATAGAGGAGAACATGCTATATAGAAGAACATGTTGCAAGGAAAAAAACAGCAGAAAAAAACAGACATCATTCATTCTCTTCTGACTTTTGGAGTACTTTGAAGCACTATTTTTGAACTGTCTTTAAACTGATCTTTTTCTGAATGACTGTATAAACATTCCTTAGCTTAGGTACACACCTGATTTTACCTTTCTGTATGCAATGAGATTGGAATAACACCCTGAAAACAAATCAATAAATAAGACCTTTTTCTTTTATAGAATTCCCAGAGATTGCTAATGAGAGCTTGATGTATCAGACGGCTTCTGAACCTGATGGTAAGTCATTTGTCTTTTTAGACCTAGATCCTGAGAGATACTTTGTATTTCAGTCCTGCTGACATTAACAGAGTATATGTAGTAGTTTTGGAATCAAACCCCAAAATGTGACATAAAATTGATTGAAGTGACATAAAATTTATGGAAGTGAATGAATGTAGAATGTTAGCATTTTGTCTGTCTGTCCTATGTGGTCTTTGAAAAATATCTGAGGCTAATGAGGTGTTTTCTAACTTAAAATCTTAATATCTATTTTCTGGAAAAATCTTAATTGAAAAAAAAAAACACACCCAAACTATTGATTTTAAAAAACATGATATACATATATAAATAAAGACTGGTCTGTTGTTTGAAGAATTGCAATGACAACGCAAAATGCATTGATAATACAGTAAGGCAATGCAGCAGAAGGAAAAATTACAAAACTGAAGACATTAGATGTTTTTTTTTTTTTTTTAAGACTGATACAGTAGGTATAGCAATACCTCTTGTACATCAACATGCAGCATTGACTTGGCAGTTGCTGTTTGCTTAAATAACTTGCCTCAAGGAAGATCAAAGTTGTTTATTTTGCTGAATGTTTCCATCAAAAATAAAACAAACTGAAACCACTTCAGCCTCTCTTACAGGTATTAGAAGTAAATCATGTAGGAAAGCAGGGAATCATCTGTCCGCACCTTTTTCCATATAAGTCATCCTTGGTTCAGGGTAGGGCAGCTGCCTGCTTGACAGGGCATGTGGTTGTCAGCCTGGAGACCTAGCTCCCCTGGGTCTGTTGTGAGTCGGGCAATTCAGATTTTTGTGATCTAATTTTCAAAGATCAATGCTCCTCACCTGTTTTGTAAATCACACACACCTCTGTTTTAATCAAATAGAAATTAGCACTCTGACATCCCTATTTCTGTATGAATAAGCTTTCCCTCTTCAATAAGTCCTAGCTCTTTATGAAGTGCTGCATTTGGCTCCTCACTGCTGCTGTAAAGATACCTTGAGTCGAGGTTTAATTTGGTGCACAATGTCCCTTACAAAAGGAAGTTGGCTCACACTTGACATGTTGCTACATTACAAGAACTCATAAACACAGCACCAGCTGTACCTTGCAAGTAGAGTTTTCTATGTATCCCTATTAGGGTATTAAGTGTGGGGAGCAGTTATTTTTATTTTTATTTTTTACCTCTCCACTAGGAGCTGATGGAGAACTCCAACTCCTACAGCATTACCAAACAGCTATCTGTTGGTAAAAACTCTCAGCTTTACTAACTCAAAAGCATCATGGAAATCTGACATTTTTGGTGGATTCACTCAGTATCATGGTGAGGATGAAGAGGAGTGTAATACTTCACTTGTCCAATGGGAGAAAAATCTTCACCTCATGCTAAATTCAGGTGTAGTCAAACCATGTGAAGCCAATGCAAAGCATCCCCTCAAATGTTTGTGCTTTCCAAATGGTTTGTCCCCAGGATCCAAGGCCAGCAACACTGCAGGGAGTGGGCACATCATCCCCAGCCCTTTGATTGTTCCCTCTGGATTGGTTTCTCCATCCCCAGCCTCCTGCCTTCCTTTCCATAGGGCTCCCCAATGGGACAGGGCCAGCATGGTGACCCTGTAACCCTCCAAACACTCAAGGAGAGCCAGCTCAGGCACAGCACACCTATTCCCAAAGTGAGCACTCCAAAGTCAGGCCAGCAGCTACCATAATGCTTACATCTTTTTAAGGAAGGAGTGTGACCCGTGCTACTGGTGAGCTTTAAAGCCACTTTAAGCCTGCCTACCAGATCAGGTCTCTCCCAACAGCTGTGGGCAGGTACTCCTCCAGCTTGTCTGGGAAATGAGATGGGCAAACAGGTGCCAAGTACGCAGCAGCCCAGGGGGAGCAGGTCTGCACAAGCAAAATTTGCAGAGGTTCATTTTCCCGGAAGCTCTGCAGCCCAGAACAGAGGCACTCAAAAGGTGACATTTTGCAGCTGAAGGAGCAGGTGTGTTCTGCACTGGCATTCTGAAGGCCAGCAGTTAGTGGCATTTACTTACCTTTTGTAACACACCACTCCCTGTAGTGTGGTGTCCATCTCAGCCAGATGGACATATTGACATTTCTTCTCTTTTCTCCTCTTTTCTCGTTTCTTTTCTTTTTTTTTTTTTCTGTGTTGTTAGTGCATTTATACATACACCTCCTCCCTTTTTTATTTAAAATATATAAAATTGGGGAAGAAATAGGCTTGATCCCACTGCAATAACAGCACACAGAAGCCTTGAGAGCCATAAAATTCAAGGCACGGAAAAAAAGTAAAATAAAAACATACAAGAGAGGTTAAAAAACCATGCTATTTGTGGACCTAGTCAGCTCTTGTGTTGAAGCCGGTCACAGAACCATCAGAGCACAGGTGCACACCACATGACCAAGTGATAAAAAACAACCCTAGAACGCGATTTTGAGGAGCCTGATGATGGTTTGTCTCTGTAATACATCCATCCCAAGGTGCACTAGTACATCTGTTTCATATTTAGTGTCTTCTTAATTTTTTTTTTAATTTTATTTTTACTAGTAGCTTTAAAGAAAGTCAAGCAGATGAATATCTACATTTACAAGACCATATGTTAACAAGGGGCTGTGAGGTGACATGACAAGTTTGGTGAAGCACGCTCACCATATGCAAAAGTGCTGAGCAGCATAAGAGGTTTATAAATGGATGGGGACCCTTGAGCCATTGCAAAAAGAAAAACTCTCTCTTAGGGCCAGTCCTGAGGGTTTTGACAGGCAGATTTGTGAGGTAACTTTACCAGTCATGGAAGTATCTGAGCTAGGTAAACTCACTGCAACACTATTAAAAATCAGCAATGTATTTTCGACTGTAGAGGAAAGTGCTGAGCAAAAGGGATGCCTGCTTACTGCTGTCTTAGTGCTCCCACTTGGCAGAAATCATGCTGGAAGAAATTGTGAGTGCAATAATTTCACTCACCAAGAAATATTTGTTCTATCCAAAGTAAAAAGTGAAGTACTGGAGAAGGACTGATCAGTTGGGCAGCCTCAGTTGTCAAGTAAGTCAGAGATAGGAATGTCTGATTTCTTATGGAAACTCAATCTCTCCTGGGAACTTTGCTTTGAACTCAACTCTACAGCCTGATACATGGTAGACCATCTGAAATGGGAAAAAAACAATGATTTTCAGAGGCTTTTCAGAACCCGTATGTTCCAAAAAGCAAATTCTGTCCATGCTCTGAGCAACAAAAATACGTGTAACATCTTTCATTTGGCAGGCCATCTCTATTTGATGTCAGTTGCTTCTCCATCAAGTTGATATGCACCCTGTTTCATGTATGTCTCACTTGACTCATTGCAGAGTCACTCTAAATGCAGAACACTGACTTTGCTTAACATTGCATAGCAGGTTAGGTAGTTCACAGGCCATAGCAGAACAGTGCTGGTAGTGTGAACTACTGTATAGAAAAATATGGGAGAGGTATTTCCACGACTGTGACCTGTTAAATGCATAACTTCACTAAGATATTAGTCTGTTTCAGGTTTGTGTTTCTATTTTATTTCTTTTACTCTATTTTTTACAGGTGGTGTGGAAAGGTTTTAAAGACAGTTCCAGTGCTATTTTAGATGTGCTATTGTTTCACCAGGATAATACTTACTCCTTTTCCATATTAGTCAGATGACATATTCCTACAAATGATCTCCCAGGTCTTCTGAAAAGCATGCAAGAGTTTTGTAGTGATCATTCATG
The DNA here is from genome assembly GCA_013399115.1 of Anseranas semipalmata. Taxonomy (NCBI): domain Eukaryota; kingdom Metazoa; phylum Chordata; class Aves; order Anseriformes; family Anseranatidae; genus Anseranas; species Anseranas semipalmata. The sequence continues at coordinate 165,076 of VXAA01001876.1, forward strand.
ACTCTTCCAGGGGGATTCAGGAATTCTCAACCTTTCATCTTTTGCCCTGCATTAAGGAAATCTGGGTTGCTGAGTTAAGAGGTCCTTCAAGTTACAAGGAAAATAATCCATTTTGAAGACTTGTCTATAATCTGATGCCAAGGAAAAAAATATTACACATATTGCAATAATAATATAATTACATTCTTGATGGCACTAGAAATAAACAAGTAACTCACAAAGAACTGGCCGCTTGAAGATGGTTGAAGGAAGTAATTACAATTTGAGTCCTTTGTCAAAAATATTATAATTACCAAAATATATCAACTTTTCAAAAAAGAAAACATTACAATCTGGTTTACAATGCACTTACCTACCTTGATCCACAACACACTTTCTAATTTACAGCAATAAAATAAGTTGTACTAGCTGATGAAAGCCGCAACTGTAATGATCAGCAGAAAGAAAGCAGGAAAGATCCCAAACTGCAATTGTCAATCTCCTGTTGGATCTGCTCCATTTTTCATAAATACATAAATATTCCTTGGGTCAAAGGAAGCTTGGTCTTGTTTTGTCACCAGTTTAGCATTCGTATCTAGATGTTTGCACCCTTTCTCAAGGTTTGTAAGGAATCAAAATATCAAATCCAGTCTCAGATATATTTAACATGGCTCTGTGCAACATTGTTATGAAATAATTCATTTGATTGTTACAGGATATGGGGCAAACATTATGTCAGGTAACTGTGTTTTGGAGAGTGATTACATACTGGTTTATTTCTCTTTTCTATAGGTTACAGAAAAATGGTCAGTTTTTAAGCTTTTGATCTGAATGTGTTTCCAAAGTCTATCTCAAGGAATTGGATTTTTTTTTGAAAATAACTAAACCATTATTTTTCAATGAGAAAGACTAAAATTTCCACTTAGAGCTAACACCGTGTGTGAAAAACACACAAGACAGCAGCACCATACTATCAAACCAAGTTTTACTTTTTCTTCAGTCTTGGAGTTCGATTAATGGAAGCTATTATGTTAATTTTGATAACAGGACTAGGGCTTCTAAGTCACTGTGGCGCATCTAAAAAAGCCACCTTAATTCTAGCTTATTTTGATGCACCATTTTTTATCAAATGCCTGTTTTAATATGAAGCCATAGATCTGCCAAGTTGAGTCATAAGTGTGCCCAGTTTATTTCAAAGGCTTTGAGAACCTTAGCAAACCTTTAGACAAAATTGGGCTGAGTTTTGATTTTGTAATGAAACTCAAAACCAGCCGAGTTTCTCTTGGTTTTCTGTTTCATTGCAAGAAACTCTAATTCGTAGGTGAGTACAACCCAGAGTGCATACATTCATGATCAGCAGTAAATGTGCAGAGAGAGAAACGGTAGAACAGACATCAGATTTTTCTCTGCAGTCGGCAATGCCTGGAAAGCCGCCCTGCTTCATTGCAACGCAGATTTGCAGACTTTGGCCCAAAAAAGACCCGTTGGCGAAGTTTGATACTGAAAAGTAATCTTCTTCAGGAAATGAGTACCAAAGAATTGTTATACCATGTAATAAGAAAGAAACAATAAAGATCCCTGGTGAGAAAGTAGTTCTGGGTTGATGGACAACAGTCATTATAAACTGAGCTTTCAAATAAAAATACCTTCAACCTTTTAAAAGGGTTTCTGTATTTTAAATATGGACGTTCGCATTTCAGACTGGAGAGCTTCCAAATGACCTCCTGACTTTAAAGGTTAAGCACTATGAGAGAACAATTGCAGACACTCAGAATAAGAAGGAAAATATGATTTTATAGCTGGAACAGACTATAGAGTATCTCTTCTAACATTTCAAATCTGTATTAAAGAGAGAACTATTGGGAATGGTTCAAAAACAGTTGAGGCTGAAGAAATGAATGAATTTACTCTTTCTATTGCTCCACAGACATTACTGCCCCAGTCACTCTTTTTAAAGAGAATGAGTAAGAACTTGTTTGTACTAAGTGTCTGAAGTCACCTAAAGTTGGTGACAAAACTTGAAATATATAAATGGCTATGACAATAGCTCTGGTGGTGAAGTAATCAGAGTCACCCAGTCAACTATGACAAGATATGTGTGCAAATTAGTTAAAACATGAAGGCAAGGATCCCAAGAAAAATAATCCATACAGCCATTAATCCTCTCTCCTCGGGCCACTGAGTGCTGTTAGGATGCTCAACTTTGTTAAAGCCCTGGCTTCTCCACTGCTGTTGCAAGTATCATTGTTCTAAGTAGGGAAGTGCACTGCGTACTTGTAATGGTTGCAAGAGATGTGGACAGGAGTCGTATGAATTTGTAGTGCACTGCACAGGGTCTGAATGGAGCTGAAAATGGTGATCTTCTATGTTCAACAAAATGCAGGAAAAAAAAAAAAAAGAGTTTTACTGGCTGGTCTTTTCTTATCTCACAAACACATCAAAACATACCCCTTTCCAAATTCTGCTGGAGTGATCATCTGCAATGCATGTGTGAGAAAAAGATCAGCTTTTTTTCCTGATGGCCCATCTACCTGAAACTTTATGCACCTTTCTGTGTGGAAAGGTATTTTGCAAAAAGGTCTGCTGATGGAAACTGGTATAGAAAGGAAACATTAGAAATCCACGACTACAGATAACTACAGTAATCAAAATGTGAGTAACTACTTCATAGACTCTATTTCACAGAATAGAATCATAGAATAGAATCATAGAATATCCCGAGTTGGAAGGGACCCACAAGGATCATCGAGTCCAGCTCCTGGCTCCACACAGGTCTACCCAAAAATCAGAATTCAGACCATGTGTCTGAGAGCATAGTCCAAACACTTCTTAAACTCCGACGGGCTCGGTGCTGTGACTACGTCCCTGGGGAGCCTGTTCCAGTGCGTGACCACCCTCTTGGTAAAGAACCTTTTCCTGATATCCAACCTGAACCTCCCCTGTCACAGCTTGATTCCATTCCCTCGGGTCCTATCGCTGGTCACCAATATTCAATGTTACTATTATACCAAAAAGTGTACTGGGCTTAAAATTCATGGTGGAAATCCTTCTTGGCACCACAGCTTCAGAAAAGGAAATAAACTGACCTCATGTTGAAATTCATGATGGAAGACTCTACCAATAACATAAAGGGACCAAAAATCCCACCATCCTAATTGAGGCACTTTTGGTCCACTGGAAGTTACTGTTGTCAATCTGATTTCAAAATCCAAAATGAAGTAGCAAAGGAAGAATGTTTTACACCAGGGAGTGTATGCTGTAAACACACAGAAGATAGCTTTCCCCTTCAGACAGAGTTGACACCATGAGTGTGCCTGCATGTGCATATATGCGATCAGTTTGGGTGAAAAGGTAGTGCAATCTTTCCCTGCATTTGAGGAGCACCAGCTGAGGAGGGAGTTTAAGCTTTCACTTGCAGAAAGCTGGAGGTGACTGGTCTGGATGTAGAGCTGCTGGTTCCCTGTTGGCCAGCCTTGTGTTCTTGGTGGAAGACCCCACCAGCTCCTTGCCTTGTCCCTCCTTCCACACTCTTTGACAGGAAGCCTTGCACTGGTCTTCATGGATGCCAAAGGGAAGAAAACCCTACCAGAAGTATGCCCTGCCATGGGTAGATAGACACAGATCACATCATTTTCTGGGAATAACTGAGAAATTAACTTTATTGACTCTACTGCTCCTCTAAGATGAACTGGCCTTAAAGGCAGGCGAGTCCTGCTGTGGCATGTGGAAAAACAATCTGGAGGGGAACAGGTTTGTTATACATTCAGTCTACCCCCTATATAGCTGAAATGCATTGTCCTGTTGCTGTTTCAATCTATGCCTGTCATGTTCAGCTTCGTTTAGCTTTTCTTAAAAAACAAAAATAGAGTGTAGTGACTTCAGGTAGTATTTCTTACTGACATTGCAGTTCTTCAGGTAGCATGTGTGGTTATCCTATATGCATTTTCCCATTCAGCAGAAGGTCTTTCTGCAGAAAGATTCTCATCAGCCAAACTATTCTGTGCAAGTATTGTAAATAATGAATGTACCTCTTGTGTGTGGCTGGGGAAAGAATGAAATGACCTGGAAGTACAGGATGAACAACTTGATTCTGTGCAGGTTTTAAGCTTCAGATGAAGGACTTTTGTTTGGAGATGATTATATTTGTATTACATTTTCTGTTTCCATGTTTTTCATCAAGCTTATTCTTGAAAGGGTAAAAATATTTTAGGCTAATTTTAAATTTATTTGAAATTTGCTTTAATCATCAGTGAGATGGTGAGTATCTCCTACGATGTGATGAACTACAGTGAACTCCCATTGAAGAATTACAGTCCTAATTTGTTAAAATTTCTTCTGAATTAGTCAAGAATTCCTTTAAAGTGGAATTCAGATCCATTAACTGATGTCTCTGTGAATCAAAGCAGCATAGAAACTGATCTAATGGTCACTAATGTCCAAAAGAGAAGTGACTGTACACCATTACACTAAATAAGTAGGAAGGACCATATCACTTTATAGTACAAACACACATTTTCCACTGTATTTGCCAGATCTTCTTTGTCATGTGGGAAACTTGGTCATTTTTGTCACATGGGAAAAGCGGTCATCCTTGCCATAACATAGTTAAGGTGTTTATAAAACTAATATAGTTTATTAATAAGTATTAATCATCAAGTAACTAGAACTGAAATCTATCCAGATATACTACTGATTACTTAAGTTTTGCAAACATTTTGTTTTTCAAATAAAGACACATCATTTTTTTCGTTATGGAATGGGAGGAGTGCAAAAGATCCATATCACATACAGATTAGAAACTTAATTAAGTGTTTATAGAAATAGACAAAAATATTGTAACTCCTAATATGCTTTTTTATACATGTGCTATATTAAAATGGCTCAGTTACTAAAGTAGCCAAAATGCATCTGGCATGTGAGATTAAGCAGTGAATAATGAAAATTTGAAGAGAAATACTTAGAATTGTGACTTACTGTTTTTGAAGGAGCTGAACTCACTGCAAAGAAGGACACAACCTAAGTGCCTGTACCAGAGAGTAGAACTTCACTCTCAATTTCCATGCCAAAACAAATGAAAAATAACAGCGTTGCTCTTGTGGACTACAGAATTTTGTAAGGTCTAAAAGAGAAGTACACTGAAATAGGGAGATATTAATCACATAACATACTTACAGTTTCTGTGTTTCCATTGCCTGATCCATCTGAAATGACCCAAGGATATAAAACAGTTTATTAAGTGTAACTAGAACTTAAGTTTCCAAAAGAAGCTTTCGTTTGGATATGTTCAGACATTATCTACACCTCTTACATATCTTACACCTCTGCTAAACACATAGTTTTTGTGATTTGTGACACAGAGTGCAAGAGAAGTAAACAAAGATTTTTTTTGGAAAGTGTCAGTTGATTAGACTATGAATTTAACCAATTAGAGAAATTGACATTATAAAAATACAATCTTTGGAAACATTCCATTATTTGCTAATGCTCTGTATCATGATAGAAACCATTCAGGACAGAATGGGATGGAAGGACAGAGGTTTCAGGCGGAATCCCAGCACAGTGCAGGCATAAGGGTGGCCGTGCTGTATTGTTTGGCCAGTGTTGTGGGCAGAGCTCTCTGCCTCACCTCATGCACAAGGCAATGCACTCAGTGTGAAGCAACGCTAGTGACAAAGTCAAAGCAATACCACATCTGCCATACTTTGAATACAGCCAGCAAAACCATTGATCAAGGGCCTGCTGCTCACACGTCTGTCAAAGGTATGAATGAACCTTGCTGAAACACCTGAAACAATAGCTTTCAATTAGCCAGCATTGGTATTGATCCCTCAGCAGACCAGCTTGTGTCTGTGCAAACTGTGAAAATTGCAGAGAGGCCTGGACTGCCTGGTCTATTTTCAACACTGTCATAACTATGCTGTGTGGACTTGAGCTGATATAAAAACATCCCTGAGCTAGCACTAGTTGTCATGCCTTTGACAGCAAGGAGACAAGTAGAAGGACAACAGGTCTTGCTACATCACTTGTATGAAAAAATACAGAATTTTAGAGGAAACAGAAAGTTTTTCTCAGTTCTGTTAGCTGAACCCTACCTTCCACCTGGTGTCATGGGGGATGACAGGAGAGTATGTCAGAGAAAATGTACATGTGGCATAAGAAAGGCATGTTTAAAATTCTGTCCAGCTGCACTGTATTGTCTGGTTATCAAGGGAATTAGGAAGAAATGAGAGAAAATGGGGAAATTCTGGCCTGAGGTTGTTCTTGGTTGCAAAGCAGGAACAGCCACAAATATCCAAATGTAAATAGCCCACAACTTTCAGGCATGGCTAAGAAATTAAATGTTTCTGGAGGTATAAAAAGTGTCTCAGCATGTTCCAAGGCCCACTGCTGGACAGCTGCAGCACAATTAGCTGCAAGATCATCTGAAGTTTGAGCTAGGTCTTATGGGTTTTGTTGTTTCTCCTCCATCTGCCAAGTAATTCTTCAGTAAGCTACATCACATGTATCACCTTTCCTTACAAAAACACACTTCATGGTCCGTGTGTATAAATTCTTCTCTTGGCTATTCTGTTGAAACAGGAAATGTAGTCCTTTATAGGTAGATTTTCTGATTAGGCTGGATTTTTTTTTTTTTTTTTTTAGAAAGGAATGTGACATCACAGTTGTTACACTGTGTAACAAGGCTGGATGTGACATCATGATCTAAAATGCACAGTAAGAAATTCATATGACTTTGTCAAGTCTCTGAATATAAAATACAACAACAACTTGACTGCCCCTGCTGTTTGCCAAATTCTCTTTGACACTGTTACGAGTGAGAGTTTTGTCCTTTATACAAACTACGTTAGGATTTATACGAACTACACTTCTAACTTTTTAGTTAACTACTACATTTGAATAAAATGGACTAAATCTTATATCTGATGGAATCCAGGAAATGCCTCTCACTATACAAAGGCATATGAAAAAAGGCATCTTAGAATTTTGCAGGAGGTAGTGCAAAGACCTTTACTTTTCATTCTGTGACTCTTTTTATAAAGTACACACCTTAATACAAGTAAAATTCAGTGATGTTTTACAAAGTGATGTTTAAGGCTGAAAAAAGCAATCCTTATCTTCTACTCACTTAGCAGCACACTGCAGCCATGGCTCTTAACCACTTGCTTCATATAAAATCAGTGGAGATATAGTTAAAAATATAAATATAGACATTAGAATGCTTTTTATTTTCCTGAAAGAGGCATTCTGAGACTTACTGAATCAACATTTCAAGTGATGGAGAGGAATTATAATGAGAATTGAATAGGTTGTGGCACACCCCAAAATGTTTGTGATTATTTCAGCCTCGTAAAAGTTGCCAAAGTCTATGAAAAGAGCCTTTGTTGTCCTGGTATGGTGTGGTGGAGAGGTCCCAGATTTCCTATGAATCTGAGAGATTGGAGCAATGCAGTTGACTGTGTTAGGTGACACATAACAGGACTTTGAACTACCTATAAAAAGTAGGTCTCATTTAGTAGTGCAAAGACGCAGGGCTTCCCCTTACCTTCAGCCAGTCCTCAGGAGAAAAGGGAGCCCTCCTGCACCCAGGGTGGGGACAGAGTGCAGGTGTGCTCTGGGCTGGAGGGAAGCTCTAACGCTCCGGAGGGAGAGCAGCAGCCCACCCAGACTTCCGTCGTAAGTCTGTCGTGGCAGGGAGATTGGAACAGTGCAACATGAACAAACGTGCGGTGGAATGATTATAGACTCAGGAGCCTGGGAACAGACTCAAGACAGTTACTGTCTAGAGACAGAACAGGTTCTTTCTGGAGATTGACCCTCTTCCCATGTCTTTATGACTCCCTAAAACTTGTCCACTTTTGGACAGTGCTCTCCAGGACCATCATAAACACAAGATTTATGACCTTAAGGAATCTGTGTTGAGTTATCATCCTGCAACAGATATACAATTTACACTTTTCTCTTTTCCTAATATATTGCACCTTTGCAGGGCTTTTATCCTTTCATCAGCCTGCTAGAGGACTTCCGATATTTCTCAAAGTTGTTTTGGGGACTAAGCATTGATTTTACTTCAGAACATGTATGATTTTTAGTAACAATTGAAGAAAAGCTGAAGGGAAAAGGCCATATCCTCTTCTGGTACAAATGAACTGCATTCCCTTGCCAACATTTCATTTATGCATGAGTTTCAGTCCAGATTCCTCTTTTTTTGCCTTTCAGTGACAGGTCTTATAGGATAAGAGGAGGCTGGAGAAAGGCTTTTACTACGTGCCCTTCCTTAGGTAACTTTGATGGAAAAAAAAAACAATGCCAGAAACATTCAAAATATTTTGGATGTAGACATATTCTCTGTACTGTACATGGCTTTTTGGCTAACATTTTGTCATAAACTAACAGCTGACATTTAGCTAGGATCCAGCCCTAAGGGTTGTTTATCAGCATTCCCCATTACAACTTGTATGAAACCATCTCCTAATTCCACTTTTCTTATGGTCCCCAGTCCATAGTCAATAGAACACGAAGAGGCTCTTGCAGAAGTTTTCTCTGCTCCCTCAGTGGCATAAAGTCTGTTCCCCACTGCAGTCTTGTTGGCAAAAGGGTTCCCCAAACCTTCTGTTTATTTCCAAAATGGTAACCCAGGAAACACTGTTTTCTTCCAAAAGCACAGGCTAAACCTTTTTTTTATTTTTATTGAAGGCTTTAGATAGGAAGAAATATTGCAGCTTCTCTGCTGCTGCAGACTATGCCTTGGCCACACCTCTCATGTTCCCTTATGGGTCTGACCCTTTATGTTTGCAACTGTGCAGGCAAGGGAAGGGATATACATGCATAGAGTATAACTGTTTTCTTGTGAGTTTTGTCAGCCATTTTTTGAAAACATTTCTGAAGGTCATTGAAATTTAACTTGACAACCATTTATGGGGAAAGTGGGACAGTTGTACCTTAGTAAGTAGCTGCCAACATCATTAAGATGTTATCTGTATTGTTTTTAGAACTGGTTTTCTGTTTAGTGTTTATGAACAAGTTACAAGACACAACTGAAGTTGTACATTTCAAGTATGGTACAACAATGAGTCAATATTTGGAGACATTTGAGCAGTAAGACTGGGAGAACAAATTATGCCCTACAAACCAGTTTAAGATACATCCTTAGTAGTTCTGTCCAGTTACAGTTTAGCAATAACTGTATATAGTAAACAGAGCATACCTTCTGTACAGCAAGATTGATATCTGATGTACTGGTAGAAACCTCTGCCTCCTGTATCAGGAAACTAGTTGCATTTGCAGGGAATGTCATACTCATCCCTTTTGCTAGGGGACTTCCTCTTTTGAGTGGTTCATCACTGCCTGTAAAATCACTGCAAACAGAACAATTTCTACTCCCTTTCAAGTGCTATCATTCCAATGTAAGCAACGCAAACTGAAGATAGTCTTCAGAAACATCCATTCAGGATGGTCCTTCTTCTGAAACCAGACTGAAACAGTTAACAGTGTTGCACTGGCTAAGCTTTTTTGCTGTTTCCTGTAATCTAGAAGAGTTACCTGTATCCCAGCTCTCCTGATGGGACTGGTATTATTTTTACAATTTCTACATTTTATATCTTGTATATGAGCATAATTATGTAAATATAATATAAGAAATATATATGTATATAATAAAATGACACACAACTTGGCACTTCAGTCTCATCAGCGCTCTTCTCCTTTGTCTGAAAACACAAATAGTTAGGATAGGGCAGAGTGCTTATCCAGGGAGATAAGACAGAATTAGAGAAGTAGGATCAGCTTTGCTTCACTATTCCTGAAAGGAGAACTGTACAAGTTTTCTTGGGCAGACTTCCTCCTGAACAGCAGCGCCCAACCTCATCAGTATCAAGCATACTCTTTTTGAAACTCCTGAGAGAATACATAGAGAATGACATGAGGATCTGGAATGAAGTGCCTTCATACCCTTGGCTGTTCCATTTAATTCCTGCACCTGTATATACTCATTATGATCTTGCTGGCAGTGTTTTTTTTAAACATACTTTACTGTTCTCTCCAGTAACATGCAGAGGGGATAGTGCACGCACAGTAGGATCTCGAGCTGTCCTGAGACAGGTGGTGGAAGCACTTGCACCTTCTCTTTGGAATCATCATGTGGAAAATCTCAGAAGAGCTTGTTTTCTAAGTGAATTATTGTCAGAACCCAAACAGGAGCCAACAACAGTTTAAAAATCTAAATTACAGAACACAAGAGAGAACACAAGTTTTTATGAACATTTTTCTCCCTACCATGTCCTTGCAGAAACAGGTACTTTTCCAGAGATTAGCCCTCAACCCATGTTTTAATGACCCCCTACAATGTAACCACCTCTGCACCATGTCCCCAGGACTATCAGAAACAGTTGTCTCCTTGCATTGCATCTGAGGCTATTTCTGTGTCTGCTCTCAGGGCTTTCTCGGGCTCTGAGGCTTGCTATGGCCATAGGGGTACATTTGCACTCAGGGCAAATGCCAGTCTCCCACTTTCCCCTCTGATTTATACCACGTTACCCAGAGCGCATGCTTCAGGAGAAGGCAGGCAACTCTGACCAGGCAGGCTTCCTTTCTTTGCCCTGCCACACCTCTTCCTAACAAACCAGACGTTATGACCCTTACACCATAAACTGAATAAATAAATTAAATTGTACGATCTGCCACATAGAGTTCCACTTCTCTGTGGCAGGTCTTGCAGCACAGTGCAATCCACTGCTCGCTCAGTGCTGACTGTGCCCCTGGCTGGTCTTTCTGCAGGCTTCCCTCTCCAGGCTCTCATTAGCAGTCTTTTCCAGTGGAACTGGGCAGCACATACTTTTGTGACAAAAACAAGCAAGGGCATTCAGTTTAAGCCTTCTACCAAGCACATTGCTTGCTGAGGAAAAACACCTGTTTCACTTCCATGGATTGGGACTGTCTTGGCTCTGCAGACTGGTAGATGCTTGGCATTTTGTATGCAATTAAGTTAGCCATGCGAAATGGTAACAAGGCTGATATCTCTGCTAAACAGAACAAGCAATGGACTAGCAGCATAAAAAACTGTTGGAGTGTCGTCCCCCGCCCCTGATGTTGCTGGCTGTTTGTATGTGTTACTAAGGAGGTTACTAAACCTGCTCTCTGTTGTTTTTTGCACTTGGACACCTGAGTGTCTGATCTGTCCTTGGACACACTGAGGATGCAGTGCTTGGAATTAGCTTTATATGCACAGGGCCCCTGTGTTGTTACTCCCATTCAAAATCTTCCTGCAAAATCCTTTTTCTTAGCCCACACTAAATCACCACTCTCCTATCTCCTTCTACTCCTCCCCTTGCTCTACAGTGTTTAACATAAAATACTTGATTTTACTTTCAGAGCCCTTCACAGCCCATGTGCTCATGTGCTGGCCTATCTTACTTTTGCTATCCACTTCTGCCTTAATGTTACCCATCTATTGTAGTTTACATATACTTAGCAATAAACTCTGATCTAGAGCTTGGTGATGTCCCAGTCCTCAGGACTCATTGATACTTCAAGTAGTACTAATAAAATCATAGAATCACAGAATGGTTTGGGTTGGAAGGGACCCTTAAGAATCACCTAATTCCACCCCCCCTGCCATGGGCAGGGACACCTCCCACCAGACCAGGTTGCCCAAAGCCCCATGCAACCTGACCTTGAACACTTCCAGGGATGGGGCATCCACAGCTTCTCTGAGCAGGCTGTTCCAGTGCCTCACCACCCTGAGTAAAGAATTTCCTCCTTATATCTAATCTAAATCTGCCCTCTTTTAGTTTAAAGCCATTGCCCCTTGTCCTAAGGCTACATTCCCTGACAACGAGCCCCTCTCCAGCTTTCCTGTAGGCCCCCTTTAGGTACTGCAAGGCTGCTGTAAGGTCTCCCCAGAGCCTTCTGTTCTCCAGGCTGAACAACCCCAACTCCCTCAGCCTGTCTGCACAGGAGAGGTGCTCCAGCCCTCTGATCATCCTTGTGGCCCTCCTCTGGACTCACTCCAACAGGTCTGTGTCATTCTTATGTTGGGGGTCCCAGGGCTGAACACAGCACTCTAGGTGGAGTCTCATGAGAGCAGAGCAGAGGGGGACCATCACCTCCCTCTCCCTGCTGGCCATGCTTCTTTTGATGCAGCCCAGAATACGGTTGGCTTTCTAGGCTGCAAGCACACATTGCTGGCTCATACTCAGTTTTTCATCCACCAATACCCCCAAGTTTTTCTCCCCAAGGCAATAACATCATAATAACATCTTAATACCTCATCATAAAAATTGTAAATGTACAAACATGTCTAGCAGATTTTGATATTGCACAAAGAAACTGAATTCTACAAGGTTATAAGCCCACCTTGGAAAAGAATGACTTTCAGAACTGTACAACTCCATAAATAAGCTCAAGACATCCATTTATAATAGTCGTAGTTAATATGCAATTTCTTCCAGTTATGCTGGCAGTTTTTGACCATGATTTCTTAAATGGCTGCTTCTTTCTTAAATCTTCTGTCCAAAATCTAACAACCGTCCTCCTGCCTGATTTTCCTTTGCCCTGAGGGACATATCTAACTTATTCCTGCACTTGTGATGAGTACCTGATCATGGAAGCCAGTGGGAAAACTTCTATACGGCTAGCTCAAAGACATCAAAGACAGCACAAATTAAATATTGTGTGACCCAGCTGGACTAAGAATCTGTGGATTGTTGGATTCTGTTATGCATCACAGACCCCAGGAGATTTTACTCATTCATCCTGTGGTCCAGATTTTCTGGTCCCCATGTATCCTCATGGCACAGAGGGGTTCAGCAGCCCTACGAATGGGTTAACCAGCTCTGATTTCTCACTTCTCTCTTAAGGCCACACTGTCTGTACTATTCCATTCTCAGTCACAGTTTCCTCAGTCAGTCTTGCTACAGCAGGTGTTTTTCTCATTTTACTACATTTTCTTTGCTGAGAAGCAAACATTTGCAAACAGGCAAATTGGTCTCCTTTCGTTGGATGAAGTATGAAAGAACCTTAAGGGCAGCTATAAAGAGAAGTCCTTTACATGTGGCAGCAAACACCTAACAGTCAGGCTGCCTAGTTCCCTACAGAGAGTCCCTGGATGGCTGCTTCCAGGGAAGCAATGCCAGCCACCCCACATATCAATAATTTCCCCCCTTCAGCTGAACCTTTCTTCCATACTAAGAGATTAACTGCTCCTTCAGCCTTCAGGTGCTCTATAGACCACACAGTCTTGTTTTTCTTTGGTTGCTTTGCTTTTACATTCAGAAGAATCTCAACTTTCCTTTCCTTTCCTTTCCTTTCCTTTCCTTTCCTTTCCTTTCCTTTCCTTTCCTTTCCTTTCCTTTCCTTTCCTTTCCTTTCCTTGCCTTGCCTTGCCTTGCCTTGCCTTGCCTTGCCTTGCCTTGCCTTGCCCTGCCTTGCCTTGCCTTGCCTTGCCTTGCCTTGCCTTGCCTTGCCTTGCCTTGCTCTTCTCTTCTCTTTCCTTCTTTTGCCTCGTCTTCCTTACATTCATCTTATTGCTTTAAATATGGTATATTAGTGCAAACACTCACATTTGCACTTTGTTCTCCCTTTTTAGGACAGCAATGTTCTGTCTGATTTTTCTTTTTCTTCCCTTCCCTTACCTGTAATATACAGCACAGCAAAATTCAGTGCTGGCACTGATGATATGTAAGCAAATTTTATGTAACATAGGTTTTGACTAACTTTAAAGAAAATTATGGGCAGCAAAACTAAAATTTAGAATGAAACTATTAACAGAGTTTTAGAAAGAGCTTAGAAAATGTATCCGATTTTTAGGTATGGGCTTTTGGCTTATCGTCTTTCAGACAGGTACTAAAGAAACAAATAAGATTAGATGTATTTTCCTTTTGAGAAACAACCTTCTCTGAAAAGGTGGAGCTCATATATCCAATCATTAAGAGAAATTCAGCTTTTGGTAATATCAGGCTGGAAAATAACTTGTCAAGGGGACTTGAAGGAAAAGAGTCATTTATGACCATGTGGTCAGTGTGTTGTTTAAAAGCCCACCTGGAAAGGTCTAAGAAACCAGATTTAAGGTAAGAGAAGCATTTTTAAATCCTGTATTTCCTTCTACTGGCTTATTGCATACTTAAACATGTGAGACTAACACCCCATTGAGGCTTATAGGTGTAGGAATCGGCATTTAGACTCTGTCCTGTGCTGTCTGTAGCCTGCTCTTTGTTAAAAATTCTCTCGTGGTTTTCTTGTAACTAGAACATTAGAAGAGCTTTTCTTACCTTCTGTTGTAGTTGTTTGTTAGAAAGTCTGGCAAAACAGGTATTTTAAGTGTTATTTAATTTGAAATTTTTAAAACCATTCAGCAAGCTGAACTGTAAAGCCTTCATTCATTTCTTTTCATTAAATTCCATTTAATTTGAGTTTATCAAGCCTTGATTTCCTGGCAAAGGGATATCTTGCGCATTATACTTGCACAGTAAAATAGAAACATGGTTTATGAAAACACATGCTTCTGATACATTTTAAAAACTTATTTCAGGGTCTCTAATCTAAAAAGAGAAGAGCATAAAAAATTTAACAACCTCTAGCACCACAGAAATATAAAAGTAACTATAAATATCCATATTACTTTACCTCATGCCAGTTCTATCTAAATTGCACAGATAGAATACAAAACCACCACTCTGGCTTTAGTCAGTCTTCAGACATTATTGCTATAATTTTATTAATAAGAAATAGCTAAAAAAAACTCAAGATCAAGTGTTGTGTTGTGGCACTGAAAGGAATACACTAGCATGCCCTTGAACATTCCTTCCCATGGTACCTGACAGCAGTGAGAGAGGGATAGTTTCCTCTTCATCACAAAAGATTCACAGAATCACAGAATCATAGAACCATTTATGTTGGAAAAGACCTCCAAGATTACCTAGTCCAAGCTATGACCTAACACTACCAAATCCTCCATGAAATCATATCACTAAGCTCTACCTCTAAACGTCTCTTGAATACCTCCAGGGATGGTAGGAATAAACAAAAATAAATAAATAAAAATAAAATTAAAAAAATAAAAAAAAATCTAGGAATAGACAAAACTGGGGTTGCAGATAAAGATAGACCCCAAAAAGTTCTATCTAAAGATAGAACTTCATCCTGAAACTCAAATGGAAACGAAATTCCTTGTAAGTTTATAAAATTGTAGTAAAGTGTTTGTATAGCATGATCTTTTTAGCATTTCATTATTTTTACTAAGAACAGTAATATTACAAAAGGGTGACCCTGGGCACTTCTGTTCAGCCCAATATAAAATAATGAGGTAAAGAGCAAAAAAATATGACTGACAATTTTTTTTTTTTATTGTTATCTCTGGGAGGAAACAACAAATTAGGTCTATTTCCAGGCTGTGAGCTGCTGAAACTTAGGGGACATTCACCTTTGATGGAATGACCTTGTAGCACCTGCTGGTGTCAAGCACACCAAATAGATTCAAAGATTTTTATAATATTCCAGCACCTGTGGCTCAAACACATATTTGAAAAAAAAGATGGGTGGCAAGGAAGAAAAAGCAGGTTTGAATTGCTGGTGAGGAAGTATTATTCCCCAAGCTTTCTCTCTCAGAGTTATGTCTCAGTGTGAAAATGCAACTCTCGAATGCTTTCTTTTCATCATTCTCTATTAGTGTAAATGTTCTGAATTTAGATAAGGAAGTCAGTTAGGGTATTTTGCTTTCTTTCTTTTTTTTTTCTTTTCTTTTTTTTTTTTTTAAATCAGCTGAGGAGTTCAGGAAGAATTTATAAATAATTCAAAGNCTTTCATTTAAATAGGTCATTGTCTACAGACCTGGCTGGGACTATTCTTACTTGAGAATGCAGGTGGCACCATCTGTCCCTAAGAGTTATGTGCCAGATGATTCTGGCTTTGCTTTGTATGTGAATATTTTTCCTGCATAAAATTGCCTTATGCAGACCATGTGAAACTGACGCTACCCAAAAGACTATGAAACGCAGAAAGTATACAAAATAACAAAGACTTCAAGAATCTCCTTTATTTCAGCAGCATGTGAAACGCAAATTTCTGTCTGAAGTTTCTCTTGAGGTATCTCAATCAGACTTAAAAATGATATCTTAAATCCGTAAGGTGACGTGGACTGTTGTAAGGGTGCGTTTTTTTTCTGAAGACACGGACGTTATCTGCCTTGTATCTTTTTCTAGGTAGTCTGAGAGGAGTAAACCCTCTCTCTCCTGTGACGGTGGGGCTGGTGGGATAAAACACTATGGAGCTCATCTTCTGTACCTGCACTGCCAGCTCTTGGGGTTAACTTCCTACCTGCCTCAGACATCCAGATCAGGGTCATTGCAGAATAGGACAGAGGCACTGAGCTCACAGAAGTTTATCTTCTGGTACTAAATCAGCTCTGTTCAGCTGCTGAAAACAATGAACCTACTGCCCCACAGAAAGCCAGTCTGGTCATTGTCCTGGAGGGGCAGGGCCCTGGTGGCCTCCCAGGGCCCATTCCCAGACATCTTTTCCATTAGCCATAGCTCCCAGATTGGTCTTCCCCACACAACCTGTGCCTTTGCATCAGCCCAAAAATTAGAACAGAGGATTCACAGAACACTGCTGCCAGACAAGAAAATAACAGAAACCTCACAGTAACTTTTGTCTTAAAATCAGCCCACTAAGCTGGAGTTGTCCTCTGTTTGTCAGGATAACCATTTTTAGGGGAAACTTTCCACTCAGGGCACCAGACTTGTAAAAGTATTTACTATTAAAGGTGCTTGCCAATATATAGAGCAGGCTTGGTCTCAGTTATGTCCTGTGCCTCCACTGAAGTCCATTGAACTGAGTCATTGGGCAACACAACAGAGTTTCATTGGGATTAAACTCTCAGTTACATGCCTGCAACCCCAGTGAATTCAGTGGAGATGCAAAGGCATACACGATGCCAAAATTTGGCTTGTTGCTGTACATCAGGATGCAGGTGGCACCATATGCAAAGGGGTTCTAGCTATTTGGCAGATGTTCACAGCTGTCTGAGAGCAGAGAAAAAACTCACATAGTTAATTCACATTTGGGCAGGGATCTGTTTGAGAAAAAATACATTTGTTTGCATTTTCAGTTTGCTGGTGTTACTCTCCACTTTCAAATTTGCTTCTGTTGCTGGAGAGAAAAAAAAAATAAAAAAAAAAAACATCCTTCATCATTCATGTAGTTATTGATTCTCTAAGAAAAATGAAGGGACAGATATTTATGCAGACTTTATACAATATATTCAAACATCTACAATGTAAAGGTTGGCTAAGTGTTACTTACTGTCTGTTTTTCCACTCAACACCATTGTTTTCGTTCTGAGAGTTCTTTAATCTAATCTATTTATCTATGCAGGTTTAAAAGTTTGCACTCACTGCATATTTTGGAACATCAGAAATGTATATCACTGTTTCATAGGAATCCTAAATAACTTTGTTGTGATAAAGGACATGGGAGAGAGAAGTGCTTAAATGTAAACAATTGTGATTGTATCCCTTGGAAAAATCGTAGGGAAGCTATGTTTGTTGACAGCAAAGTTTGTTGCTCCAAATATCAGGATCAATTTCCTGATCTTCACTAATGTGCTCAGATGCTTTTCTTTTTTCCCTCCCTTGCTCTGTCTTTTCCCACTGGGGATAAATTCAGGCGGTTATAGATAATAGAATGACCACCATATCTGCAGCATATTCCCTTTTGAAGCACAGCTTTTTGAACTATATTACAACAGCTTGGCATCACAGATTTGAATTAATTCTTTGGTAGATCTCGCTCATTCTGACCAGCCTACAAATTTTTCCCTGTCATACAGATTATATTGCAGTATTTGCAGACGGGACTGGGAAGCACAGCCAGCCCTCTGCTAACACAGTTCCCAGAAAGCCAAATGTGAGCACCTCAAACAGAGCTTCAGGAGGAAACGGGCTTTTACACAGTTGCCCACAAACACCAAAACTCAGAGGAAATGTTGGTGTTTCTCTTGCAAACAGTGAAGGCTCACTGCCACCTGTGGGCAGCGGCTAGCATCAGCACATGCTGGGAAAAGTCAGAGCCAGGAGAAGGTCACTAACTGCGATGGCTCTGCTGATTAGAGACCCTCGCTTGCTACAGGATCTGCACAGCCAGCGATCTGCCAATACCAGTGGGTTTTAGGGCCTGTCCTCCAGACTGCTGGCTCAAACCAAACTGCCCAGGAGCTGCTGACCAGCCTCCAATGGACTGGTGTCCTGGGGCTCGGTTATGCTAAGCCTAGATGAGAGCTGTGGTTTGCAGTCCCTTTTGATGGATGAAGCCTTTGTGATGGATCTGTCCACTCTGAGTCCTCTAGCACTGCATAAGGGATCACTACATGTGTCCCTTGACTCTGTCTGTATGCTTTTTTTCCTCTGGACTTGAAAAAACTAAGTGATACCAGAAACTTCATCCTCTCTGTCAAAGTGGATTGAAATTGTCAGTGGTTGAAGCATTCTTAGTAAGGGGCAGAATGGACAGATAGAAACAGGCAACAGTTCTAGTTTCACTAACCTTGCTTTCTTAGGAAACCCAGGCTAAAACTAGGCGTAGAGGTTACAGTTTAAAGATATTCATAAAATCAGTCTTACAAATTCAATCCAGAGCTTGATTGATAGACAACAAACTTTCTTTTGAATTGTGTATTTCTGGAATGACAGTTCTCTTGGTCTAATTTTCTATGATGTTTTGTGGGGGAAAAAAACAGCCTATATAATTTTGAATGCTCTAAGGAAAAACTGTGTTGAGTTGTAAAATATTGTCTTGACTGTCACTCATTTTTAATGTAAAATATCATCAGGAAAATCCAAAGAAAATGAAAATTGGTTAAAAAGAAAGTATACAGGTGAAGTATATAATACATTTTTAAAATTTGCAAAATTTTGCAATATAAAATGTTGGTAAAGTAAACTAAATTAATTATCTGAGTTTAGATGTGGTTCTGTATGTGCTGTTCTATAAATACATCCTGTGAGAATTTATATTCCTATGCATGCATATTTGCATGCAGTTATTTTTATGCAGCGGGGGCTAAACTTCATACTTCATGCATTCCCCTGCATTCATGAACTCACCTACAAATTTCTCTAAGGGACAGAGTGGAGCATCTGAGCGGAAACAACAGCACACATACAGATAAGCTGAAGTTTACACGTGGCACAAAGGAGAGTAATTCTTCCCACTCCACCAGGTGAGAGTTTGCTGAGAAGGAGACTTGTTATAGGTTGTTACACTTAAGATATTGCTTAGTAGTTGATTGAGTTAAGGGCGTAGTCACTTTCCCTTCTTTGCATCCCGTTTCATGCCACCGCTCTGTTGCTGTCGGCCAGGGCCGTTGGGGCTGGGCGCTGCCCCATCGGAAAGCCCTTGCTGGAGCAGGCGTGAGGCTGCGTTTGGCTGCGCTGTGCAGTGGGCACATTGCGTAAGGCCCATCAGTTAAGAGCTTCGACACTGAGCATGACAGAGCTCGGCCAGACTTCTTGGCTCTGAGTGAGTTGCCAAACACCACAACAGGTATGTGATCTTATCTTCTTAATAGTGTGTAAAAAACTTAGCACAATTTGGACATAGTATAAATATTGTTGACAGTGTTCTTTAGCAAGATTATTCACAGCAGCTTTGTTCCAGCTGCACAGCTCCTGCTGTGTCTGTTTCTCAATAATACTCCTATAATAAATATTTACAATGCAGTACCTGTTTTCCCAAAAGGTACAAAGATTTGTTTATGAATTCTTCTTTATAAAAATTAACATTTTTTTGTGTGTGTATGTCCAAACTTATCATAATTTATTATGGTTTTGGCAATATCTGAGATGGCTGTACATGAAAGGGTTTAGGACATTTGTTAATCCTAGGATATTTAATTAAATATTACTACATAAACATAAGAGCTTACCACATATTTACTTACTGAGTAATGCGGAACTATGAAAATTCATTTTATACCTATTCTTGGGAAGACTGATATTTTCATCAGTGTTCATGAAACTGAGCCAGAGTAAAACACACTTCAGCTTTTCCAATGGCAAATACAGGATAAGATGTAAAAATAGCAGACTCCACTAATCCGTAGAGAAATACATGTGTATGCTTGTATGCCACACGCATACCTGTTTAAAAGTTGTTAGACATACTCATGGAAGAAGACTTACCAAAGAGCATCTTTGATGAAGATGGCACCTCTGGCTCTGAAGGCTGTGAGCTTCAGATATCTGGAAGATGTAAGATTATGTTGCATGTTATCTCTGTATTATTGTTTTTATTGTTTGTTTGTTTGTTTGCTTGCTTGGGGCTTTTTTTTTTTTTATTATTACTCTTCCCTAGGCCTCCAGTGTTGATCTCTGTGAGACATAAAACATGACTAAATGATAGACCTTTTGCCTGCTGTACTATGACTATTCTTATCTTAAGCTTGTATGAGAGAACATGATGTGACCTGTGAGAAATTTATTCTTTTTAGCAAAAAATCTGGTTTGTTATGAGGCAACAATTTCCTCTGAATTCTGTCCAGGATGGACAGAAGCAGCAGCATGGACAGTCACATAGCTTTGGAGCAGAAAAAGCTAGTAGAGCAAACCCTCAGAAGTGGAGCAGATGGACACACAGGGGCAAGTATTTCTGTTCTGCGTGGGCTCTTACGCTCTTCTGAATACTGAAGCGTGTGAAGGAAAGCTGTGTCACATCACTTATGCAAAACAAAATGCACAGCAAGGGAAGCAAAAGAAAGAAGAGAGGTCCTTATAGTGGACTTCTGAAGAGATATTTCCTCTGGCCTGCCATCTGTTCGCAAGCAAACACAGAAACGGTGCAGCTACATTTCATGCCAGTTTCCATTTCTCCTCCTTCTTCTCTGAATATTTAGCAAACACATATCTGCATTTATGTATTTGCCTTTTGTCTAGTACTATTCTGTAGGGGGACAGGGAAAATAACAAGTGCAAATAAGAGGGCTTGTAACAGCCACTTCCTCACGCACCTGCAAACAGCCACAGCATTACTGAATTTTGGAGTTACCAGGTCCCCACGTGGCTTCTGCTGCAATTCTGAAGGGATATTCCAATATCACAGTCATTTAATTTTGGTTTGGACTTGAGGGCTTTTAGAGACTTATCACCACATAGCTCTGCTTGTACTGCTGGTAGGGTTTCTCTCACCTTCTTCATTTCAGACTAATTGTACTCTGAAATGGACAGTGCAGCTCTGACTTGGCCCTGACTTTGCTTTCCAGAAAGGTAATACAGAAAAGACATTCAGGACCTGGGATCTAGGTTAACTAACTGTTGGATACCAAAGATCATGGATCAAGCGGATACAGTGGTACATGTTTTCTCCAGCTGCAATGCCTAATCTGATTTAGGCCTGAATGTGCAGGAATAAAGCAGGTAATGAGAGCTATAAAGAGGAGAGCTATGGGGAAAAAGGAAGTCTTTTAGCCATTGGGTAAGCTTCCTTTTATGATTAAAGCCATTGAAAGAGGCACCTTATCTAATGCCTGTGCTGTGAAACAGGTACAAAGAAAGAGTTGTCCTAACACTAAGACAGCTGATCTGGAGCTCCCTTGCTTCACAGTAGGTTTGGTAGGTTGGTGAGACATGGGGATGATAGGGGTGGACAGCTCAGGCAGTGGGAAAAAAACAACTCACTACAGCTGCACAGGGAAAATCATCTTTACTGTTCACCTCTTGGTGCTTATTGTAAAAGGTGAACATGGACTGCATGCACTGTGTTTTAAAATGAATGAATTTGTCTCCCAGCCATTGCCAGAAACAGGTTCCCCAGCTTTGGCTTGACTCTGTGAAGTGTATGTACTTTTCTTACTCACTTTGCTCCTCAACAACTTGAAATCCTCATAGTCATAAACACCTCTACTGTAATTCTGCTGACTACTACTGAGTTGCCACAGGAAAAAGTTTAGCCTGTGGCAATTACCCATCGCTTAGATATGAAGCATCCTTGGATGATGCAGCTCCCAACTGGAACAATGCTGTCCTGAATTACCTCTAGGTCCAAAATTCTGTTGCACCTATTCAGATGGAGGATGCCCCTCCCATCACCAGACTAAGCTGGTCTTCAGTGTTCTTTGGGCTTCTCTTTTTCTGCCCAGAAAGAAGTAATAAACATAGAAAATGTCAGAAAAAAAATGTCTTATAAACACATGTGGATGTTCTTACACTTTCCTTTCTTATTCGCTTTTGCTTTTTTTACTTTTCTTACTCTTTCTTTGACTACTTTAATCTTACCTTTCTTTTCTGTCTCCTTTTCTGCCAATAATGGATTGCAATTCTGCATTAAAAAAGAATAAAATTTTGGATGCCCTGGCTGTATTTAAGCTTCATATGATCACATAACAGCATTTTAAATTGACTGACAAGTCAGTTAACTCCACCAATGCTGAAATTCAGATGACCTGACTGAACAAATAATTCAGCTAGCAAACAGCAGAAGTGGAAAAAAAAAATGCAGAAAAGATTCCTTTGTATCTCTGTAACTTCCATTTGAAACTTCCTTCCAAAATTCTTCAAACAAAAGCCCATTTTTTCAGTCTGGTCTATCT
The DNA here is from genome assembly GCA_013399115.1 of Anseranas semipalmata. NCBI lineage: Eukaryota > Metazoa > Chordata > Aves > Anseriformes > Anseranatidae > Anseranas > Anseranas semipalmata. The sequence continues at coordinate 187,628 of VXAA01001876.1, forward strand.
TCTCTCTTTGTCAGCAGTCTTTGTTATCTAGGGAGGTCCCAGTTAACTGGTGGCTAGCAAATGTGATGCCCATGTACAAAAAGGCCTGGAAGAAGGACACGGAGAACTACAGGCCTGGCAGTCTGACTTCGGTGTCAGGAAAGGCTATGGAGCAGACCATCCTGAGTGCCATCATGTGGCACATACAGGACAACCAGGTGATCAGGCCCAGTCAGAATGGGTTTACGAAAGGCAGATCCTGCTTGACAAACCCAATCTTCTTCTATGACAAAGCGACACACTCAGTGGATGAGGGAAAGGCTGTGGATGTTGTCTGCCTAGACTTTAGTAAAGCTTTTGAAACGGTTTCTCACAGCATTCTTCTGAAGAAACTGGCTGCTCAAACTGTCTTGGATGAGTGTGAACTGAGCTGGGTAAAGAACAGGCTGGGTGGCCAGGCCCAAAGACTCGTGGTGAATGGAGTTAAATCCAGTTGGAGGCCAGTCACTAGTGGTGTCCCCCAGGGCTCAGTATTGGGGCCAGTTCTCTT
>VXAA01001876.1:188260-252943 GCA_013399115.1 Anseranas semipalmata
AGCAGTGTGCTCAGGTGGCCAAGAAGGCCAACAGCATCCTGGCTTGTATCAGGAACAGTGTGGCCAGCAGGACTAGGGAAGTGATTGTCCCCCAGTACTCGGCTCTGGTGAGGCCGCACCTCGAGTCCTGTGTTCAGTTTTGGGCCCCTCACTACAGGAAGGACATCGAGGTGCTGGAGCGTGTCCAGAGAAGGGCAACGAAGCTGGTGAGGGGTCTGGAGAACAAGTCCTATGAGGAGCGGCTGAGGGAGCTGGGGTTGTTTAGCCTGGAGAAGAGGAGGCTCAGGGGTGACCTTATCGCTCTCTACAGGTACCTTAAAGGAGGCTGTAGCGAGGTAGGGATTGGTCTCTTCTCCCAGGCAACAAACCGTAGGACAAGAGGAAGGCCTCAAGTTGCACCAGGGGAGGTTTAGGTTGGATATTAGGAAAAATTTCTTCACTGAAAGGGTTGTGAAGTGTTGGAACAGGCTGCCCAGGGAAGTGGTTGAGTCACCATCTCTGGAGGTCTTCAAAAGACATGTAGATGTGGTGTTTAGGGACATGGTTTAGTGGTAGACTTGGCAATGCTAGGTTAATGGTTGGACCTGATGATCTTGGAGGTCTTTTCCAACCTAAGTTATTCTATGATTCTATGATTCTATCTTCATCCACTCATTTACTCCCCTTCCTCCTCTTTCCTAGTTGTCCATCTTTCCTCCCTTCAGGAACTCTTTGTCCCTTTTGCACTGTCTCACTGACTCCCTTTCTTGTGCAAACTTTTCCCTCACAGTGCTCCTGGTATCCAATCTTCTGCTTTTGCATCCCATCCCACAGTACTTCACATTCTGCCCTTGTGGTACACTTTTCACCCCCGTGCACCCATCTGACTCTTGCAGTCCTCCACAGTGCTGTTCCACCCTCGTGTTCAGTCCCAGCTGTCCTTCTGTCCACATCACACTGTGGATCACACATCACTCCTTTTTCTGCCTTTCCTATATCATCACTTTGCTGTAGGTGGATGACTGTTCTGATATTCCCCTTTGCTATATGTTGGCCTCACAGTCTAATTTCTATCTGCATTTTAATGCAGCAGCAGCAACATGTGCAACAGTCTCTGGTGCCAAGCAGTGCAGAAACACCTTTCAGCTCTATGATGTTCTGAGCCTTCCAGTCTAGGCTCAGGCTTGCTGTGGAAGCGTCTCTACTTCTATGTATTTTTTTTTTTTCTTAAAAGTAAAATATATTTTATAACATGCTAAACAATTCCACCTGGGTTCGTATTCACTACTTGTGTGATTCAATTATCTTTAACTTTGTTTATTTCCTTTTTTTTTTTTTCTTTTTTACTTTTGCACGAGTGTGTGTGTGGTGGAGGCAAGATGTTGCTGGAACATGTGTGTGGTGGAGCTTTTTGCAGTGTTTACTCTGGCTGTGAGATTACAGAGATGAATCTGGCCAAAATTTCTCAAACATGAGGAGTAGCTTTTTTTCTTCAGGAGATGGCAGGAATAGTGGGGGTGCTTGACCTAAAAAAAACTTGATTTACAGAAAATAGCAATCATTTTTCCGTTTGAAAATAGATGTCTTGGCTGAGCAGGCATCCAATTGTCCCACACCTGCTACTGTTGTCCAGAGGTATATGGGCAAAACCAGCCAAGTGGCAAGAGGGCAGAAACTGACTGCTGAGCAGATAGGTGCTTTTTCTTGTCTCCCAGGTCCCTGGCCCAGGGTCCAGAATCATTGGTATCATCAGACACGATAAAGTTGTTCCTCCTGGAAATGCTGGAGTCAGATCTCTCCACTTTTGGGAATAGTCTATTACCTCAGAGAGAGAAAAATACAGACAACTGGAATGACAGAGATGCAGCTTGATCCTGAGACATGGCCTCAACATCAAGACAGCAAGGTATAATAATTGATGGTTAAACAAGTCAGCCTGACCCAAGAAAGGATGAGGAGTAGGCATCCATCCTGCCAAGAATGTGGGTTACTAGAAGGAACTTGCTAAGTTGAAAAACTTCACCTTGTTTTTATTTAACAATGTTGTAAGGCTGAATGCTTGCTGTCATTGCTCACGCTTGCTCCCTTTGCCTGGGGAAGACCCACTGTGAGTTAGTTACGGTGCAGTCTATGTGTCTACCCAAGCGGGCTGTAGCGTTGTCCCAGGCTACGCAATAGTGCCCAGTGGTGGGTATGCAGGCTGGGTAGAGTCTCAGTCCTGTGTTTAAATGTCGAGGTCTGATCTAGGGGTCTAGGGGGTCTGGTCTGCAGCCTGAGAGCGGGGACATTGTAGGAGTGAGAGAGGGGCTGCAGACCGTGCAGTCTACAATCACTCCAGTCTAGCCAGGAATGGACCAGCTACCCTCCAATGGTCCAGAAGCTCTAGCTTACATTATTCTGTTTTATGCATGATAAGTACATCTCAGAGCATTCAGCTGCACCCCAAAAGCAGCTCTATTTTTTTTTTTTCTTGTGGTGTGCGAATAGTTTTTTCCCATTTCCAACCTTTTCAGGGGAGTTCAGTGTGAATTTCAGGTCCCGTGGCTTTAAGTACCTTGTTAAGGACTGGGCCCTGAAAGAGTTCTAAAAAGTTTTGAAGTTTTGCTGCAGAAAGACAAGTATAGAAAGAGCTTGCATGGATTGAATCCCAGTCTGTTACTGGAAGGGAAGCTCAACGGTTAGCTTATACTGACAATTTCCCTCTAGCACAGGTATTGCCAATGTTATCCTGAGAGTTCCTGTGGTTCCAAGCAAAACCTACTGCCCATCCATCAGCAGAATACAGGCCTTTTAATTTAGCCATGGTGATATATATGTAACTGAGCCCAACAAAAAAACACAAGGAAAAAATGCAGTTCCCCACTCCTAACCTCCTCACCAGCCCCCCGACCTCCCTCCTTCATTCTGCAGTTGGAAAGTGAAAACAGAACTTTAGCTCTGTTTTCTCTCTCCTGGTAATCCTCTGTCAAGAGGCCGTCTGTCACTCTTTCCACCTCAATGAAAACATCATCAGCTTTTTCATTTTAAGTGTTGACTTGAGAGACAAACCAGCCCTCATTTATACCTTAATGTTCGTCTAGAAAGTGTTTTAAGATTTCAGGTTACACTCAGCAAGCCAATGCCCAGTGGGTCTAAGGGCTTAGATGGAGCTGGCCTCTCGGCTAGGAATTTATTGATTTGATACAGCTTCTTTTGTTACTTCTGAAACACAAAGCATGGGATGGGGAAGACCTCATTTAATAAAAGCATGAAATAAAATGCATATGTAAAGGGAGGTAAATAACAGGCAGGGAGCAGAAAATACATGTATGTGGGAATTGAGTTTGCAGAGAAAATGCAGTCTCATGTTGTTGGAAAATAAAGATAGATTAAAAAAATTCTGGACTTGTAATTCCAAGCTCATTATAGTTTCAAGCAGGGCTGTGTGCACTAGTCCTTCTCAGAAGGCCTGTGCCATGCTGCAGCTACCACTCCTGGAGGATGGTCTGCAGGTCCCTGGTTTTGTTTTATTACTCTGCACTGGAGTTTATTACATAAGGAGGTGTGACAGCTTATGAATTTAAATCGAAGATAAAATTGATGGAGCTAGTTAAACTGGGACAGCACAGGCAATACAAAAGCCATTGTTTAACAGCTGTTGTCATTGAGTGGTGTCTGACACACTGCACACAGGAGAGCGCGTTCAAGTTGTGGATGATGCTGGGGGAACAACTGCTGGCTGGTGTGACCCGTTTTACAGAGGCTGCACTCTCTGTAATCGTTCGCTTCTATTGCAAACCCCTATGGTTTTACTCCTGAAACACAAGCAGCAGGAACTATTTTCTTTCCATATTTAGAGACGTGGTGGCTAATAAAGGAGCTCAGAGACGCTGTGTATACTGGCATGTAGGAGAGGGTATCAGAGCGCTCCGTTCATGAGCCTGCAGGACAAGCCAAGGTGGCAGACAATTTGATTTAAAGCACTGACTGAGCATATCCCTCTGGGATGATTACTGTGGTAATGCTAATTGATAGAAAAAACTCACACCCACATAAGCAGAACCAGACAGAAGAGGGAACTTAGGTAGCTATTTAGAAGAAAGTCAGACCACATAGACATTTTCTCTGTTGTTGTGTCTCACCACCGGTACTTATTCTGGATTTTCACCGGAGTAGGCAATGGTAGAATCACCTTCATGGTTTAATAGAATAGCTACTAAATGACACTAAACACCCAACGGTACTTCTGAAAAGTTTAGAAATTATAAAAAATGATAGAAAAACAGATGATGGGAACAAAAGCTGAGTGCTGGATAACTTACAAAGCTGGAGTAATCATTCTCATGGGACCATTTAAAAGCTATAAAAAGTTGGAAGTTTTTAAGTAACAGTTGTTGAATTGGAGCAGCACTGCTAACAAAGACTGACACTAAATGTAATAATTGGGTACAAAGGCTGCTTTTGCTACCACATTATTTATTAGTTTCATTAACGTTAGATCCCTGGGGGAGTTGAATAACTTGAGGTTTATATTATTGTATTTTCATACCTACTTTATTCTTGTTCTGTATCAATTTCTAAGGAGAACAATATAACAAACTCACTTTATTAGTTATGTAGGAAAAGACTGCAAAGAATCTAATCTAAAGGCATAGGGGAACTTAGTCTTCTCTCAGAGTAAGAGAAGAAGGGTTTCAAAATGTATGATTTCCATTATATGAACTGTTTTGTATCAATAAAATGAAGCTTCTTAAAAGCAAGAATAAAGTTTTTCCCTCCCTGCATCTTGTTTGTAACAGTGAAATGATAGGCTTGATTCACGGTTGCTCTTTCCCAATGAATGAAACCCCATGAAAAGTACATGCACATTTTTTACTAAGGTTACATTTATAAATGAGTTCAACACATGACTGATACTTTAATCCATGGTTAATCTACTTCTCTAGATCCTTTAAGAGTCCAACAACTCAATAGATAGTTTATAACCATCTAGAGTACATTAATCTCTGTAACATGGCTATAACATCTGTTAATCATTTGTTACCCTCTTGTACACCATTTATAAATGCAACCTTTACATAGAGTTTGACTGAAATATTTTGTGTTTGTACAACACGTTCCTTTCAAGGAATGCAAAGCACTTTGTAAGCATCATTTAGTTGAGGTTTATTACTCCCACATGTTATGGGTGAGCTGTATCCTCATTTTAACAACAGACTAAGAAATAGGGTTACATCCATACTGGAAGAAGGAAGTGGCACTTGTGAGCTACATCAAATCAGCAGACTCCTGTATCCCACAGACTTCCTGTACAAATTACTGCCTGTAACTAGTACCACACAGTGTCCATATTGTGCTTCTCAAGCCTCATGCCTAGGCATGAAACTTAGGGTCTTGCAACCCCATTCTTAAGCTAAACATCAATAGATGCAAGCCTTCCAAGGTATGGTCAGCAGGCCCTCAGGAAGATCTACTTGAAACCTGGGTCTGCATGGGCTTGTGTCTCCCTGCCCTTAGCCCTCCCAGCCAGCAGGCAGAGGTGAAACTGCCTTTGCCCACGGACATTCTTTAAAGTATGAGTGGGATTTGAAGCTTGGGTTGGAGTCTTGCCTCAGAAGGAACTTGCATTTTCAAGCATGGATGTTTACATGTGTGGTGTGTGGTGTGTGCCCTTGGTCCTTACAGTGGGCATGGAAGCACACTTACCTTTCATTTCTGCAATAACCCAAGTCTCACTGCTTTTTATGATGCAGCAGAGAAAGGTGTGATAAGACCAAACACAAAGATCAGTCTTTCTTGCTCCATCTCAACCACAAACCAGTTCTGGCTCCCTGAACAGGCATCATGTTGTACAAAGAGGGTAACTCCATGAGTTCCTGTACTCCTGTTTCTTCAGCCATGCCCATGCCATTTTCTGGGCTCAGTGGGACAGTGCAATCTTTGTAACTTCTCCTTGTTATTTCCATTAACAAGGACCTCCATTTTGCAAACCACTGTTTGATCTATCCATCACCTTTCATCTTCCCCCCATCCTGGACACCATGCATTTCTATACTTCTTATTGATCCCACAGTCTTTGCTAACCACAAACAAAACTTGAGGATGTTTTCTGTTTGATCTTGAGCAAAGCCAGTCAACAAGCTTCTGGTGGAAGATGTGTTAAAGTTCAAAATACAGTACAAGAGCTAAGCTATTCAGAAAGTGAGGAATTCAAATAAGGGTGATTGTACTGATTGCCAATCTCTACTCAGCTCATTTCCAGTTCCTTGGATGTATATCTGCCTTCTCACGTGTGACAGGATATTTTACTGACTGTCTTACACATAAGCCTCCTATTCTTCTGAAACCGAGACATATTTTATACCATTTTCTGCCTAAAAAAATAATATCCAATGCTTTTTTTGGATCTCTTTTTTGTATTTAGAATGAGTCAAAAGGCTACACCAGAATAAATTTAGAGAGAGTGAATTTGATAAATACACCTGGCCCGAAAGGGTTCCTGAAAGGGTTCCCCAGCCGTGGAAACAGTTGCAGCAAAGTGAAGCCGGCTCCAAAGTATCATGAGTGCCTTGCAGTGGTTACTTTACCTCGGTGACCCCTTAATGAGGCAGGATTTGCAATTTGTGGAATTGGAAGGAGAAGCTGTTCAAGCGGGTGACCCAGGGAGCACACAGCCTCCCTCTGTGAGATTCTCAACCACAGCTTCAGAGGAAATAGCCCTGAAGGTACCTATTCACACTCAGCCAACCTGGAGCAGCTCGCTGATCCCACCATGAAGCTGTGGGAGCTGCGTAACTGCTCCTGCTCAGGAAGGTTTAGTTCCAGGGAGCAAAATTAATACTGATCTCAGCCCTGCACATTTATCCTCAGCACCATATCACTCCCTGAACCAAGTCCAGTGGGATTGCTTAAGGCAGCCCAAAGTTTGCTCACTAAAACCAACCTGTGATGTATGTGCCTTGCAGACTGCTGCCTGTTATAGGCAGATCTGAGCTAGCTGAAAACAATCTAGCCATAATAGCAGAGCACTAAGCAACAAAAACAAATGCTGTTTCTTCCACAACTCTAGATCTTTTCCCTCTTTTTTTCTTACCTGTTGGGGCAGACATTTGTTGAAGGATTCCCTTGGTACATCATACTGCAACCTCACCATGCAGTGATGGCCCCTCGGATTGTGATGTACCTTACCCATGGCCACTCTCCCAGGTGTCTGACTTTATGATACCAGCTTTTCAGTTTAGTCAGCATTGTGTTCTCTTTTTGCAGAAAAGAGACTCAGGCCTCCACTTGAGCTTATTTACCATTTACTTTCCTACCAGATCAAAGCATCACTTCTGTAGACCTTTCATATCTACACAAATACACACCTTATCACCAAAACAACTTGGATACTGAGGAGTACCCAAACGGTAGTTTTAAGAAACATTGTTTTCCAACTAATCAATTGAACAAGCACTGTTGGGCACCTGCCCAACTGGGAATAAATAAATAAAAAAATAAATAATTATCTCCCGTCTCTTGTAGAATTTCTCCTTTAATGGGAAACAGAACATTTACTCATGTCCTCTGGTTCTTTTAATGCAACTATCATGGTTAGAGTAGGATAATGCACATCTCTCACTTCTCTTTTTTTTTTTTCTCTGAAAGAAAGTCAGAAATCTCCTAAGGTAGTAAACAGTATGACAGCAGGAACTCTTTAGCACAGTACTGTACCCCATTGAGAGCTATGTTATTTTCTCCAGTTACTAGGGTCCTCTTCTCCTCCACAGAGGCTCCTTGATTTAACTACTTGTAAATATAAATGCAGGTACTTTGTTCCTGTAGCATGACAAGTGTCACCAGCTCTCATTTACTATTAACAGGTATATCCCATGCAGACATTCTTTGAATGACTAACTCATCATTGTAGAGCCTAAAATTTCCTGTTTATTTAATACTGCCTGTAACCTTATTTCAGAGCAAACGTCAGTGTTTCTGGTACAGATAGGCTTGCCTGAGTTTAGCTTAATAAGAAATGGTTCATTTTACTCCAGGCTGACAGTCCATTCTTTCTCCAGTTTGCAGTGTTCCCTGTTTCTCCAGTGATGGATTCCCCTGGGAGAACGGTGCTCTTACACAGCCATAGAAGATGGGTTTGCAAGGGATCAAAAAAGCCTGCTATTGCACCCTTCTGCCTCAGGAAGAGTGAACTGTTTCAGACCATACCTGAGCTGTCTCCCTTGATCTTGTCCTCACTGCCAATACACATACAGTTGGTACTGGCAATCTCTTACAAAGATCTGTGATCCACTGAACTTGGTGCATCTTACTTACCAGCTCTTACTGCTGTTTGTTAGTGGAGTTTGCCAGTGTGCATGCAGCCCTAGGGGATGGTTTTTGAGGACTCTGTGTCCTGCCCACCTTGAAAAACCTGTAGTCCAGTTTAAGCAGCTTTCCTTGTGTTTTTGCTTTGTCCACAGCTAGTTCTCTGCCTTGCATTAATTTGTGCACAAGTATTGTACCCCAAGCCCTTGTCACCCTCTGGTTCTCTTGTCAAGAGCTCCACAAAATCAGTGTTGGTTATGCAGCCTTACTATGATTATATACATTCCACCTTTCCTCTCTGTTCTGAACTCCCTGTCTGAAAATATTACTTCATTTTTATTTATTTATTTATTTATTTCTGCAGAATGTAGCTCTCTCCAAATGTCTATACCATCGTATGATATTTAGCGTCCTTTCTCCAGGTTATCTGAAACCATTTAAAACATGCAGTTCCTTAGAGATGGCTATTTTCAGAAAGAAAGCTTCCTCTAAGTGCCTTCTTTTTTTGCTTGTAGATACATATAGGACAATTAGCTGTATAAAGCTTCTTCATTTTCCTCCCACACTTCTGTCTGCACTCAGCTCTGGTGAAGACATCCATTGCTCCATGCTGCTACAGTGGGTATTTTCTAGTCCTTGAACTCTTGGTAGTCCAGATTGCCAAGGAGCCTGGCCAAGACGTCCTTCCTGCAGGACTAGAGACCCCAGTGGTCAGCACTGCATAACACATGTCCTTGAATAACATGAGCTGTTCCAAATGTTTCTCACAGGGTAAGTATAAAAGTTACACGTCCCCACATTATCCTCTTCTCGAGAGAGATGAAAATCCCTTGTCCCTCTACAACTGTCTGAAAGCCACTTAAATCTCCATGCTTCAGATCCATGTCCTTGCCTGAAATCTGAACAGACTGTTGAGAATACCAGCATAACAAGAGGACACAAATCCCTCCCTTGCTTTGATGTGCAAACTGTCACAGACTGGGCATTTAGCTTTGGATTGCAGCTGGTGCAGCTGGGGGAAGCAAGGAGAAAGGGACTTTGTGCTTGCTGATGTATAGAATGTTCTCTGGCTGTCTTGAAGAAGCCAAGGAGCTGCATGGAGACAGTAGGTTGCCAGATTCCTTACCTAAAAGAAATACTGGGTTGTTTCCTTGTAGTAACTTTGCAGTCACCTTGTAACACTTCCTTTCAGGTGTGGCTTCCCTGACTCAGCCAGCCTGTCCAGCTTGGAAAGATCCTCGTCCACCTGCCTGAGCCCAGGAGCCTAACCCTGCCTGATGTGACAGGGTCCTGCACTGCCTTTCCTTCCCTGGAAAGAAGGTAGCTCAGCAATTTTATTTTATTTTATTTAATTATTTATTTATTTCCCCTTAAAGGGGATATGCATAACTGTAAGGGGAAAACTAGTTCCAGGGAACATATGACAGCATCTCTCAGAACGAGGAGCAAAATACTGAACAGACACAGCATGCATTTGGCCTTCTTGCAATGCCTATTATTGCCAATTACTGCTGAACAAAACCAGAGAAAGACCTCTGGAGGGCAGCCATACATTTTCAGCTTGCTCTTGAAGGTCTTGCAGTATTTTGGCTTCTCTTTGATCTTTATGGAGCCCAGAAGAGCCGAGTGTGCAGAAGTTATGTATTCAATATGTACATGAACTTTAAGCTCTCTAAAGGAGAATGCTACAGATTATTTCTTTTGGAAAGATGACTTTGTCCTCAGTGTCCTCAACTTCTTAAATCATTTTATTTGTACATTTTGTTCTATTTTGCCCATCTTGTGGTCCATCTCACACTTAAGTCATATAAATGCTGGTTAATCCCACTGTGGACAAACCGAAGACTCAGTTGTATGCATCTCCCACAGATTCTTAATGTCCCTTAATTTACTGCATGTGCCTCTGACAGCTCCTTTCTCTCAGTTACAGTCACTTGGAAATTAATTTAATAAAAAAATACTACTAATAATAATCCAAACAGCTTGTGAAGTTACACTAGCCATGAAATATCTTTTCTACAATGTGTTTCAAGCACATATTTTTCTTACCATCAACTTCATACCAGCATGTGCCAGTGGTGAAAGGGTTCTGATTTTTTGCAGCTAACTTTCCAGCAGGAGAGAAATCAGTGACACAGAGCTGAAATCAAGGAGTCTAATGCTCAGAGTTCATGGTATACAACCCTGGTAGGACAACACAGAGGAGATAGCTTAACAGACAAGAAGATTTTCCAAAAGCCAAAATTGTCTTCAGTGCTAGGACAAAGTACTTGGAAATCTTTATCACAATGATGTTGCATTAGGTACAGTACTAACATGCTCGAGGAACATACAAGGTAGCAAGAAGACTTCTAGTTGCTGCTCAAGGCAGTGTTCAGCATCAAGTGATACAGGTGAGTCAGCTGGCTTTCAAACAGAAAAGACAGAGCTAAAGATCTGTCGCAGAGAGTGAAAGTGTAATTAAAACTTTGCTCTAGAATGGTTAGTGTTCCAGTCAATGCAGGACACATCTTCACACTCACCTCACTTCTGAGATCAAAATGCCTTTGCTATTCAGTACTTGAATGCATGGCAGCCTCTTCTGCAGCTCTGCACAGACAAGCTGCAAGTAGAAGGACATCAGGAAGGAAATATTTGGAAAATCAGAGACGAGCTTCAATTTAGGGGGGTGATTTTTTAAAATGGAAAAGTAAACTTAAGACTAATTTGCATATATAATATATATTTTGCATAACAAGAACAGCAACAGCAACTGGAAACCAAATACAAAATTAAAATGTTTGATAAGATCATTAAAAAAAATATTATCAAATTTATTTTTTTTTAATAATGATATTGCAAGTGTCTGGTCACTAACACCACGTGCTCTATATTTCCAGCTAAAGTACACAGAAAACTCTCTGGAACATCATTGCTGACATGATTCTCACACCTTATACCTTCCAAATAATTATATAGATCACGATCTGTCCTTAAAATATGCTTTGTGGGATCCACAAATAATTAAGTCACCTGACTGACAACGTTCTATGGTACATTATGGTATGAAGCAAACATTGTTTTAAGACCACGATGAAGTTTCATGCTTGCAGTTTGATTTCCAGCAGTGCACATTCCACCTTGAGTTAGTTTTCAGCCACTTGCCAAAAAAGAAAAATAAGCTGCTGCATTTGGATATGGAGTGTGAAATCACCCGGATGGGGGTAATGTGAGTGCACATAATTGTACACCTGTTTGTTATTTCTGAGGAGCTAACCTGTTCATGCTACAATTAGGTACAGTGTAAATCATGAAGACAGAAAACACATTCAATCAGTTGGACATGGTGACAGAAAAAAAAAATCAGATTTCATGGCTTGATAGAAAAATCACATTAGGGTCTAAATGAGTTATTTCTATGACTCAAATAAATTATCATCCAGACTTATGTAGGTATTAACAGGGAGAACATTCTGGGGAGACAGACTTATATACTCCTGGGGAAGGGAGGTGTAAATCACTGCTGTCAAGGATACAGGGGCTTAGCACTGGGAGTTGCTCTTAGGTAGGGAAATGTACTTCTATGGGGGAGGCCAATGAGAAATTTCCTTGGTGTGAATGGTACCAAATGTGGTGCATTTTCTGGACATAAGCCTACAAAGCATCCATTTGCAGTGTCAAAAGATGATTTGCTGGCATCACATTGGCAACCCTGTGCTTTGAAGATAAATGTAAGCCAAGGCTATGGCAACAGCCTTCAGCACCATGTCAATAACACAAAGGGAGTTTGCACTGCAGAGTTTTGGTGCAAGAGGAAAATAAAAGTGAGCTTTAAACACTCCTGTGGAGTTTAAAACATGACTGTTCATTACGGGCAACCTCAAACACCAGTGGCCTGGTGTTACTCTGATGCTGGCTGCTTGCAATGGTACCATTCCCTTTCTTGATGGCTGCTGCCTCACAATATTCACCGTTGTGTTGTTGCATGATAGATTTTGTCAGGGCAAGGCACCTGCATGCTTTGGCTTCCAAAATACACAGTACATCTGCGAGAAGGTGCCTCACTGTCTCACCACTTTTGCTCAAGTGAGAATATGTAATGCATGGCAAGCAACTGATTTTGCAGCCTTCTGCAGCCTTGGGAAAAAAATCACACTTTAACCATACAATTTTGAAACTCTAACAACAGGAAATCTCCTATGGTGCCTCAAAGTTTTTCATTAGAACAGTAAAACAGCTTTTCTGTGTGAATACATAGCTGTTAGGTAAAGTGCTCATTTCATGTAGCTGTATGTCCTGAAACAATGACTTACAATGATCAGCAACAAGTATTATGTTACAACAAGCACTGACTAACATTTTTACATATAGCTTTTAGCTCAGCAAGTCCCAGGCATTATTCTGATTGCATAGGACTTTATTCAAAGCCCCCTGAAAGCAAGCAGCAGTACTTCACTGGCTGCAATAGGCCTTGGATCAAGCACATAACCTGCCAAGTGCCGAGCACGCTTCCGATCTCCTTTCTGTAATAGTTTATCAGGTGCAAGGCCAGTGAAGTCCATGGTAGCTCAGCTATGTAAAATGAGTAGAAGATGAGCACAGGAGCAAGGACATGCTGTGTTTTTTAGGAAATCATCAATCATTTAACTCATTCTAACATATTTAAATTTACTTTGATTTGGAACGGCTCCAAGCCAAAAGACTATGGCGCATAGCCAACAACTTAAATATCTCTTAAGGCCATAAATATGATCTTCTGTCATTGCATGTATCAACTATTAGTGTCAATTCCACTTAGACATGCTTTTTGAGGAAGTAGATGGTCCAGATAAGTATTCTCCTCTACTGTATCTTCAACCTTACAGCATTTGGACTCTTGTGGAAACAAGTCTTCCTTTGTCAGTAATAGGAGTGTGTTTATATATCAGCAAGGGGCGACCTCAGCACTTATAAATCTTGCATAATCACTTCCTGTTCCAAGCAGTGTGGAGTGTCATCTTTGTCATGACAAATGAGAATAAACTGATGAATCCAAGAGATGATCACAGCAGAACTGGCGGAGGGGTGACTTTGGAGCTTTATTACATCACGCTTCCTAAGCAGTTCTAAATATCCAAGGTATGAAACAAGATAGATTTAATGATGCTTTATCAGGATATTAAAAGATGAATTAACTTATTTATTAACTTAAGGCTTTTTAACAACATCTTAATGTGCTGTAAGTAAGACATAGGATGATCAGTGTTAATTCTCCTACAGCTGAGAATATGAAGTAAGTGTCAGATCAGACTGTCTCTGGAGCATATGCTGCTAGTCCTCTAACAGGAGGAGTTGCCTCTCTTTGGAAGGAAAACAGTGGAATAGTGGATTAGGATGGCTGAGCTGCAGTTTACAGAGTTTATCTAGGATAAAAACTAACAGAGCCGGTGAATCTGCTTAAAAAGAGAACATGTAGACTATTTGTTCATCAGGCTAGCTTTGTGATACCAGCCTCTCTACATCTGTGGAGTATGGCCTTGTGTTGGCCAGTCTTCTTCTCAGGGGCAGCAGGATGCTGGCCACCTCAGTGCAGCTGGGACTGTGCCTGTTTCTCTGTCTCTAAAGGAACTACCGTGCTTTCAGCAGTCTGCTACAATAATAAACACTGAGATGGATGGTGGGAGTGGTGAAACAAACAGCTGCACTTTCTGCTAAGTTCATTTTGAGACTCTTTGCAGACCGAATATTTTTTATTTCATTTTAATTTTGAAACCACAACTTCAGCAAAGTCAACATGGGAATTGTGAGCCTGATGAAACAAGTGTTAATTTGGTAAATTCTTGTACAAGATCCTCTTTCATGATTAGTAACTGAGGTGTGGACACCAGGCCGCCTTGAAGGGGTGTGTCTGTCACCATTAACAAGATTAGAGCACACAGGCTTTGAACACAGAGGAAAACTGATCTCCTAGTGTAGCTTGATGCCTTCAACACAATTTCCAAGGAATCAGCACATCAGTAAGCAAAACAGAGCAAATACAGGGTAGCTGAAACAGTACATAAAAGAGCAGGAGAGCAGACAAGACTCAAAGCTTCTTTCTACCCAGCAGTCATGATTCTGCAGGGCAGAGGGAAGGACAAATGGATGAGCCCTTCCCACAGAGAAAAAAACTCCTTATGCCTTACAGGTTGACAAGAGCCCAGAGTCAGGACAAGAAGAGAGGGACTGCATTATAATTTTTGCCTTTTGAAGCTGTAATGGTCATTGCACAAACTGGTGGACAAAATTAAATAGTTCAGATAATTTTCTAAGGTGTAGAATGCTCATATCTTCCCATTTGTTTCCAGGAAAAAGATACAACAGGAGATTGCATGCTTGAAAAACAAACAAACAAACAAACAAAACTTCTAGTGACGTAAACTAGCAACAAACTCAACTCCAAAATGTTAAAAAAAAAAAAAAAAAGTTATTCCCCAGAAAATCTGAAGGAAATACAGTTGGGTTCTACTTTCTATGGGTAAGACTGCTGTGTAGCTTGGCAAACCCAGACAGACATAGGTGCAAGTCTAGCTGCCAGAAGCAGCAGAATCACTGAAGGTGATCTTTGATACTTAGCACCTATGGAGACCCTTTTTGTTATATGCAATTTGGATATGGAAACCACTTCCATCTGAAATGGGAGTCTGCCATTCTTTCTTCTTACACTGTCAGTGTCTACGGTAAATATTGCAAAAGCACAAAGAGAGAGAGAGAGATTCTTTTAAAACTCCTTATATCAAATATATTTCAACCTGAATGAAACTGTACCTGGCAGAGGGAGAAAAAGCTGGATGCAGGAGGATGAAAAGTGGACATTTATGAAATGTCCTGAAACATTCAGTTCTGAGAGAGCAAAGTGATTTATGTTTACTCCTTTCTTTTTTTTTTTTTTTCAACGCTTTTCTCTCTAAATCTCTTCATTGTCTAAGTCCAGTAGGTTCTCAGTGTCAGACTGACATAATGATAGCTTTGCTTTGTCAAGAGAGAGAAAACAGTTTGCTACATGCTTGCCTGACACTCCTCATTATCATCTGTGCAAAACGAACACTGAAAGAGAAGAAGAAATAAGAAAAACTAACTCCCTCTTCCTGGAGTCATTCATCAAGAGCTTTAGTAGCAAGTGTTCCCAAACTTGCAACACAACCTCTTGAAACAAGAGCTGACTTCTTGCTAAATTCCAATATTAGTCACAGTTCTGCGGTCACAGCTCTTTGTTTTTAAATAGAAACCTTTCTCATGGCTGTGACAAGTTACTTTGTGGAGGTAAGAAAGGAAGGCACGGGAGTTTAGGCTGCTGTTTGCCGTCCTCTGTCACAGGTGACCACAGAATGAGGCAGAGGGCAGGGACACGGGGAGGGGGGGGAGGAAAAAAACAATCTCTACGAGGGCTGACAGACACAGGGCTTTCTGAAGGGTGAACAATGCAGGCAGTGTTACAGGCAAATGGGACCTTTCAACACCCTTGGAAAGGGGAAAACTTAAAAAATTAAACACTCTACAGTGGGTTCCTAGTGACTTACATTCACCACCAGTTATAGTCAAACAAGCCTGCTTGTATAAGCTTGTTAATGGGGAGAAAAACATCTGATCAGTGTGGCATTTGAAGATGATTAATGAGAGGACTTCTGACAGGATAAACTTTCTCTGCTTTTATGTGTTCTTGGCTTTAAGCAGCACCTGCTCACTTGCAGTGACGCGCTATTGGGAGATCTGTCACTGGAGCTGGCTGCGTGCGTCAGCATGGCTTAGAGGGCTCCCGCATCTGACAATGCAAAAAGATGCATTAACGTCCATAGTGACAGGCCGAAAGGGTTGAGGCTGCCAGGGCTCAGGGCAAGGGGCCAGCAGACATGCGCCCTGGCTTGCTGTGGCTGTGTGTAGTAGTCTTATAAAGGTTCATGTGAAATGTGCAATCTCAGCCCTGCTCCCTGTGGGCTGGTTTCACACCACCAGCCTTACCTGACTGCAGCAGCAAGGCTTCTTCAGACTCCTGGGGGTTGGATATCAAGCTGCTCTGTCAGTTAATCCATGCTGGAGCCCACTGGGAAGAAACCCTGTTCTGCTACAGGTAGTGGCCCTGTCACCCCAGTGTCAAAATATGTGTAAGTCCTCAATATTTTTACTCTGGTCTCTACAGTGCCCCTGATGACCCACGTACCCAGGTGAATTTCTGTGCCTCCTCATGCAGAGGAGACAGGATTCAGTCACACCCAGAGATACCTGGCTCTGTAAGGGCTCTTCTGTCTCCTGACAAGGGCATGTCATGTCTGTCTCATGTCTCAGAGCAAGGTGGGACCAGGAGAAGCATAGCTATACAACAGACTGTGATATAAATCCAAACTTCAAGAAAATTTTGATCAGAGCTCAGCAAGTTTGATAACAATTATTGAAAGCTACACCCAGAGCCATGCAAATATATCTGGCAGCTGTGCAATATAAACACCTCGTCTAAGAAAATGTGGCTGACAGAACAGCAAGGAGACTTCACGTCCCAGACTCCATTGCTCTGATCCCAGGGGACAGTGCACTCTCCTTCACCTGCCCATCAACAAGAGAAGCCAAAGGCTTCACACCATCCCCACTCCCTCTTGGAGTGAATGACATCCTCCCAGATCTCGTTGTCACCAGGAGCCTGCTCAGGAGCTCTGGCTGCTGCTGCAGGAGTGACAGTGGCAATGATCTGCACTGCTAGCATGGCCTCTCCCTCTGACATGACCACCACCACCAGCTTGGACCACACCAGCACTGTCTTCTTTTGGCAGTACTGCAGTAATGTAAAAGAAATAAAAAATGAATTTCTCCAGGTGCAAATGTCTCATCTTCTTCAACCCTGGTAGCTTTCCACAAGGCACTTTGGAAGGTAGCACAATCCTTGTCTTTCTTGTCTTCTTATCACCTTGCTCACATTTCTATGTAATAGTACTGAGGCAGGAGCTCAGGGTTCAGTACAAACATTCACAGGTTTGAGGCTCAAAGTGCATGTTAATCATGGTCCTTCCCTAAACATCATGAAGGATTACTGGTAGAAAATTCAGCAAAAGAGCATGAATGAGCATCTGCCAGCACCAACCCTCACTCCTTATTGTTCCTGAAGAGTTAGCAAGATGGGCACCGTCAACACAGGCATTAGTGATTTTATTCTATCAGAATTCACTGCTTAGTTGTAAAAACAAGTGGTTTGTGTCTCATTGTGTTATTCTAATTGTTTCCCCAAAGTGTATGTGTTTTATCTTACACATACTAAAAACTGAGCCAAACGTAAATGAGGAATGATTAATACTGCTTGATTTAATAGAATAGGACAGTAGCTTTCACCAAGAAAACAGAGAGGCAAAAAACAATAAACATACTTTATTAGCAGCCAAATCTCTGCTTATCTACACTGGAACAATTAGCACTGATATGTGTACTTACCCTTAAGGCTCTGAAAGTAACTAGCCTGGTGTCAAGCCATGAAGAAGCAAAAAAACAGTTGTTTGCTACTCAAAAAACTGAAAAAAAGAAGTAATTGAAAGATACAGTCAGATCACAGCCCAATGATTTTCGAACACCCACTACTGGCTTTGCAAAAAAGAAGCGGACAGAAGTAGCATAACTGCACTGTAAAATAACTGTACAGGCACAATGGTTTGAAGGCATCTCAACCTGTAACCATAGACTCTGAATCTTTTGCACAATATACTTCAACCACTTCTATATCTGGACTTTGGGATATAATCTGTCAGCTCATTAAAGGCTGTGGCAAAATTCACCTCTGAACATTGTGGATTGTGCAGTTTCACTGCATAGTGAGGCAAATTCAAGAAAATTGAAAAAGATACATGTCTTCCTGCTCCAGATGTCTGCATGTCCTGCTGAGGAAAGCCATCCTGTAGCAGAGAGGCTCAGTAGACTGGGAGAAAAACAGGAGTGGGGATGGTGGGCATAACACGGTATGAACCAGGTTTACACCTTCAAAAATTGGCTGAAAGATTACTGCTCTAAGAGTACTCACAGAGCAACTCCATCATAACTTCTGAACTTGAGGAAGATTGCCTTTGAAACTCTGGTAGTTGACAGCCCCTGCCACCCTGCTTGTTGTACAGAGTTCATAATTCATGGTGTGCTTGCCTGATGTTGCTTTGAGTAACAGAAGCAGCAGCAATTAAATATGTTTTAAATTTTAAGCAGTAGCATATTGAAGTTTCTACAAGTATAATTTATATGTCTGTAAGATTTCATTTAAAATCATGGTAAATTTCTTTAAAAGTTTCTTCATTTTGAAAATATCTTTGCCTTGTATATGTAACTCTCAAAACAATAGAAATGCAGCTAATAAATACACCATGTTCGCTAGATATGGCAAAAGTGAAAGTACATTTTAGGCAAAAGGAATATCTGGAGAGTTGGCTGTACTGATTTTTGTTTTATTTTAGACAGAAGTCTATCATTCAGCAATAATGAAACTATCATTATGTTTGTCTCTGAATGGTGAATTTAGAACAGAAAAAATGGTGCTTTATTTGTTTCTTTGTTTTATATAGGAGTATAGGAGGGTGAAAATCAAACTGAAAAACTGAGGAAACAGATGTCAGGAGTACTTTCTATCACATACTCCCACTTGCTTCCAAAGGGATGTGGACAAGGGTAGGTGTTATGGGATTTTAAATTGAGTCTTTTCACACGACTGAAATGACCATGTCGACTCCGTAAATTTCTCTATAGTCAGATGTCGGGGGCACAGAAATATTTCCACAACTACTTATCTGCTTGTTTAGTTTCAAAATAACTAATTAATTATAGTAAGCTAATAAAGGTAATTAATAACATTATCCTGCCAGCAACAGCAGGCTAGACCTAACAGGCTAGACCTTTCCCTGTTTTGTGGCTGATTTGTTTAAGATGAGAGATGGTAGTTAAAAGCACCCAACTGTGTGTGCACACAGTGCCTATTTCAGTGTAAAGACAAAAGCAATCACTAGAAGCCAGAGTGAACAGCTGGCTTTTTGTATGAGAGATGACAAGACGCACCAGCTGTGAAGAGGAGAAACAGTGGAAAAGGAAATTTTTCTATAAGCTGCTTCAAGCATGCCATTTGGTCAAGTGACATCTGAATGGCTGGTGGCATACGCAGGAGATCTCTTCTGAAAGAAAGAAGCAGCTAGGCAATCACTTAGAGGAAGAGGGACTTCTGAACAGAGTTTCTGTCGTTTGCTGAAAAGGTGTGGCTCCCCCAAGCCCAGTGTCAAGATGAGAATGTAAAAGCAGAAATTCAGCCCTGGGATGGAGCGCAGCCCGGAGGCCAATGCTCAGGACTGTTTTCAGAAGAATGGAGAATAATGACTAGAGTGATGTTCTGCCTGAATTCTGATATTCGAGAACAAAACTGTGTAAATAACTACACCTTATAGGGAAGGCATGGAGCCCAAGTGTTGAGATTTTACTAGACCTGAGGTTGTTCTGCACATAGTTGGTTTGGGGCTTTTGTATCATGTTCCAGTGATTGTATCTTGAAAAGCCAGTTCAAGAGAGGAGGGTGGGTCAAAACACAGCCATATTTAGCATTGGTGCGGCCTGACATTGAATATTGTATGCAGTTCTGGGATCCAAAATACAAAAAGGATATGAAGATGCTTGAAAGCATTCAGAGGAGGGCAAGAAGTCTGGTAAAATGGCTGGAGGCATGTCCTATGAAGAGAGGCTGAGGAGAGTGGGGTTGCCCAGTCTGAGAAAAGGAGGCTGAGAGGCGACCTCATTGCTCTCTGCAGCTTCCTGAGGAGGAGAAGCAGAGGGAGGTGCTGGTCTCTGCTCCCTTGTCACTGCTGACAGGATGCGCAGGAACAGCACAAAGCTGTGCCAAGGGAGGGTCAGAATGGGCATGAGGAAACATTTCTTCACTGTAAAGGTGGTCAAACCCTGGAACAGGCTTCCTAATGAGGTGGTTGATGCCCCATACCTGTCAGTGTTCAAGAGGCATTTGGATAACACCCTCAGTAATATGCTTTAACTTTTGGTTAGCTTTGAAGTAGTCAGGCAGTTGGGCTAGATGATCCTTGAAAGTCCCTTCCATCTGAAGTATTCTATTCTATTCTATTCTATTCTATTCTATTCTATTCTATTCTATTCTATTCTATTCTATTCTATTCTAAAAGACAGTGGTAGCCCAGTAATTGAGAGCTGAAACTATTGAGATACATTTAAACAAACAAACAAACAAACAAAACAGGAAGTCTCTGTACACTATAATGTATCTTCTCTGCCCAGGTATCACACTTGCACTGGTAGTTAGTGAAGTATTATAAAATAGTACTCCGATCATTGGGCTAAAGCAATGAATTTTACGTGTCCAAGAAGAGTTCCAGTAATTGTAGGTGCAAAGGATTAAATACAATGGATCAGGCTTAACATATGGCAATGCAACAAACTGGTTCAAAGAAGGAAATCTGTAACAGAAATTGGAAAGTTAGAAAGAATCATTTCCAGACACAGTATTTGTACAATACTCCTCATTCTGCAATTCAACTCCTGTTGCTTTCATGTCACTACACAGACACAGAGTTAGTGCAAAGCTCTGGAAAACCAATAAATAAATAAAGAAAAATCTGGCTCCCCTGAATAATTATTTAGAAGTTAAGGACATATATTCATTATCCCAATTGCTGTTGAAACATAAACTAAGAGATCTGTAAGCATAAAATGAAGCAAATAATGCCCTAGTAAAGCAACTCTAAAAGTTCTCTTTCATGCCAATTTTGCCACCTACCAGCCAGCCTCCAGAAACAAGACTTCTGTAAAATGTAGTACTCTCACTCTCACCGTTGCATAACTTTCAGTTCTAGACTTTTTAAGTTTCCAAAGACAACTCTAAGCAAACATAAACCATATTTTTTTCCTAAGTAAACAATAAACCTCAAATTTGTTTGGCCCATTAAGTAATGTACACAAAACATTTCTATACCACCAAAGGTAAAAGCTGTAGCAAAGCACAGAGGTCAAAACATCCAGGAAAAAGAGTCGATTAGAAGTCTATTAGATCCATTCTTGACAAACATTAGAACCTTAACTCAGAGAAAAACTAAGAAAATCCTAGGCACTTTCAAAACCACTTGTTAATAAAGAAGTGCTAATTGCATTAGTGTAGACTGTAATTACTCATGTTCTTTTAATTATTTAGCAGTTTATATTGCAATTCTAATAACAAAAAGAATTTTACTTTTTGGACCTCTGTAATGAAGTATTACTACATTTCCAATCCTATTTGATTGTAAAGACTTGTGTTGCAAATCATTAACGGGATGGTAGTAGTTACCTTGAAAAGCGTTAATGCTGCCAACAAGAGGTCTTTGATCCCAAGACAGTCATGGGCTTCCTGAAACACTACCCACCTGCCTTCGAGGTACAACAGAAGGAGCAAAGTAGAAAAAAGCCAGAAAGCCCTGAACAACATCTGGAGCATCAGCCACATGGGGACTGGAGCTGAACGCTGTGAATGAAGCAGTCTCCCCAGATGTGCACAGGAGGATGTGGGATGCCGGCCCCATCACTGTTGTGCAGGTGATAAGGTACCAAGCCACCGCCCTGTGCAGACTCCAGACTTGGGTTGCTCTGCCCATGGCAGGGGCTGCTTAGCTGGGCGTGGGACTCCTGGGAAGAATTTTACAGGCAGATGTAGGTGCATTTTTTTGCTGGTTTACAGCCTGTACATTAACTGCCCGTAAGAGGCATTCCAGCACATTCCAGCACAGCCTCAGTGGAAAAAGCTGGCAAAAACAGAAAAACAAGCCACACTTTTCACCTAGGTCATCCTTTTATTCCTGGCCCCATCCTTAGCATCGGTGAAGGAGATCCAGACTCAATTTCTGTGTAGTCTCTGGTGTACTGATAAACATAAAAAACATGTGAGAATTACAAGATCAGAACAGGATGTCAAAGGTCTATTGTCCAAGGCTGCAAAGCATTCTTCATTCTCAGATAACAGGAAACTTTTTGTATTTTTCTATATATTTGTTCAAAATGAAGACATCAAGTGTACTTTAGGTATCCATGTAACAAAAACAAACCAACATTGTCAGTGAAGAGAATTATTATATTCCGTTTCCAAAGAATAAAGGCAAACATGCCTTTTGTCAAATTTGGCTAGAACTTTGCTGAGTTGTAATTCCACCACAGCAGCAATGAAGTCCTGATCTGAAAGGCTGAGATTTGTGTCAGAAAGGACCCCGTCAGGCTAACAAAGAAAATGAAAGGTAGGATCTGATTTCTATACCTAAGCCCTTTCTCCTGTAACTAGAGCTGCGACGTTGCTGTGAGCTTCCTGGAAAAGATTGAAAATGTGTGAAATGGAACCAGACCAGCCTAGTTTCCATGAGTGGTCAGAAATGTCCATCTGTGTCAGCTGCATGCAGGCATCGCATTGCAAATGAACTAGGGAACAGTGGCTCTGTGGTGACAGCCTAGTTTTAGTGTGGAAAGAACTATTCATCCTATGGATTATCATGAGAGACTGCAGTAGTCCCTTGTGTTCCTTTTGGGGATAAAGCTTGAAATTTGGTGATTTATGGACTCATGACATTAGTTCAATCAGAGACATTTTATAGAAGCCTCCGAATCCACAAACCTAAAGTATATTTGATTTTCACCTTAGAAACATATTGCACACTATCAAATTAGACTAAAAGCTCCAACCACATGGCAGCAACACACTGTGCCAGTTTTTCGTTGACGCTCATTGCATAGACTCTTAGCTGTCCTCCCTCCTGTGCATTTGCAGCTGACACACACAGGAATAGCGATCTCCGATCAAATCAAAATGTCCATCGACTGCAGCAACAGATAGTGGCCAAACCCACTTTCCAGGAAAGGAATGAGTAACAAGAGCAAGCCTACAGTGATATTTTCCCAGAATAATTATTCAGCCTCCAATGTTTTACTGTTCAGGTGAGGTGGTATCCTTGCATTTATATCCTTCATGGATTTCACATCCTTATATTTGTCCAGTTGTTCTTTGAACTTGTTTAAATTTTTAACATTCATATTGCCCTGTAGCAACTATTTTCAGAGATTATTCCCAGATTGCATGGAAACCCGCTTCTCCTTGATTTATTTATTTATTTTTTGTTTGGAACCTGCAAAAAGTTAGTCTTATTGGATACCCATAGCTCTTGTATACAAAAAGTATTATTTCATATTTGTTAGAAAGTCACAAAAGAAGATTGTTTTACCCTTAATAAAAAATACCTTTAGTTACTTGAAGTTGACCTTAAAGATAAGAGTTTTTTCTAGAGATGTCAATTTAATAGCTTTCTATTCTGTTATCACTGAATGATAATCTCCACAGAAGAACAATGAGGAAAAAAGGGCAACAAAAGGAATAAGTACTATGTCTTAATTGCCGAGGCTGAAAGAGAGAAGCTTTTAAAAACAATCCGTTAATGGAATTGCAATTCTGAAGAGACAAAGATGTTGCTTCCTTTTTGCCTTGTTTCAGAAGATGGCGTCCTGTGAAAGTAATGGGGAGAAAAATAAAGGCACACAGAAGGCAGAAACATTACTGAACATCTCAGACTGTCTAAGCCTGCGAAATTTACTCTTCCATGAAATCAAGAAGTTAGCTTTTCTAGGGGGGGAGGGAGGGGCGTAGGTGGGAATAACTTTATGTGCAGAATACCACATACCGCAATAATAACTAAGACAGCAAAATCCTGAGAAAATTCAGAATGCTCCCAAGGACCAAAAGAGAAACCTCTCTTGCACATCATAGTTATCTTGAGCTTGTTTTCTCTATCCCTGTATGCTTTTCTATCACCATGAGAAAATGGCAACTTCTGTGAAGTTGTTCTTGGCATTGGAATGCCCATGCTGAATCCATGAAAACAGTTGCAGTTCAGGAAGACAAGATTCTCATGGAAATCAATGGAGATATGCCAGACGGAGAAGCAGGAGAAGCTCATTAAAGTACAGCACATGTGATTCACAAACACTCAGATTTATTCCACATAATTCATAAACGTCAAGGGCAAAAGCACTCAATACAACTGGACAGGTATTAGAAGAAAACCCTCTGGAAGCTTGCCCTAATTAGGAAATGCATACTTTGTATACTGGTCAGACTAGGGCAGATTGCTTTAAATATTACCACTACTGGTACAGTCTGAACACTGATATCACGCTTTAAAAAGTTACAAATCTGAACAGCGAGATCTTAGACCAGAATGTTTCTTCCACAGGTGTTACCTGTTATTTACTGATATATCTCCCCAGATTCCTTAAAAACAGGTCTTACCTAGGCCCCCATGCAGCATAAATTTCTCTTCCATACCCTCAACATGCAGCAAAGCTCTGAAATAGTTAAAAAGGGTTAAAAATAGTTAAAACTAAACCTTGCGTATTTGCCTCTGTTTTTAAGTTTAAAGTAAGGAAAAAACCCTTCATCAGTGAAGATGTTGCAAAATGCTATGCAAGTTCCTGCAGGCACGGCATAAGAGTGAAAAAGCCCTTCCACATCTGTGTTTATTATGACAAATACTATTTAATCTCCCAGCCTGCATTGCAACTGCTGGTTATTTTTAAAAATATGACAACAAAAGGGGAAAAATGGAAGGTGTGTCCCACCCTCCACCCCTATGCCATTATCTGAAGAGCTACTTTGAGCAAATTACTGTTCTGGGTTATCTGTCAGCTCTCCACAGTCAATGCCAAACTAAAAAGAAAGACAGGAGACTTACCCTGTGTTCTTTACATCTGAACAAGTAAATGCTTTCCCAGCAATGTCAGCACAGGGATGACAGAAGTCAACTGTTAATAGACAAACTGACTCACAGAGAAAGAATAAAGTAACAAGTAGGTTAACTTAAGCCTTAATTAAGTGATTCCATCTGTTGAACTTCCTCACCTCAGAAATACAGAATGAGGGAGAAAACTCAAGTGGGAAAGGGAAACTCAAGAACTATCCATTTTTCTCTGAGTTCTCCCACATCAGCTGTGAGTGCAGCACATGGGCAGCAGTAGCCAAAAAACATCAGGTGACATAGACTGACACCATATAAACCTTTGCATAACGAGAACTGCCATATACTGGGGTGGTTTAGGTGGTAATCTGGACAAAGAATATTACTGTGTTACAGACTTTGGCACATTCGTGCTGTATGATTTCTAAAGGATATGCTAAGCATGGACCAGGTAGTTTTCTCCATTCCCTTTGTGAAATACTGGAATAACTGTTGCTTCAGTATCACTACAAGTCTGCACTCCTGCCCACTCCATCAGTGGATTTCAAAAGGCTTGATTTAAGGCAAATGCTGGTGTTAAGCAGCCCTAACACACAAGTAAACAAACAAACAAACAAAACAACAAACAGTACAAGCCTGCACTTCCAGATGCTTGGACTGGAGAGACTTCAGCATGGTTCTGACATCTTTGATATTGGCCATTGGCTGATGCCAGAAGCTTTGCAAAGCTATATTTTTTAATATCAAAGTATATTTATTTAATAGATACATTCAAAACATTAACAAAATGCTGGAAAAGATGCTTTGGGAATTTCAGAACTGAATTTAGAATAGGTCTTGGAAGGGCAATCTTAATCCTCATTGCATGATAAATCTCCTAAGCTACAATATAAATAGTCCTATAAGGCTTGGATTTTGCACAGCTATTCTAGTAACTAGAAGCTCTTATAAAAATCTTACCTCCCAATACTTCAGTATTTATTCTCACTTATCTTGCAACAAATAATAGAGAAAAAAGAAAAGTAAAGAAAACCACAAAAATTCTCAGTGCAGCTATCCTCTTCAACACATAACCAACTACTTCCCTTCTAAACTTTGAATTTCATATTTTGGCTCACCTATGGAAATTAAATACTCCTCCAGGACACAATCTAGGTGTCAAACTTGAAGGCATCTGACCCATCTCTTCCAGCCACAACTCTGTCAGACACTCTCTGTACTCGTGGGTGAATCATTGCAGAAAGGGCAGGAATGTTGCAGCCCCACCACCCAGCAGAGCCTTCTCCCACCATTTACACCAGCTGTTAGAAGTGTCACAGGAAGTTCCTAATGGGACATGAACTGCAAAGAAAATGCGGTGGAGTGTTTTCTCATCATATGCATAAATTTATTTTCATAAACCTGAACTACGTAATCTAATACCTTTGACACAGTTGTGACGCATAAAGGTAGTCCCAAGGGAGACTACATCTGAAGCAGCAGCTCTCTGTCAGGAAATGGTATCTTTCTATTCCTCAAGGAATCTTTGAGTTAGAAATAATGAAATTATGCCATGACTCCTTTCAGAAAGTAGAAGTCCTATTGTTATTGAAGGTCTAATAAAAAACTGTTAAAAATGTAAAAAAATGGGATCTTAATTGGCTGAGATTTCTCTCTGTACAAGTAATTGTTCTTTCACTGAAGTCACTAGACAAATTGAATAACTACTTTCTTCACTGCAGCTTGGAGAGTTATATTTGTTTATATTTTTACCTTCACTGTAGTCTAGAGCCCTTGCTTTGTTTAGAGATGTGGTATCTACACATTAAAGCACCTCCTAGCCTTAACAATGACCATTCATCTTGGGGAAAAAAAAAAAAAAAAAAAAAAAAAAAAAAAAAAATCTTTTAAAATTCAAGATTATATTATTTTATATTTTAAAGATTTTTCATGTTTACCAGGAGCATTTTCAGGTGTTCAGATCATGCTAATCTATCAACAGTTTTGTGGAAGAACACTGAACTGGAAAGAAATTAAAACAAAATTGTTGTCCTGAATATCTTTTACATGCTAACACATTGAGGACTTAAGCTTGTCACTAACTGGTTTCCATATGTGATAAGTAGACAAGTAACTTAAGACTGTAAGCTATCTAAATTGCATGACAGAAAAGACTTTTCTTCTCTTTTTCTACTTTTGAGTGTAGACAAGAGGCACCACATGTTTTTTTCTATTTCTATGAAATAGATTTTTATTTTCAAATCTTATGATTCACTTCTACTTGCCGCATTAAGCAAAAAGCAAAGCTATTCTAAGAGGACACAGGAAATTTTTCATCAAAGTGAAGAACAACACTGCCTCTTTAAACATGAAGTAAGCTGGACTTTTAAATGCTCAGATCAACGCAGGTATAGAGCAAAGCATGACCAGCAAGCAGAGTGAAGCAGTAAAAGATCAACTTCAGGGACAGAGGAACGATGGCAGAAGTAAAAGCTATTTTGAGCTCTTGGAGCTGAACTTTCTCCTTTTTATAACAGCCTCATGAAAACCTTCTCTGAAAGTGGAGTATATTTAAGTGGTGTGGGCTCTTCTACTAATAGGGTTTACCTTTTACTATCTGACCCATAAAATGATTAACATGGACAGCCTATCTTAGCCTGAACGCGCCTGTGTAACTGTCTAGACTACTAAATCAAGTGCCTGACCATACTAGAACATCTTACATACTTCATCAAGGCTCACACTTTATTGATAGGTTTTCTGTTTGAAGGCGTTTGCTAGATCAAAAGAGACACTAAGGATAGTGACCTTAGGGAAATCCTAATGAATACCCTATGCCTTCTAGTTATATACAAGTGTTACTACCAAGTAAATCTCTATGAAAATGAAAATCTAAGGTATCTTTTCCTGGAGACGGTTATGTGCCTCTTGGTCAGAAAGTTCTGTGAATAATAATGCATAAATAGATCCAGAGATTAAGTAATGTTAGAGGTGTATATGGTGGACCAAAACGTTCAGAAGGCTGTGTTCTGTGTCAGCATGGTGAGAATACAATGGGACAATCCTCTTTCTGGTGGAGTTCCTGCTTAACGTATTTACTTACACATAGAAGCAAACAACACAGGTGGAGCCTTGCTGTCTAACCAATTTCACTGTTGTGTTTTTCTATTGACAAATTTAATTCCTAAAACCAGGGTATGAGAGTGTTCCAGACATGGTAGGCTGGTGGGATGCTCCCTAAATACATACAAATATTCCTGAAAGCCTGCTCAGATGAGACATAATAAACTTTGGCCAGAGTTTTCATACTGTTTGAGAAGTACTCTTTAAACTTTCAAAAACAAATGTTAGTTGTTGATATGAAACTAATTAAAACTCCTGGTGTGACAATATTTTATATTGCTGTAGCTGATTTCCAGTCCTCAAAAATGTAGAAAGCTACTTCCGTGTATAATAATGTTGCAACATAGGCTCTTTGGCAGGAGACCGATTACGATATCAGGGTCCCTGCTCCCATTTGGAAGAGTGCTTCAACTCTTCTCTAACACTGCTTCCTGGCTTTCTCATCCACAGTGCTGTTAAACCCTGCAGAACAGGACAATGATGAGGTTTATTGTAAGCCATGTGGGCTCTGGGAGAGAAGAATTGTGCATGCTGAGTGTTTTGCTAAGCCCCTGAGAGAAGAAAAATGAAACAGGGAACTTGTAAAGGATTTATGATGCCTGGGATTAAGGAAATGTGTGAATGCTCTTGCTTAACTAGTCTGAGGTAAGAGAAACATGTGGAACACTTCAGTGCAGCACTACTAATGTTTCAGTGCAGGTGCTAAATAAAATAAATACTTTTATCAAAGCTCTTGTTCCAGACATCAAATAAACAAACAGTGTAAAAAATGTAGTTCAGAAGTGAACTTAGAAAACTATTCCAGTGACTATAAACACAATGGCACTTCCTAGTCTGTTACAGTGATATAAGCTCCATTCCCGTTCACGGCCATACCTGGCTTTGCTTGCAGTCACAGGAACCTCACCCCGGTGAGTCTTTGGGCTGCAGTTTTCATCTAAGGGTGAAGGACTGAAGGTATCTGTCACTGAATACATAACCAAAAGATGGCTTCCACTGCTAATCTGTTAGCTCTGAACCTGCTATGTTTAAATTCCTGAATTGTATTAAGCATTCTAGACCTTGCAAAAGTTATCTTTCTGTCTGTGCCCTGTCTTCTGAGCCATAAAATGACCACAATAACATTTCATGGAGTAGTATCTTTTAGTGTAGGTAGGCACCATTTGGCTTGATACCAGGAATGGTAAAGGCCACAGAATATTTCCTGGTTACTCTTGTACCTTCTCACTATTGAAACAGTATTTTTTGACTATACATACTGTTGTCCTCTTAATTGCAGAGATCTAGAGATTCAACAGTATGACCTCCGTGGCCTCTTGGCACTTGTGAAGCTGCTTGCTATATTAGAGACAAGAGCAGCAGCTCCTTGCCCACCGTCAGTTCTGCAGTTATCAGCCAGAACTTGCAGGTTCCTTTTATCATCCTTTTATCAAGATTCTTATCTTCAGTTGTATTCTGCAGGTGCTGCAAAATAGTAACAGTGTTGTCTCTGCGGTATCAATTGGCCTATGATTATTTCTCACTTCTAGTGCTATTGTTTGCTTCTCTTGCTGCTGAGTCAAAAGATGCACCTCTCTACTGAAGGCATGGCAGAGCTGCACCAGTGTCTTTGGTCGGGTCACAGCTGCTGGAATCACTTTCTTGAAAGTGGTTAGAAAACAGCTAAGGCATCTGCAGCTGGAATTTACCAGTGCAGAACCCTGTTGACAAAGATGAAACCAATTTGACATCCCTAGATTAAACAGCTTCCTGCACCTCTGCTCTTGTTTCTTCCAAGCCACCAACTCACTCTAAACCTTCTTCTTTCCATACACAAAAGCTATACCTCTCTTAAGTGATTGAGGTACAAACCTTTGTAGACCCAAAATAAGCAACGTGGCTGAGCTGGTTTGCATTCTCTTGCCATGATGTTGAGTCTGCTAAGTAATAGGATTAGTAGTAGTTTCAGAAATTACTGTTCCTAACTACTGGAGAAAACATCTGCTGAGTATTAGAGTATCCTGGCCACCGTGGATGTCTCTAACATGATGTACATGAAGGGCAATCTTTTCAAAATAAATTAATTTAAACACAGTTAATTACAAAATTGTACTTTTGAGAAATGTTAAAAAAAGACCCTTTTGAAGAAGGGGATATATGGGATAATGCAAGAGGTACCATCTGCTCAGGTTCTGTCCTGAAAAACAGACGTGATCGTCCTGGTCAAAATGCTACTCATAAACCTTCCACCATCTGGCTATAGTAACTGTTGTTGAACACAAGTAATCTATAGGGCCATGAACATCTTGCTTGATAAAAGCAACAAGATGTCACAAAAGCAATAAAACCAACATTTCTGCAAACCGAGCTGCACTAAGATGGGGTGCATGCTGGATAAAGAAACAGCTAAAGTTCCTCCACATTCCTAGTCCTTGAAGTAGAAAGCATGTTATTAACTTGTGACAGAAAGAAGTGTTACAGCAGACTCCTCTTTTCAGTCCTTACAGTGGTTTTATGGGGTTGAAGGAAATAGACAGTATTTGATTTTTTATACCGTGAGAGCCCATCTCTTTGAAAGCTGATCACCTACTTTTATTTAGTGAGTGTAGAATAATGGCTTTCTGGGCAAAACTGACAAGTTTTGTTTCTGGCTGTTCATTTGATACTCCCCTATTTTAAACTGAAAAGTGATATGTGACCTCAACTTGCTAACAATGGCTCCTGCAATAATGGTATGATGTGTCTGACACTGTGTCTGATGGATAACATTTTGGGATTTGTTATCTAAGGAACTATCCCAAATAAAAAATACCTTGTAGTTTTTTGGATTTTACAAGCAATTTGTACTCAATAGACACTATTTTACTTGTCTTCCCTCACAGCTGTAAGAAGCTACCAACTTCCTCTCATGCTTATTAAATGTAATTATCAAAAAAGAGGCATGAAAAATATATAAAAAAAAATCTCTGTTGTAAGTAAACTATGAACAAGTATCAAACAAAACTATTAAATACAGTTTCAAATTGAGATGGATGCACCACATTGTGACTCTGTCTGGAAGGCCTGAGAAAAAACATGATTTGCTGTGATGGGTTCAGGGAGATTCAGTGCTAGATTTCCCAAGGAATAAAATAGCTATCATTACAAAGCCTCCTTAGCTATTATTCTAAATAATTCCTGGCTGTACTGTTGTACCACAAAGAAATGCCAGACAAAGGTCTGGGGTTGGGACAGACTTTGTCTGATCTCCCTCTTGCCTTGCACACTGTGTAATTTTCAGAAAGCCGTTTAACCTTTTTTTTGTAAAGGCAAATGTTTTAAACATCAGATTTTGCTCTTTTACGTCTTTTCTGGGTTCTGGAGCTTCTGATGTTGCAGTTCCAAAGGGCTGGGGGAAGGGGAAGGGGTATTTCTGTTCCCCCTAGAGCAGATCGGTTAATTAAGTGTGAAGGCTGTTTTCAGCCTGGAGTCCCCTCTTTCTGGTCTTCTGTTTCCTCTCCCATATGTCCCTGTCTTTTCTCCCTCACATTATTTTGAATCCCTGCTACCCTCACCTGTCCTTCCTGGGCAAGCAGCCTGTTTCCCAAAGCACATCCTCAACATTAATGTACATCTGTTTTGTTCCTGCTGCTGAGTAGAGGTTGTTTTTATGCATATTTTATATATAGAGTATATACACATTTATATTATGTGTATATATATGTATATATATATATATATATATATATATTATAGGGCCTTCATGCAGAAGTATCATTAGGGGAATAGTCCCAAAGTGACGAGGAACAAAGAGACAGAGGTGGGAAGAGAAAGTTAGACATCCTCAATGTTTCACATAGTTCGAACAGGCTCTCCCACCACTCATTTTTACTCATGTGACACTGAATTTTTGAACAGACACTGTCTTTGAAATTAAGAATCTTCTGCTGTTCCCTTTCTGTCAGAGGAAATGCATTAAGCTGTCTTCAGTCACAAACTTCAAAGAGAGAATGAACAGATTTGGTCCCAGGTAAGATACTAATGCCATTGGGTCTACTGGGACAAATGGCTGCTACTGTTCACAAAGTGGTCTCTGAGAGGTAATGAAGAAGCAAGATGCCATACAGAAATAAACTACAGAGGGACATCCCTGAGTCTAGTCTGGAAAAATTCTCTGAGTTGAGGACAAAGACTATACTACTGGATCTACAACAGGACATAATACCAGTCCCACAAAATGGTGATACAAGCTCTTTGCCATTCAGACACCTTTAACCAACATTTGCACCCTCCCTAAACTCAAACATGGAAAGTTCCCTACATAATTAATATTTTGCTTCCAGCAATGACTTTGACGGTGCCAACCAGCTAAGAAGCTACTCCAAATCCTGTTCCACCCCAAAATTACAAACTGACACAAGAAGGGCCTTGAAGTCAAGTTTCTTGTTGCCAGAGAGACTGCACTAACTAGTACATAAAAATGGGTGCTGTCAAGTTCCCGCATCACCTCTGGAGCAAAATGTGTGCTCAGGTGGCCATGACTTCGTCCACAGGAGATGACACGTCCTTGTGTCGGCTTTGGCCTCTGCATCTGCCACTTCCTACTTCTGGAAGGTGGAAATTTATGTGAGTCTAACCCAAGTGAAGGGGTTAGCACATTTAGAGCAATGATATTGTATAATATAATTTCTCCAACATGGAAATACTACATTCTCACTGCAAGGAAAGGGACTTATTTAGTGAAAAGGTCAGCTCCAGGCCACAGTAGACGAAAAAACAGATCACTGTACCTTCACTTCTCATTCTCATAACATCTTTGAGAAACAAATTTTCCTTGTTTGACTTTACTAGACCACTTTCCTGACAGGCATTACTCTCATTGTACAATAACCCTCTAAATTAAGAGCTGAGTGAGCTGATGAAGCAACTTTGCACTTGACAGTTTTATTTGGTCTCCTAAACAATTGTCTTTTTTTTTTCCCATGAAGCACACACAATGACTGTACTGAAGAGCTATTTTTTTTTTTTTTGTCTTGATATTTTATTAACCTGTCCAATGTATTTCCTGAGGAAGTGTTTAAGACAAAAGAGTTTTGAATTGTTTCTCTCCCCAGATGCTTCATGGAGATTTCTTTTCTTTATCACTCTGCTTTAATGAAAGATAAATTGTAATTCCAATTAACACTAAGAGTACAAGAGACCCTGACAAAGCATGTTCTTAAGTATTTTGCTGAACTGCGGCCAAATAATCAATAGTTTCTGGCAGGAATTTCTCCAAAGAGAATAATTTTGTTCCCAGATCACTTATGTTAATTAGTTTGCATTGGAAATTTCATGGGTAATTCTGACAAATATTTTATAGGTAATACAACATACCACAGAAAATAGCAGCTTGCGTTTATCTGTGTGAAATTAACAAAAAAAAAAAAAACCAACAGGAAAAACACGAAATAAGACATTTAAGTAGGCTCAAACTCAGATTTCAATAATCACTTAAGTAGAGAAGAAAAACAAAAACTGTGCTAAGAGAAAGCGATAAAAATCTATTCCCACCAAACTTCACTTGTGTCTATAGCTGTCTTACACTTTAGAATTAGATGAATGGTACAGGACCAGTGTAGCCACTGTTAACTAATAAGGTAATAAATTATGCTCACTAATATTTCTAAGAAAATACCATATAACTGGTATTAGTGCTTATCAACACTAGATGAGGCTTTCATGACATCATAGAGAAGTCATTTTGCAGGGCTTCACCACAACAATATTGTTTTAACATCTTCAGAAATATATTTTCTTATTTTCATGAACAATCACTATCCCTGATGATAACAACCAACTTCATATGAAAATATTGTTTTAAAGGAGAGCCTGAAAATACATCTACTTAGAAATTTAAGGATTATTATTATTATTTTTGTAAATGTTACAACCTTCTATGTTTTGTTGCTAACTAATTAGTATGTTCAAATCTCAAAGACTGAGAGGTTTGCAATAATACTGTCTACATTAAAAGATCACAGATAAAATTATTTATGAGCAGATTTCCATTATCAAAAATTTTGGCCAGTTTTCCCAAGGCCAAATTTTTGTGCCAAAGTTGATGTGTGTGACGTAAGCAGCTCCTGAAATTCACAATATCTGAGGCATTGAAAGGTTCAGAATACAGTTTTGCTTAACACATTTTTAAGGAGCAAAAGGGATTAATTTGAATTTGACGTGATGCCTCTGCTCTTTACTAATTGTGATCAATGCATGTGTTTTTCTCAAAAGTAAATCCAAATGTTTTTGTGGTAAAAATATTGCCTTTCTGTCCTATATCTTTTGTACAGTGTATCAAATGGTTGCCAAAGACTAAAATTCATTCACTAGGGATGGGCTATTTAGTTTTGCTTTTTGTTAGAGGAAAACTCTCATCCTTTTTCTGTCATAGACAACCCACAAAATACTAATCAATCACCTGAGCACTGTCAAAAAATACAGGCATTTTTTTCCACCTGCTGCCCAGCCAGAATTAATGTTAACTTCTCAGGCCAGCTAGGAGTGTTATCCAAGTCCCAGTGGCTCAAGAAAGGCTCCAAGTCCCTTTCTAAAAACATTATTGGGTTGACAATCTTGCTTGAATGCATCTGGCATTTCTCTGACCTTGCTCCTTGTGGTCTATCTGCAGTCTTACTAATTTAATTCCTTTAGCAGGCCGAAGCATCTGTGTTGTGGGACTTTCTCATTCATTAAGTACTTCTCTAAGACAGGTTTAGAAATAATTTTACCAGATCAAATACATTTGAGAGGAGAAAATTATTCTGCATAAGAACATAGCTCTGGTGGGTTATTTATTAGCATAGTATGTCATAAGGCATTTCTCAGGGTAATACAATTATGGACTTTTATCAATAAGAGATTCATCATTATTTCTTGTTTCTTCTCTTAGGAAGAACATCTTATTAATAGTTACAGTTTGAGATGCTCTCAAATTGTATTAAAACAGAAAAGATAACATTTTTGATGCAGACTGTATTGCCTTCAAATGTTATTAATTGGGATTGTTTTTCAGATTCACTAGTCATTTGTATTGAATTTGTTCATTTTCATCACCAGGTTGAAAAGGCATCAAAAACAAACAGCGACCGTAGCAAACACAAATACATCAAAATCTATGCAGATTGTCCTTATGCTTGTTTGTGAAGGAAGCAGAGGAATGTCCTTTACTATTAGTTTTATGTATTGCTGTTACTACAAAACGGAGAAAATTCAGAGCTCCCATACTGGGTGGATGACTCTCAAAAGTTTTGTGTGCCTGTGAAAAAAATGACAAGTCTCAGGAATGGCTCAAACACCAAGTATTTGTACATGCAGCTTCTTTTCATTCCATCCCATAGGAGAAGTAGCTGACCTTAAAAGCCACCCTTATCTTTCTCCTTCTGAGGTTACCTTGTAATTGAATTCATCACCATGCGATAAATTCAGAGTGTGCAAAAAATATACTTGGCTAGTGTGACTTGAATCCTTCATTTATACTGATGAGTCTGCAGTGATTTGTAGGACCTTCATTTGGCTGTGAACTGACTTACATATGTGCTAAAACACAACATAAAAAATGAGTGGATACTTATTTGTGTTGGGATGACATCTCAAAAAGAAAACTCCTTGAAAACAGAGATAATTTGTCAAGGCCAGATGAAAATTGATGAAGACTACCAAATGATAGTCTTCAGTTTGCAGAGCGGAGGATGAAGAAAGCTTTTCCCATTTGTCTGATAAGTTCTGTAGGCACAAGCATTTCTGCCTAGTGTGTTTACCACAAAGTTCTGCTAACACTTATGAATGCCAGGTACAGGGTGATCATACATTCAGCTTGTACTGCTAAGGTGTGCAGAACTTCTGGCTATGCTTCTCAAGTAACACAGCTACAGCTGCACGGCTCTGCTCATGCTTTCATTGTGTCTGAATGTCTTCAGATCCCTAAAGCTCTTGTCCCAAGTGAATGTCCTGTTCTGCTCCTCTGGTGCCACTAAGGATCATGACTCTGTACAGCAAGCGTCTGTCTGTCCATCAAGGAAGCTGGGACATCTGAACACCACACTGTTCTCCAGTCCCAATCCAGGCAACAAACATATATTCCTAATAAAACAAATGTTTGTTTCTAATACTTGTTTTCACCAGTCTTTTTGGTTAGTAGAATTTTATCTTCACCTTAGACAACACATACTGAAAGCAGGAAGAAAAAGATAAGTCTGTGGATCAAAACATTGATTAGATGGACAAAACCCCTATTTACCTCTACAGGCAGGAGGTCTGTCAATCTCAATGGCACTTGCCCATGCACAACAGACCAGGAGAGGGAAGTCTTTAGCAAGATGGCTGAACCATTGGGTCAGCATGCCTGCATGCATAGCTCCAGGCTTGGTGGCCAGGACTGGCTACCATACAGAGCTTCCAGGCAGCTCACTACATCCTTGTGACTGCAGTTACAGGAATAATTTCAGTACGGGACATAGTCTGTAAACTACTGCTGCATCAAGATGCATGTGTTCAAAGGAATCAAAGTAGCTCCAAGGTGCTTCTGTGTGGGAACTGGTGATAGAATGTGTCTGTGCAGGTCAAGAAATTGAAATGAATTACCTTCCCTCCTTAAGTTTCATTGCTTACTTTTTTACAGCCTTAAGGGGGGGGGAGAGGGGGGAAAGAAAGAAAGAAAAAAAGTGTTGGATTTAACATACAGGCTTTGCTTTGTTGCACTTTAAGTTTCAACCACATCATCTTTAACAAAAATGGAACAAGAATTTTCAGCAACAGCGACAAAAAAAAAAAAAAAAGATCCTAGCTCTGCCAGAGACATGGTTTGAAACAGTGCCAAAGATTTCAGGCTGGCAAATCAGCAAAGGAGCCAGATAAATCAGAATGAGTGTAACAGATCTCATTTATTTCAGCACAGCTTAGCCTCTTTACTATGTCACTGTCATCAATACCCAGAAATACTTAGTTGCAAGAATAAAAGTGTCTGGCTAATAAAGTAGAACCATTACGAGGAAAAAAAAGAAAAAAGAAAAAAGAAAAAAAAACAACAAAACACTAAAGGAAGGGAAAGTGAGAATTGTGAACATAACAGTGTAATAACATGGTTGGACTATTTGAAGAAAAGGAAAAATATTTTGTACAATAAAAGCAGAAAAAGAAGGTTTATTCCTTTTGTATAAAGTAATTCAGTTTGCTGGTTTTGATTTACATTTACTGGTAACAGCTGCTTATAGGTCAGGTAACATTAGCATTCAAAAAACAGCCCTAATGAAAGCAACCGTGCAGCTAATATTGGTGTTAATTCTATTTCATGCTCTCAGACTCTGTTGCATAGGAAATTGTTTAAAATGGAAATGCCTTGAAATGCACTCTACCAAATGCACAAATACCCCCAATCTGCTATCAAAGCAAAACCCTGAAGTATATTTCTTCTCACAATTAAAAAAAAAAAAAAGAATGTACAGTATGTACAGTATATAAAACCTCCATCAAAGCCAATCCTAGTCCTTACTGCTGCAGAGAGTCTGGGCACAGCTGAGACGTTATGTCTCAGCATTGTGGGAAACGTGCCATACAGAGCACCCTTGTGCAGAACCTGTGAACATCTGCTGATTGCTCTGTGCAGGACAAGATTTGGGTGACTCAGGGAAAACAATGCAGTCTGAAGCTGTGGTCAAGAAGCCTGCATATCATATCAGTTGGCCCCCACACTGTGAAGAGAAGGCAACAGCCTTTTATTCTTATTCGAAAGTCTGGTGGTCACGATGTGACTGTGCATCCTACAGAACAGGGATGTGAGTCCTGCTTTTAACCTTTGCCCAAATGACTGCATGTGTCTTATCATCACCCAACCTGTGTACTCTTGAATATCAAAATAAAAAGTTTAAAACAAAACACCCTTCATAAATCTGCTTGGTGTAAGATGTCTGGAAAGGAGCATATGTGATTTCAGAAAGTTATTGAATGAATTAATGGGATAAAACACTAAGGGAGGGCTGGAATAAAAAGATATGCTCTGGGGACATGATGGCACAGGGGTCTAATGAGTAGGGATGGGCAGAATATAACCCTATTATTTTCTTGCCTTGCTCTTACACTATTAATTGGACACCTGTTGTTGGGCACTGCAAGAGGTAGACCATAGAGTTGGATAGGCTTTTGGCTGGCCCATGACAACCAGTTTATCCTCTATGTTCACCCATTGGCTTTTAAAGTTGTGTATCAAAAGCAGAAATATTTTTGGGGGGATATGGCATTTTAAACAGCTTTCTGACAACACACCCATTTTGTTAATAAACCTCTTTTATCTTAGAGGATGGTCTCACCAGGCTGTCCTATATAGCGGTTCCTATATATTTTAACCCTGTGTTCACACTGGATTGCTGATGGTGCTGTCAGCTGGCAGGACATTGGCTGCAGTTTCTGTCAGAGGAACAACATTAACATTATCTTCTTATGTATTGGTGAAAGGCACTGGGGTCAGTAAGGAGATAAGACATCTTGAGGGGTTTGTAAGACTTCTTCTGACAGCTTGTATGTGCAAGGCTGCCCTTTAATCCCAGCTCCACACCGTCCTATGAGTGGCTTGATTCCCATGCTACTTGAGCTTCCAGTGCCCTGGCTCCTCTATCACAACTAGGCAAACTGGGTAGACAACAGCAGGAGACAAAATGGGCAATGAAAATTTAGCATCAAGAGAACAAAACTCAGTTCAGTTAAACAACCATGTTCTTAACTTTTGTTCAAAGTATGAGCATGTCTTAGTTGCCACAGTAATGTTGTGAACAAGCAAATGAGGGAAACTAAGTTAAGATGTGGTCAGCACCATCAAAACATGAAAACCTCACAAGTTAATGCAAATTCCTCCCAAGTAAGGATTGTTTTTCTATAGGTAAACACTGTCAGTAAGTCAGTGTTGCACTTTTGTTAACAGGATACACTTCCCAAAACACCAGCTGTTTTGACAGATGACTGTACCACTGGACAGTGTTTAGAAAATAAATACTATTTCCCTTGCTTTTATCTAAATTAGTGGTGTCCCTTTATACACTGCAGAGTCTTTCAGCTATAGTGGAGCCAGCAAACATTAGTTGGCTTAAGCTGTGTTTACACAGATACTGTACACTTTAGCAGTAGTTTTCCAGTTGGTGAGACATCACCGCTCCAGTCTACATGAGTTAAGCTAACAGCGTCCCCTGCTCAGAATAGCTGGGTCTGTGTGAGGGTGTGTGTGCACAGAATACATCCAGGCTAGACTGTGAATCTTCGCATGTATCTATTCTCCTTCATCTCCACAGAAATGAGAACAAGCAACCCGTCTACAAGCTGAAACAAGGTGACCTCCTATAGTTCTAGCTGAAAGATTTTGAGGCATTTGGAAAATATAGTAACCAAAACACCCAGGTAACCGAGGGCGTATCTCCATTGCACATTAAAGCATGGTGCCAGAGGTATCAGTGCAACACAGATCAGGCCTGGGGAGCTGGAAGCCCAGGATACCTGGATAGAGAAGCAATGGAGCCATTGCAGTTGCTTGCTACAGCTGCCTCTTGAGCTGGGAGACCGGAACTTGATCTTTCTGCTCAGAAGTCTCAGTGCGTCTTTGAAGAAACAAGCCCAATCTGAAATGAACTTTAATTTGCTTTAAAAAGGATATTTCAGCAAAGAAGGGCGCTAATGGAGTTAAATAATAAAAACAAATAAAATAATAATAATAATAAGTTAATAAATAAAATAATAAAAATAAAATAACATTATATTAGCAGTTCCCCAGTAAAGATGCACAGAAATCTTTATTGTGAACAGTCAGATATGTGCAATGTATAATACTGTCTTCCAAGAACAGTATTGCTCTTTTAAGAAGACTATTTGTCATAAGGAAGCTAAATATGTTTGATGGGGCAATTAATGAAGAGTAAATAATAGATTATTGTAGAAATTAGTGCAAATGTGTAATATTTGGGAACTTTATTATTCTGTTCTGATGTTAAACTTATTTACATTGATACATCTGGAAGTGGGAACTGAGGCCCCATGCAACTGATGAGAAGAAAACTCAAGTGCTCTCCTAGAAGGTGTGGCCTTTTGGCCATTGTTCGTTATGTGACAGTGCTGGAGTTTAACTATTGGGTTTACATAACAGAAAAGTCTTTGCAATGCATCAAATTCAGGCCCTTTTTTTGTTATTCTCGACACCTAACAATGACTGTGATTCCAAAATAAGGCTTCTGTTTTGTTGTTGTTGTTGTTGTTGTTGTTGTTTGTTTGTTTGTTTGTTTTTACCCTTCCATATCTGAAATATTCTTTCATGACTGTCTTGCAAGACAGACTATGTGGACCTCAGTTTTGATCTGACACCAAGTTTGCACTGGTACAACCACAGTGACATTGGCAGAATTAAGCCTGCTTTACACCAATAGAGATGAAAGAAGAATTAGGGCCTCGTGCTCCTTTGCTAATGGAGTGGGAAGATGTCAAGGATAATTCCATGCAGAAGAGCATTAAGTCCCTTTGCCTTTTTCTGTTTTAGTGATTTTCAGATTGTGATCTCCAACCCCTGGCAGGAGTTCATAGACTACTTTTCAGAAGACTTTAGAGGTAGAAGAAGCAAGCCTATTGCCAGTGGACTTAAATCTTCTGACACAGGTTCCTTGGGAAATGTTAAAATTAAAAAAAAAAAAAAAAGAAAAAAGAAAAAAAAGAAAAAAAGAAAGAAAGAAAAGAAAAATGCTCTATATGCCTTCCTTACAGCAACATCCTGTATCCTACTAGACTCAGGGAGAAAAACAGACAATTCCAATTTCCTCTCCTTAATCATAACACCAGTGGCGGCTCTACGACACCCGGCCGGGTAGCACGTGTACGTGCAATTAGTAAAGCAGCAAATTTGTATCGAGGAAGTGAACTAAACTTTCCCCGGTCGCGTGAGCTGCGGCGGATGGGAGGTACAGACAGTAGCGCAGCGCGCAGCGCCATCTTGTGGCTCCGGGGGAGATCGTGCGGGCAGCGCAGGGAACGACCCCGGCCAGGAGCCCAGCCTGCGCCGCTGCCTCTTCGCTCCTGCTCCAGCATTATGCCGCCGGGGCAGCGTAAGCTGCTGTGCCGTCCCCATCGGTTCGAACAAAACAACGAGCGGCCCAAATGTGCGCTCCGTATTTCTGTCCGGCATTTCCTGAGGTCTGATAGGGTTTTCCTATTTCGGTGCCGGCGTTTGTTTTCACCTCCCCCTGTCTTTGGTGTGATGCAACATGGAAGAGTTGACATGGGTAAAAAAAAAATGTCTTTGATACTTCCACATTATCCGCATAAAATAGGCTAGACTCTCCCATTAAACTCTCTGTTTGAATGCTTCTGATTTGCTGCCTCAAACAGTTTCAAGCTTGTTAGTTTTGCGTGGTGTACTTTACTTGCGGTTTGTTGCGCAAGGAGGGACTACCATCTGTAGGAACAGAACTTATATCAGCTCCTGGACCTGAGCCCAGTCTTGGCTGGTAACTTTCAGCACGGATACTATGCAACTATTAGACAAGTAAATATAGCAAGAAATCAATTTTTAGAAAATGTTGAAAGGCAGGCTTATTTATNCTAAAGAGACTGGGAAAGTAATCTTCAAGACCTGTAAGTCAGTTGCCAAAGGACACAAAGAAGAACTCTGTGGTGGAGCTCAGAGGTTAACCTTATTCTCCTGAGATGAGTAACTAGACTGTGCAGCATCAGAACAGCCTGGTAGATAAANGGGTAAAAAAAAAATGTCTTTGATACTTCCACATTATCCGCATAAAATAGGCTAGACTCTCCCATTAAACTCTCTGTTTGAATGCTTCTGATTTGCTGCCTCAAACAGTTTCAAGCTTGTTAGTTTTGCGTGGTGTACTTTACTTGCGGTTTGTTGCGCAAGGAGGGACTACCATCTGTAGGAACAGAACTTATATCAGCTCCTGGACCTGAGCCCAGTCTTGGCTGGTAACTTTCAGCACGGATACTATGCAACTATTAGACAAGTAAATATAGCAAGAAATCAATTTTTAGAAAATGTTGAAAGGCAGGCTTATTTATTTATTTTATTTTATNAGGACACACTTTCTTGAAAGTACTGAAGGGGGCAGTAAGTTTCCTTACCCTGGAGCTTATCTGAAGTCACCCTGACACTTTTCTATTTATTTTCTGGGAACACAGAAGTACTGAAGTACTTCTGAATAAAAGCTGAAAGTTAGCCCTTCAGTACCAGTGAAGCTTTTGACATAGACTTTTTCTTTCTCCTTTCCTTTCCTTTCCTTTCCTTTCCTTTCCTTTCCTTTCCTTTCCTTTCCTTTCCTTTCCTTTCCTTTCCTTTCCTTTCCTTTCCTTTCCTTTCCTTTCCTTTCCTTTCCTTTCCTTTCCTTTCCTTTCCTTTCCTTTCCTTTCCTTTCCTTTCCTTTCCTTTCCTTTCCTTTCCTTTCCTTTCCTTTCCTTTCCTTTCCTTTCCTTTCCTTTCCTTTCCTCTTTCCTTTCCTTTCCTCTTTCCTTTCCTCTTTCCTTTCCTTTCCTCTTTCCTTTCCTCTTTCCTTTCCCGTCCTTTCCACTGCACTCAGCTTGTTTATCAGTCCAACAGCTTGTCACATGTTTTAAAAAGTTCAGAACAGCCAGCCTTGCATCAGGGATTCAAGCCAAGAACAGCTTAGAAAGTATCACTCCCAAGTACACTCCGCTTCTCTTGTTTCAATTATCTAGAAATCAGAGGCATGTAACAAAGAACAGGAAAAGAAACCTTTTATCTGTGAGAAAGGCCCCAAAGTGACACGCAAAATTGTTCATATAGAGAACATAGTTTTACAGAAAATTTGCTAGAACCATGCAGTGAGCTTATCTGAAACATGTTTTTGCTTTCTTTGTACTCTAAGTATTTGTCGTAGGGAACAGGCATAAATATTGAGCTTGGTCTTTGGAGCAACGACTTTGTCATTCTGGTTTAATTCTTCAAACAGCTTAAGAACTGGTCATGTTATTAGCTATCTTTTATTGGTTTTATCTGTAGAGAAGTTCAGCCAAATTATCATAAGCTTTTATAAAGCCATAAAATGCCATATGAAGCCTAGACATTTCAAAAACAGTGGGAGATTGGGTTGGATCGTCCATGTCTCTGTATAATCTTGGAGCTTGGTATTTGATCTGGGAAGTATAGTCTGTATTTCTTGACCTGTGCTGTGTACAATGAAATAGGCTCAGGTTGCAAAATTGTTCATATAGACCTTCTTTTTTTCACATAGGAGTTAAGTGCTGAAATACAGCTGTGAATCTGGAGCTAATTCACAAAAGCTGCAACCTAAGCTACCACTGCAGGGCTGAATAATGAGCTAAACCATGGATCGAGCCACAAAAGTGACTGTGCAATGGCATCTCTAGCTCCTGAGGTGTAACACTGTGTTCTGTAATTTTCAGTGTTTTTCTACATAACACAAAGAATTAGTTGGAAACTCACTGGACATCATTTAAAATCCTAAGGTTTTCACCTGTAATCTAAGTATCCAGATGCACAAGAGTTTCAAATTTTTCTTTAGAGAATTCAAATGTTATTTTAGATCCATTAACATCAGAAATGTTCTTAAAGTGGATAGACATTTATATAAGCACATTATGGTTCAGACATTATTGTAATGAAAGACTTTGTCCTAAATGTTTTTAACACCTTAATCATAACCACTTACAATATGTTCAACATAGCTGTTTTTTTTTTTTTTTTTTTTGAAATCATTACATTAGCCTTTCCCACAATGTTGAATATGGGATAGGTGGATAGATTTACTGCTCTGTAACTCACTTCTAAGCAGGACACTTTGCTGCTGTTTTATTTCTGCATTGTGTTATATCTATCTATTGTTATTATAATTGTATATAATATGTATATATGTATTTTTATATACTCACTTAAAATTGATTACATCAATTTCAGAATACAACAAATATTTGAAAATTGTGTATGCATGAACTTTGTATGCATACACAAAATTTTTTTAGCTATTTAATTGTCTTACAAACTCCTGAGACTGTATGACTTTCAGAGGAGTACATCATTATCTATTTAACTAGGATACTTTAATTAAAAGTAGTTGTTGCTCCAA
The DNA here is from genome assembly GCA_013399115.1 of Anseranas semipalmata. Lineage (NCBI taxonomy): Eukaryota > Metazoa > Chordata > Aves > Anseriformes > Anseranatidae > Anseranas > Anseranas semipalmata. The sequence continues at coordinate 232,401 of VXAA01001876.1, forward strand.
GGTCAAAACCTCAACATTGGTGCATATTGGATACCAATTTAGATTTGCTGCACAGTAAACATCCTATATTTCTACGCCTGAGAACAAGGATATTAGGAAGGATAACAAAGGGTGACCTGTTTTTTTTTTTTTTTTTTTTTTTTTAGAAAATGATGCAGGNCTTTTAGAAAATGATAAAAATAATAGGAAAAAAAATCAGGTATCTGAATTCAGAAAAACTGAAACCATCATCCAAAGACAGAGAAAGATGAAAGAATCTCTGGACATTTGCCCTATTTACACCTGCTGCCAGTTGCTGAACTCATAGGAAAGGTTCAGGAGCGATTTATCTCCCCTGACACGAGGAATTCATTATTGAAGAGGCAGCTAAGTAGTAAACTCAGTAAATTCCCAGATTTCCAGAAAGGGATTAATTTCTCCACCAGTGTCAGGACCAAAATAAATACAAAATGAAGGAGGCTTGGCTTCCGCATCGTATGTTGCTTGGGGCTTTCAGCTCTGTAGCCATTTGCTCAACCTACCAAAGGAGGTGATGCAGTAGGAATTACCTGTGCAAATTCTGCCACCTCCACCACATTTCTTTCCATCTCTGACACACCTCCCCCCTCTTCTGACCACCCCCAATCTCCATTAGTAAATGCATATGTAATACATATATATGTGCTTCATACCCACTTTTACTTGCAAATACCTTACTTTCATTCAGTGACTCCTCTATTTATGAGCTATAGACAGGATCCTCCCATGATGCACAGGACAGGCACACTGAATTCAGTAACTGAGGCAGTGATTCTGGGAGCCCTTCAGTCTAAAATCTCCATTGACTGCCCATTTTGATTTGGCAAGCGATGAGGTGATTGATTAAATTCTCTTTTAGAGCCCTTCTGTTTCCAGAACCTGCTGACCTGAAGAGCACATGGCCTGCTGCATGAGACGGGTGACTGTCTCAAAAACACAGTGCTGCAGAGTGCTGCCTTCTAGCATCCAGTGTGTAGGCAGTCTGAACCATTGAGCAGGATTGCCTCATCTTTACATGTAGTTCAGCCACAGTTTTCTATCCAGTGCATAATCCTAGAAGGCAGAAGAAGAACCTGATGTCTTACCTACCTGGTTTACCAGGATGGAACAACACCTGCCCTGTGTACTCAGGAAGTCTGTTTTCTAGGGCAATCAGTGGCTACTTTGAGTTCCTTCAACATATTCATGCCCATGGCAGCTCTTTGCCCTTCTTGAAAAGGACCAGCTTCATATGTCAGTCTCTTTCCAGGTGTTATTTCTTCTCCATATCTTCCCAGAAGAGGGAAGCTCTGTCTGGTTTCCCACACAGATTCCTCAGATTCAGGTCCCCATAGAGGTTCCCCATATAGTCTAGACAGTAGCCAGTAGCCCATCAAAAAAGAAGGGTGGTCACTCATACTTGACGTGAAATTTGCCAGCCCACCTTTCAGATGCTGAAGCTGTAAGAGGAGGCAGGATCTAGTGCTGCCTGAGCACCTTTGTGGCAAAATGAGCCTGATAGAACTAAACAAAGCGGCAGCTTGTTCCTTCCAGTTGTGGAAGAGAGAATGGGTTAGTGGACAACTTGTTAGTCTTGCTTCTGCTGGACAGTGACCATTTTTTTTTTTTTTTTTTTTTTTTTTTAACTGATGGCAACTGTATAAGAAATCAGTGGCAATCTTAATGACAGGCTGGTAATGAAGGAAAGGCCCTGGTATCTGGGGAGACAGGAAAGGAATCACAGTGGTGAAGCTATTGTCCCTTCCTTTTGCAATTGTCTAGTAGTTCCTTATTTGCAAAACCCCATGACCTTCTTCACAGAGAGCTTTTTAAGGGATACAGAAAGAAATAGTGCCTATACAGCATCTTATGGACTATGGGAAGTGTGTGTGTGCGTTTGTGTGTGTATGTGTGTTGGAGGGAGTTAGTATCTGAGATACAGATATTGTCTGAAAGATGTTAGAGGAATTCAGGTGACTTTTCAGGTTGCTAAAATGCCAGGAACATTTCACAAAGTTAGCAATGTGTGTTTCTTGGATGCACTTCCACTCTCTGAAATCTGCATAAGTGGTCTGGAAATCTTGTGAGAATGAACTAACATGAGACTCATAGTCTGTTACAATCTGGATGGGAAATGTTCTTGCAGGGCTTTGTCTTCATCCATTGTGCCCAGACGACATACAGGAATGTGCAAAAATGAAAAATAACAGAGGAGAGGTGGAGGTAAACATGCTAATGAACGACAGTATTTTGTATCTCAGAAGTTTTTTGTGTCTAAAAATGAACCTTTGCTGAGGTTCAGATTAAGAAACATGAAAAAAATCCTGAATTGTTCCCACATTGTTGGCTTGAGTTCACCTGCCCCTGCTAGGCTGGAGCTGTGAGCATAAATCTCTGAGAAGAGAAACCCCTTTAAAAAAGGGAAAGCCCTTTGAAAGCAGAAGATTATGGCAGGGAAGAAAATATGCTGTGAAACAGTGTCCTGAACACTTACTCTTGTGGTCAGCCTGTACTTTCAATTACCTTTCAACATCAATTCCTCACTGCAAACTTCGACAGTTTAATCAATTACGCTTTCAGAAGTGGGAAAGCTTACCATTTAAGGTAGCATACTGTGCCTTTCCAACATAGAAATAATATGAAGGATATTGAGGGAATAAGTTTCTTCTTTCCTCTTGGACCCCTATGCAAAGATTTCAAGCTTAAGGTAAGCTTCCTAGCATCAGTCACTGGGAATTAGTATGTCCTTTCCAGCTGTTGCTCCTGGATGGTTGGCCAGACTGTAAAAAATAAATAGACTTCAGTGGAATGCCTAAAATTCATTTTCTCACTCAGATGCTTTCATCTCAGTCATTTCATTGTGTTTACAGGCTGGCAGGTTTCCTGAGGGCAGCCATGATTTAGATCTACAGCTCCCTGGCCAGTCTGATTCTGAAGAAAAGTTATAACACCTGTAATGTAATACTGTTTCCAAAAAGAGTGAAAAATGTCGTGGTATGAAGAGGAAGACTCCAAACTCCAATAATCACAGTATATCACATGTCTCTGCACCCCATTGTGGCAGCCAAGGTTGTTATTACTTCAAAACAGTTCCAATTCCCTATTGCCTGCCTCCACCCCCTCATTTTAAAGCAACCAAACCTGTCTAATCATGCTGAAGACTTGGCTTTGAAAGCATCTCTGGGATTTCTCTCTTCTTATGTAGGGCAGGCTGGGAAAACTCTGGGATCTCTGGGAGGGAAGGAAAACAACCATGTGATGGTGCAGTGCCTCTTCCTGGCTTCTTCAAATGGCTGGACATCCTTGACAATTCCTGCCAAGTACTGGACAGCCACGTTGTCACTCCTTAGCACTTTCAGGCTCTTATATATGTACTGAAGGATGCTAAAGTGTGGTACAAACTGCACTGTGAATGATGCAAAGTTTAAACTTCAGGCTGCCGAGAGCAAGTTGTCAGAGATAACACCGAGGAATCACTTTTACAGATAACATCAAAGGGATAGGAGAAGTGTCAAAGAAAGGAATAGAAAGTCAGGAACAAATCAGACACCCCCACTGTCCTCTGAGCAGGTAGTTATTCTTATTGTGCCTTTTGTTTCATCAGCATATCTGGAAATGGTTCACTGAAGTAATGACCACTGTTATCCTTCTCCCAGAAGCTTAGTGTCCTCATGGTTTGTTTGAATGTGATCCTTTCAAAAGTAAGAGCTTTTTCATTTACTGTAGCTTTTTAGCCCACTCCTTTTCAGTTTCACATACCTTCGTAATTCTTGTTACTAGACCATTTGAAAGCAGGAAGTGCTCAGTATCTCTTGGAAAAATGCTTCTGTTGCAAGATTAGATGCTGAAATACAAAGACTCTGTGTTGTGCATCTCTCCTGAGTAGATCAGAGGTGTAAATAAACATGTGCTGGTAGGTCAGGAAAAAGAAACAGGCCCAAGGAGTCTGAATAACCTCCTAGAATCTCAGGTATTGATGTAAATCCTTGTATTTGGGGATGTTGCGCCTTCATCAATGACAGAGCACTTTTAAGACTTCTTGGAAGGTATTCAGTAATAATAATTAAACTCCCTGAGGGTAGAAATAAAAATGATTATGTTGTGGAGATGCTTAGAGGCTCACTAAATGTATTACGTTAATCCAGATCTGACTGTATTCTTACTGCTTATTGTACTCTTACTGGGTGCTGAAGAATCACATGTAGCTGTGTGAGGTTTCTTAACAAAAAGCTGGTTAACTTTCGTTGGACAAAAACAATGTTTCCAAAAAAGCAAATCTGCAGATTACTTTGCTCCTCCACCAGTGCTATTTTTCTGAGTAACCCTGAAACTGGCTTCTCATATCAACCTTTAAGCTCATTTAGATAAGCTTCAGATCTGAAACTATGCTGGGAAGGAATGTATAATATATCAATACCCTTCAGACTGGTTCTTGGTTTGTTGGTTCTTCTTGCAGCTGCAGCTGATGCCACGGTAACGTTTGGGCAACTCTCACCTGTAAGCTGGTAAGCTCTGTCACTTTTTTCTGCTTCCAACTTAGGACTGATAGAGTTTTAAACAGTCTGCATCCTCCGTAGACCATCTAATTTGACAACTACCATTGGTGTCCTGTGTACTTTAAAGAAATGCAGACCTGCTTTGAGCAAAAGGTTGAACCAGATGACCTCCTAAGTTCCCTTCCAATCTGAACTACCCTGTCATTCTGAGGCTGGTCTTGGTGCATTTTGCAGTGCAAGAAACCAAAATCCAGTCAACAAAACACCTGAATTCTTGGACTGTGTGAGTGTACATGTGTATGTCTGTGAAACACTGGAAAAATCACATGGTTTGCTCTTTGTGTCTGCTGTACAATACTGGCCCAAACTTTTGGGGAATGAGAACTCTAATGTACAAAAGTCAAAGGCTTGCCACAGCACTGCAGATGCTCAGTGCCTCCTCTGTCCTGTGATACATGCAGCAGTCACCTGGCTTCTCTCCGTCTTTGACCCCTAACAACAGCAGGATGAGCAACCTGTGAAAGGTAAAGACCAGGAGGCTCATGAAGATGTAGCCCTGCCAGTATTCATAGAAAAATCAAGTCATACATGGTCGCTAATGTGTTCTAGATCTGTTTCAGGAGCAGGAAGCTCAGAGAAATCTAAGAGAGAACAGAAGTGACAGAGTAAATGAACATAGCACCTACTTCACAATTCTAAGCTTCAGAGGAAATCACAAATATGCAAATCTGCATCCCTTCTGTATTTGTGTGTTCAGGGTTATGCTCCAATTGAGAAAGAACGAGACTGCACCCCAGTGCACAGAATTTCCTCTCTGAGATATCAGACTGGTCTGGCTTTGGCTTCTTTCACTTAGAGGGTGCTTGCACATGCAGACCATTTGGGCTTGATAATACTATTCTCTTCTTCTTCCTTAGGAATCCACAAAACCCGAAAGAACCTCTCCTGAGGTATAAAAGAGAGAGAGAGGTAATACGCTGCAGCCTTCAGTGAAATATAATCCTTATTATTCCTACAGTAAAGAGAATAAGCACATAACTCAAATACAGAAAGCTTGGAAGAGACAATGATTTTCAGGTGACCTTTTATTTCAATAAATTATTTTATTTTGTATATAAACACAAATGCAATGTTCAAAAAGTTCAAGCTATTGAAAATGATTAACAAGTGCTTGTGACTTAGTATTGTGTAAACATAATAAAAGTTAGAGTAAGACCTGCTTTAATCTGTGCTGTTTCACAAGTGCCTTTAAGAGCCCATCCCAAACGTCACTCTTCACAAAGTACTTTTTGAGAGTGGGGAGGGCAGAGTCTGGGGGATGATGCACTAAGATGTAACATTCCTCTCTTGCATTGCTCTGTTTTCAGGTGTCTTGTGATTGCATAGTGTTAAATGGAATTGCTAGCAAGTGCTGATTGGCAGTCACTCAACAACTTGTATGGAATTTCTCCTACTGACAGGAGATTTGCAGTAGGGTTAGATGGAGGAGGAGATGCCTAAATGCAGGAAAAGGCAGGGTAGGATTCAACATGTTATGGCTGTTTACTTTCTAATTAAGCCAAACCTCAGTAAATTTACCATGTATTATTTCACTTCCCAGGTCATAGCTCCAGCTGCCATCACTCTGAGGGCATTCCAGGCAGTGTGTGGAGAATTTACAGATACAGGCACAACTGGGACATTCATAGATCACAGCACACTCACTGCTGTTGAAGATGACAGAGCCACAGAGTTACTAAGGCTGGCAGGGACCTCTGGAGGTCATCTGGTCCAACCACCCTGCCCAAGCAGGGACATCTAGAGTGCGTTGCCCGGGACCAAGTCCAGATGGCTTTTGAATATCTCCAAGGAGGGAGACTCCACAACCTCTGTGGACAACCTGTGCCAGTGCTGTCACTTGCACAACAAAGAAATGTGTCTGAAGTGCTTCCTGATATTCAGACAGAACCTCCTGGGTTTCAGTTTGTGCCCATTGCCTCTTGTCACTTCATTGGGTACAAATGAAAAGAGCCTGTACTCTTGTTTTCTATTATTGAGTTCACAAGGTGGGCTTGGCTGGGGTGAGAGAGGAGTATATCCCCACTGTCCTCCATCTGGGTGAGAGCTGTCCTTCAGGAAGTTAACTAGCTTAGGCTTTGTTTCCAGAAAATAATAATAATAAAGAACGGTTGCATCTGTGCTAGTTCACTGCATAGCTTGAAGAGAAGTTATCCATACTTTTTAATGGTACTATACACATTTCTGATAGGCTTAACCACAGCTATTATTCTGCTTGTTCCAAGCAGGCTGTAGGAACAAAAGTCATGCTTACGAGCTCTGTGTATTTCACTCGTTCAGGATATGGGTACCTTGTTTAGAGGCGGGAGCACAACGTTGCGTGGCATGGAATATGTCTTTGGTCAATTCAGGTCAGCCATCCCAGGGGTGACAGAGTAAGAAACAGAGAAATCCTTCATGTTGTGCAAGCACTTTTCAGCAACAGCTGAAACATTGGTGTGTGAATAGCTAAAACATTGTCTTACCAGCATTGTTCTGATAACAAATCCAAAACACAGCACCTTACCAGCTGCTATGAAGCAAATGAACTCCATCCCAACCAGACCCTGTACTGTGTTTCCTACTGGAAGGTCTCTACATCTCACACTACCAACCACACTGTAGCCCTTACATATATTGGCATGACTTGCAGGTTTTCTTTTTATGACCATGACCATGTATTGGTAGTTCCAATTTTCCAAGCAATTTAGATTGCATAAACAAACATACAAATGCAATTGTGTATATAAAAATTATATACAACACATATATTTAGATTTAGATTTAGATTTAGATTTAGATTTATGTTTATGTTTATGTTTGTGTTTGTGTTTGCATTTATATTTTATCAATATTGCAACGTATATATGTATGCATATATACATAGATTGATATAGCCACAGAGTCTTCACGGTTATTTGCTGCCCTGTAAATGTGTGTCATTCACAACTGCTATGAGCTCCTGTGCTTCTGGATCTCTGCCAGCACTACAGCCTGGTCATCTGTCAGAGGCAGCTCTACATGGGACCAAGGATTGACTGGAAAAGCTGAGCTGACGTAACCTAGAGCAGATAGATGAAGGGGCAAGAGGTGAAAGAGTCTTGATATTTAACAAAAATGGAATTTTATTATATTACAACTCTGTGAATTTATCAAACATGCAGACTTATCTATTTTAAAGTCAAAAAGCTTAGCAGAAGTGGCACTCACATATGCAGGCTCTTGCACATTGTCTCCTTCATCATTTGTCCAGGCTGCATCCCTAAAAGGATGTAATGGAACATATTGTAAATGCTTGATTCCCCACAGTCTGTTCAAAGCAGTGCTGCAGAAGCCATCTCCTTACCACTGTGCTGCTCTGCCTTACTTGTTCTGCTCACTTTCTTTCCAGTCTTCATGTCCAGTGTAAGGTTTTGGTTTTACGCTCATTTTCGCTGCCCCCCGCCGCCTTTTGCCAGCTGTGATTGGAACTGGTATTAGTGGTCCTGCAGCAATTTTGCTTGAACAGCTCCCTTAGCTCAGATCCATACACCTTGATACATGGTCCAGCCACTAGAGGGGACAGAGATTTGCACCGGTGTAATGCAGCTTAGATGAGATTTTGTGAAATGCCTGTTTCTGAAATGAGGCTTGGTCTTTGAGAGGACAGCATGTCAGACAGATGACTGGAGAACAAAACCTGAAGGAGACTTTCAGGTTGATAGCACAACAGCTTGTCAGGAGAGGTAGGCTTGTGTGCCAAGGTCTTACTTCCCTTCACTGCTGACACAGTGTCATCTCTCTTCCAAGGTGCTACGCTAAGAACAGAAATAATTACACTCACTTTCGTGAAGTGCTTTGCGGTCCTAGGAGACAGAGGACTCTCACACAGCAAGACTTGATGTTAGTGCCCAGCACTCCCACACCATGCTCCCTGCCTTTCGAAGGGTTGCAGTTTACCATGCTGAAATAAAGGAGCCAAACCCCTTCCTGGTTCTTTAGCTCAGTTTGGTTGGCTTTTTCTCTTACACAAACCCATAAGCTTCGTACATAACCAACACAATATATGCAAAAAAATCTTTATGAACCTAGTGAAGACTTCCTATGGATGTAAAATAATAAATGCCTCCTGTTTTGTGTCTCTTGCTGTTGGCTGGTTGCTCACACTCCATGTGCTGCTTTTTGATCTCCCTAGACTAATTTGGCTGAAAGGAGACAAGTATATTCTCTCATTTATAAACTGGCTGGAGGGCATCAGGGGTTTTGTAACTGGGTAAAATAAATCTTAAACTAGAAAAAAATGAACAGTTTAGCCTGTGGTTTGAAGGCATTAAACGGGGATTCTAGAGGAAGCATAAGCTGCTATAATGTCAGTTGAAATGCTGCATTAGGGTAGCATGTCAGATCAGGCAGACAGTGGTACTTTAGTTGGAAATAGCAAAAATTCATAGTACAGCACTTAAATGAATGAATATTAAGTGATACCAGTGTCACTGTGCTGCTGTGGGTATCCGAAACTACTGAGGGGTAAAGAAATTTTCCCCAATCAAGATAATTCACTTTCCAGTTCTGTCATTCATTTAGATCAACAGATTGCAGTGAGATTTTCTGCGATGCTGAGAGTAAATTGATTTTCAGGTTAGTAAAACATGATCATTATCTGATTAATAACTTCTTGAATACATGATTTGTAAAGCTGTACCACTGTGTCTTAAAAGACTTGATAAGCTGAAAATAGTGTTTATGCTTGAAGCTAGCAATGCTCAAATTAAGGTGTGCAATAGAAATATTTATTAAAAGACCTTAATGGAAAGAGGACAATAAATGAGCCAAGCTCATTTTAACACATAACACCCCAATAGCTGGATTTTGTAGGTAAGGGTCAGGCAAACCAGAAGATTGGGAGAAGAGGAGGAGGTATTCCTGCCTATGGTGAGGAAAAAAACAAAAACAAAAAACAACAGGCTGCCCAAAGGTATTGTCAGAGGTGGCTCCTGTAGTCATCATTAGCCATAAAAGCAGAGAAGATACAGATCTAAAACTCTCCAGGTCATGCCAGCCTTAAAGGATGCTACAGGGACAGATTAGTCAGAATCACAGGCAACCAGCAGCACTGCAGTAGCCAAGGAAAATCTTCTTCATTAAATACAATCTTAACAATGCATTTGCTATTTGATCTCTTGGTAATTTTCTTCCACTACTGTGAATCTGTAGCTTTTAAGTGTTCTTTTATTTGCAAAACTTAAATAGTGATAAGACTGACAGGATGATGTATGTCTATAAACCCCAGCTGGAGACTATTGTCACAGTCACCAGTGTAACCCAGCTATCCAAAGGACAAAGGATGCACCTGCTTGGAGGTTTTCAGGACTTCAGGGTTTCTGCATAAAGAGCTTTTTCTGCTGACTACCAGAAGATGACATGATTCAAGATCATGAATTAAATGTCAATACCTCAGGAACCAGTCTGCTACAGGTGAAACACTAAAGGTTACAACCATATAAGCATGTATGCCGTGATTTGCTCACATGAATAGTCACACAGAATTCAGTACTACTACTACAGAAGGCACTGGTAAACATGGATACATGCACTGAGGAATGCCCTGTGTTTTTAAGACACAAATGCCTCCTTTTTTTTCCTCCTTCCCTTGAGTTTTCAGAGAACTACAGCCTGTACAGGAATATATTTTTCAGTTGCTCAGGTGCTGTATGTTTCTATTAAATTTTCCACTCTTTACCTTTCTCATAAGCTCAGACTTCAGCTGAGCTGCCCACTGAGTAAATCAGTGCACAGCCTAGCATAAAGTGTTTGAGCATGGCTAATGTCTGAGGCCGAATATTTTCCAACAAGGTACAGAACAGATTGTGAAGTGTGACAGTGCCACAAAGGGCATTGTGCGCCTCTCTTTGCTACCCCCTGCAGAAGCGTTCACCCTCCAGAGCTCAGCTGCTAGCACTCCCAGGATGTGAGGCCCAACTCTGCTCCCACCAGGATGCATAACCTCAGGTCAGACTACTGGCAAAGCTGCTGACCTGTGACAAAGGACAGTGCAAATGTAGGTAGAAAATAAGAAATAAGAATCAGAAAGAAATTTTTTGGCAGGGGATTAAAGTAGTCTGAGTATTAGAGAGGAAAGATAGTGACATGAGGAGGAATAAACTCCTAACGGAAAGAAATGGGGTGTTGGTTGCTGAATGTTTGGGTGTCTTTGGTGCTGATGGAGCTGGTGGAAGACGTCGGGTTTATAATGCCCAGGTATTGCTCCAGGGTGCTCTCCCCAAAGGTGTTGCCTACGGGGTCAGCACAGGCTCCCCGGGTGCCTTGCAAGAGGTGGTGAACATAGCTCTGCCTTGTAACTCACAAAATCCTAGCTATCTTTTGTACAAATGAATCAATGAACGCTTGCCATACACTTGTAAAGTTGTACACATCCTGTTTGCAGAGCCTTTTGCACCTGACTACAGACACCTGAACAAACGGACACGAAAGAAGGGTTGCAGCAGGATCTTCTCCACAAAACGTCACCCCTGAGCCATTTTAGCACTGGCAGACTGTATGTGAAGCAGCCAGTGTACATGAAGGAGGTTCTTATGTAGGTTTTAGGGCTTACCTAGCACAGAAATCCTGGAGTCCCTACCTGAGGGAGCTATTAGATAAGAGATTTAATTTTTACACCAGATAGTTTGTGCCTTGCTTGTTCTGATTTATTAACAATATATAAGATGATCCAATATTTGGCCACTATCTTTAAATCATAGGTTTTTCCATTCTAAATGACAACCTTTGCATTTTATTAGCGTGGCTTAGTCTTTAATAAGCCCTTACTGTGTCCATATATCTTATCAACGCTCTAAGAACAAGCTTTTGTACCTCCTGTAAATTATCTTGGCAGTGGCATGACCACATCTACTGGCATTCTTGAGAATATGATGCTGCTGCCCTGGTCTCAGCAAGCAGACACAGAAGAGGAAGCATTCCTGTTGCAGTTGCACTACAAGGAGAAGGTGTGGGCTAACAGTCCAGGTGCTGCTGGGGGTAACAAAGCCTTCTGAATTCAATAGCCTCTGCTGAGACTGAATCTCTGTAAGTCCTGGGGAAGGCACTTAGCTCTTCTTTCTCAATTTCCTCATTCACTAGAATGGATGTTTTAGCTCTTCCCTACTCAGGGAAGCACAAGAATTGATTGATTAATGTCTGTAAAACACCAAAGGTGGAAATACCGTGTAAATGCCAAGCATGATTATTGCTACTCGGCCTTTCAAAGGAGCATCAGACTACGTCTAGCCTTTGAGCCCATCTGGATCTTCAGGGGTGAAATAGGGAGCTGTATCTTGAGAGCTCAGGAGCTGGTGCTCGACGACCTCTGTCAGCACAGCAGGCAAACATCTGCTGTGCTCCCTGAACTGCTTTTGTCTTTCTCCCTATTCCTTTTCCTTTATTACATGCTAGACTTATTATCAAGGCTTAAAGTGGATGATTGCTATCACCAATTTATTGCTAGTTTGTATTGATTCCTCCTAGCTGTCCCTTAACTCTAACAAGCGTGTCCTCCCAGAAGTCACCTTCAGAAGTCCCTGGCAGAACCATGGCAAAACATGACTGGCAGTTTGGCTCATCTGAGCAAGGTCTGCAGAAGGAGATGTAGCTATGCAAGGAAAGAACAAGAAATCATGTAAGTGTACCGAGCAAATTCCATCAGGGAGGCTGTGTTCTCTCCTGGGAGTGACATAGGAAGGCGGATATCTTCATATACCCATAAGACATTAAGACCATTTCTGGAGGCATTTCTGGTAGCTAATTACAGCAATTATTTCTCCTGCCTGTGTTGCACAACATTACATCGTGAAGCAAATTTCTCATCTTCAGGACTCAGTCCCTGTATCAGCATCCAAGGTGAACTGGGTAGACCTGGACCCCCCGTGTTGTGGGTAATCCTGCTTAAGACTTGCTTCGCTGGAGCCATCCCAGTGAAAGTTGTCATGGTCTAGAGACTGGCTAGCTTGAAATAAAAATGGTGTGAGTTTTGTCCCTGCCCAATTATTGTTTTGTTTTACAATTAAATGTGCCTAGAAAGTTATTAAAAGAATATGAGTTGCACATCTCATTAGATGAAAGACATCACCAGGATTCTCAAATCATGAAAGCTGTGACCCCAACATTCATGACTATTACTGTTGGAAGAACAACTCATTACTTAACCGTAGCTGGTGCTACTACTACTAATGGGCTACAGAGTGGTGGGATGGAAAAAATCAAATGGTACTACATGGTTTCAAGGTCACCTCATTTCATGCAGAAAACTTCTGAGTAGCAAAAGGAGCAGAGTATATGCTCTTGGGAACTTGCAGCAATCTCAAAGCCTCCAGGAGAACCCTGGGGATGTCCACAGACAGAAGGGAAAGGCTGATGTCTGCAATCTTACAGCCTGGAATCCTGCTATAAGTGCAATCCTGCCCAGCCTCCTTGTCTCCCCCGAAACTCTGCTTCTACAGGAGATGGGTCATCCCCTCCTTGCCAGAAGCTCAACCTAATGTCTGGCCACGGGAGGAATGTATATTGCACCAGGAGCTGATGTGGCATCCCAGTAAATGGTGCTGTTGAGGTGAAGGGGTCTCTCTCAGGCATGTATCAGACCAGCCTGGAGCAGACCTCCCTGCTCCAGCTAGCACTCTATAGCCTCAGGCTCCTGACTGCCAGCCAGCTGTGCCTCTGCCCCCAGTTCTGCTCTCTCTGACCCCGATGGTTTGCAGGGGGGTGCCACTCATGCATGCCCCAGTTCAGGATTGCATTTCCTAAGTCATTATGGCAGACACTTGCTGAGTAGCAAACACAAATGTATACCGCACATCTTGCTCTTTTCTCTTCCTCTGCACGCCCTCACTGCAGTGTGAAGGTTCATCATTTATTTTCTTCACTGAGCTGACTCTCTTCTCTTTCAGCATCCCTGCCCCACACATGGCAGCACAGCCAAAGCTGCACACCTCTGTGGGTCAAGCCCTTTCTGTTCTCTGGGAAAGGAAAGGATTTCTGCCACTGAACAAAATGTCTCCTGGTCTGGAGATGTCCCTGTGGCACTTGGTTTCATCCGGGCTGCTTTAAGCACCTGTGTTACCCAAAATAAGGATGTAGACACTCGATACTCATTGCATAAAGGCCAGCGACCCCTGGAGCGGATCTGGGTTTCAGCTGACCTACTTGTCTGTGTAGGTAGGTACTTGTCTTCTGTCCATTATCAGGGGTCTACAAATTGTATGGCATGGGCCACAGGTGCCTGCAGTAAGGTGGAGAGTCCAGATCTTTGTGTCAACTTCCCATTCTCTGCAGCATTGTATGTGAGAGACAGGACTTTACCAGGCAGGAGTGGGGTGAGAGAGGGTGTTCCTGGCCAGACTTGATTGCCTGGGGACATCTAAGCAAGTTCTTACATTGCAGGTCTATCTTATCAGAGAATTACAGAATAAAATCATAGAATGGGTTGGATTGGAAGGAACGCTTAAAGATGATCTTGTCCACCATCCCTGCCAAGAGCAGCGATGCCTCCCTCTAGACCAGGCTGCTCAAAGCCCCATCCAGCCTGGCCATGAACACTTCCAGGGATGGGGCATCCACAACTTCTCTGGGCCACCTGTTCCAGTGCCTCACCACCCTCATGGTAAAGAATTTATTCCACTCTTTTAAGAGGATTTATCTCCAAGAGATTATTTAAAGATAAAAGTAGTACCTACATCAGAAGAAACCTTAATATTGGGCATGCTGAAGGGGTAACTTCAGTACTACATTTGTTTCTTAATACATCAAAAGATATGGCTGCAGCTTGCCTATGAAAGGGACTACGTTGATTGAGGCTAGTTTTACAGAGGTCTGTAGCCCATGGCTTGTCTGTAAAATTAGCAAATAGATGTATTTTTCATGGAAAATCTCATTCTCAAAGCAAATAATTCCACAGCAAATGAAGAGGCAATGTTGTAGTGATCTTTTCAGCCAAAACCAGGTGTCGAAGAAGTTTCCTAGGATTCAATATGGACAATCAGTGGATTCAGATAAAATCTCTAGGTACAAACACCATGGTCTTTGCTAGCAAAACAAGCAGTGGAGGAGTGGTTTGAACTATAATCTTTATGTGAGGTTGAGTGACAATACCTAGGCTGGTATCTGCCACCTGAAATCTGTTAACTTGACTGCAAAAACTTCCTAATTCTGTACTTTATATATACACTTGATTAAGAAGTCTGCATGCCAAAAATGATAAGAATTACATTTCTGGCTGTGCTTCATATGATAGTATGCTTCCCCACAGGATCACCAGCAAAGACAAATTATTTCATTAGGGCTTCAATTTTTAGTCTTTTTCAGCGTTTTTCTGGATGCTGTGTTGTAAGACTCAACAAAGCTGACCACTTTATATCATTATGAGCATAACTGAGTACAATGCACCATTCATGGTTCACCTTTAATTTATAAACGGACATTATAGTGCTTTTGAATTTGGCTAACTTCCAAGTCAATTAAAAATGCTTCGTACTCAGCTCTGTTCATCTCCCACTGATTTAATATCAAACTAGTGAACTAGTGCTACTTCAAACTTCTAGCTTTCTGCTTTTTATTATTATTATTATTATTATTATTATTTTCCTTTAAATAATAATCTACCTTTTGTCTACTTTGGAAAGTTACTGGGGCTCTCTTATTTTGACATTAATACATTATCTGATGCTGCACTGTACCATCTGTTTTCTAAGGCAAAAAAAGCTCTTGTTTACTTTTCTAGAAGTGTTTTCCACTTCATATGTATTATCAGATGACCTCCCTGACCTTTTCTAACACTCTAAGTGATTTGTCAGTTTAATGAAAGAATACATTTCCTCTACAATTTATTACCTGCTGTACTAGTTTAATTGATGAAGCAGAGTGGATCTCTGCATTGAGATTGAATTTTTGCAGCCTTTACTAATTTAAAACATAATGTAGATAATGTGGGACAATGCCATATTTTAAGTGATTTGCCAGATGGCTACATGGACTGTGATATAATTTAGATGAGTCCTCTGCTGTTACAGTCCTCTATGTGTGTATGTTTTATGAAAGATCTTTAGTACATTATCAGCAGCTAAAGCAATTAGGAAACTTTCAATCAGATCAATATTTAGAGTTTTCACAGACTGATCCTTTTTTTCTTTCGCTCCACCAGTTAATGATTTTATAATCCTGTCAGTTAAATACTAAATCGCTACTTTGTGACAAGCCAACTTGGCTTGCTCATGCAAATGTATTCAAACCTTTGGTCTGCAAACAAGCTCTGAGATCTCAGATGAGCAAGGTCTTTGGTTCATTTTTCCGGATGTAATCCAGAAAGTGTACAGACATGGGAGGATGGAAAAAAGAACATCTGAAGAGCAAAGCAGTTTCCATTTTGGGCAGACGCTCAGGTCAAGGCTTTTTCCACCTGGGGTGGGTCCCCCTGTCTTCAGCTCCAGCCTGAAAACTGAGAGGCAGGGTTTTGCTTTGGAGAAACATTATCACCCTTCGCATTGGCGGAGCGTGCAGAGGGGAAAGAAACCCAGGCATGCACGAATGATGAGACTGATAGCTGCTTTTGAGCGACACTACCGCTTGCCCTGTGCGTGGGTCATGGTATTTTGCTGCCTGGCAGTACTTACTCACTCCCTGCCTCTCAGAGAAGCCCAGCACCCCCAGCTGCGGGGGCCTCAGCCGAACGAGCTGGGCCATCTCAGCAGGCAGCACCTCGCCCCAGGGCAGCAGCCCGTGCCCGTGCTGCCCTGTCTGAACCCACGGCAAAACCTTTCCACTGCAGCCCAGGGGTAATTTCACACCTGTGCGAGATGCTGGTGCTGACTGAAACCTGAAGATGGTTCAAGAGCATGTTTGCATCTATTTTTGCCTCTATCTAGCATGTTCTAGCATCTCCTTGAGCAAAAATTAGTCCATAAAGGATCTACTTCATTGAGGTCTTTGCTGGCTCTTAGAGGCTCTGCAGGAGCTGATCTGGAAAAAAAGGCAAGTGTCATCTATGTTCAATGCCACTCAGTTATAATGTACCTCTATCAAAAGCTCAAGCCCTAGGAATCAAGATATTAAAAAAAAAAAAAAAAAGAAAGAAAGAAAGAATAATTAAAAATCACTGTGTTCCTGGGGTTAGATACAGTGTAAGCCAGGGAGCTGGGAGAGTTGCAGATCCACTTTGTTCTGTATGATAAGGAACACATGAAAGTGCTGGTTTGTGCATCATTTTCCCAAAGCTTTTTCACCTGTTCAGCTCTGTCTAAATTACAAATTCGTCAAAGCAGAAGAAGTTTCTTACAATATTACTGAATGCAGCCACAGACAATAAAACAGAAGTAGCTCCAGTGCCAATAACGGTATCTCCCATTTTCTGACAGGGAAGTATTAGTTATGAGGTGCTTTGGACAGGCTTTCCCTTATGACCCCAAAAGGGACTATGATGGTAATGGATGGGAAAGGTAGTGTAGCCCTCTGTGTGCAAAAGAAAGCAGATGAAAAACATCTGAAAGCTTCCCTACCCCTGGGAAGGATGCAACCTGAGATAGGACCATGTGTGTGCTGATTAAGAATAACATTTCCTTCCTATGTTAGTCTCTATGAAAATGCAAACAGGTGTTAGAAAGCTAGTGTTACAGTCTGACCAAATCCATTTAAACAACAGGCTGGGGCTTGCCATGGCTCAGCCACAATGGAACCAGCCAGGAGGGAAGGAAAACAATAAGCAAGCTCCTCCTAGATGTGCCCTGCTGCTCACCCAGGTTTCAGGGTCCACTTTTGTTCCTTGATTTGCTCCTCTCCCCTCACCCCCAAAAGACAGGGGACATGAGCAGCATTCACTGGTGAGGGAGACAGATGTTGGGCTGGGAGCAAGATGCAGCTCCGCGGGCTGCAGGAGAGGAGCAGAGGAGGAGAGGCTGAGGCTCAGCAGACGCTTGGCTCGGCAGCCTGCACTCCCCAGAGTGAGGGTGGTAACTCCATGCTCCCTGGGGAGAAGGTGGTGTGGCTCCTGACATGTGGTAGGCATATGTCTTCGTCAGGAGCATGCTTTGGAAAAAGGAACAAAACTCACCTGCCTGCTCTGCCTAGCCTGTATTGAGCTGAGACAAAAATATGCAGCCCTACACATAAGATTAATGGCAAAAATTTAGTAATTTTTGTATATTAATTTGGAATTCTTTTTCTTCCTCTCCTTGTAAGGTAGGCAGTTCTCAAAGTGTGTCATGGTTTGGTCTGGGATAGGGTTCATTTTCTTCATAGAGGCTCATGTGATGCTGTGTTTTGTATTTTTGTTGGAAACAGCGGTGATAACACACCTATGTTCATTGTTGTTAGTTGTTACGAGTTGCTGCAGAGAAGTGCTTACGCAGAGCCAAGGCCTTTTCTGTTCCTTACGCTGCCCTGCCAGCGAGGAGGCTGGGGGTGCACGAGAACCTGGGAGGGACACAGCCAGGACGGCTGACCCCAGCTGACCAGAGGGATAGTCCATGCCATACGATGTCATGCTCAGCAATAAAAGCTGGGGTAAAGAAGGAGGAATGGGGGCACATTGGGAGTGACAGCGTTTGTCTTCCCAAGAGAGTGTTCTGCGCAGTGAGCCCTGCTTTTCTGGAAGTGTCTGAAAATCTGCCTGCCGATGGGAGGTAGCGAATGATTTCCTGCTTTTGCTTTGCTTGCGTGTGTGGCTTTTGCTTTATCTAATGAACTGTCTTTCTCTCCACCCATGAGTTCTCGCACTTTTACCTTTCTTGTTCTCTCCCCCATCCCACTTGGAGAGAGTGATAATTCATACAGCTGAAAATATTTAGTCATGCTTATAAGAAAATAACCTCATCTTTTATACACATCACATGAAATGATTCAACACTATAACTATGTGGATCCACAAACTCCATAGTTTGAGGCTAACTTTTGGTAAAATAGAGACAAGGTGTTACCTTGTGCAGAGGAGCTGCGGTTCATCACTTACAAACTCTATACCTTCACCACTTGCAGTGTGCAGTGTCGCTCACAAATATCAGCCTCTGAAAAGTGTATTTTCTCCCTTGTAAATCTGTATTGAGGTGTTTATGAAAAGTAAGGAATTGCATTACTTCCCCAGATCTATGAACACAAAAGGACCAAACAGACATTCACAGTACTGGAACTGGTGAACATCAGATCTGCTATTGGACTCAGTGCAGCTCTGCACTTGTATAAGTCAACTGAGATCAGAATTTAGCCTTGTTGTTTTATTATATAAAAACTGACTGCAGTTCTGGATGAATGTCCGAGCATTCAAACCAATTTTCCTCTAATTATCTACGGCAACAAAAAAAAAAAAAAAAAAAAAAAAAAAAAAAAAAAAAAAGAGTGAAAAGGATAGTGCTTTAATCATTTGATTTTTTCACTCTAATTGAAACTTTTTTTCCTTGTGAGTGGAGAGAGAACAGGTGCCTAATTAGAGTGCATGATAATTCTCACACAGATATAATTAAGCAGGAAGATCAATGAAAATCTCTCCTTGCTGGATTGCTGCCATTTCTGGGATAGGGGTTTAAGTATATAGAAATAAATCCTCTCCCTGGGGAGCATAAGATGGTGTTGTTTTGGGAAAAAGACTTTACTGGATTTTTCTTTGCAGTGGCCATGTTACCCATGAAGAGTACTGCCCAGCATTTTAAGAGAAAAAGAGATTGGAGTTTTGCTGTTACTGGAAAATTGTGTGAGTGTATATAACAGGGTTTGTCTGTTTGTTTGTTTGTTGTTGTTTTTCTAAAAGTAAATTATGCAGGAAATTATTGGCCTTTTCAAGATCTTCTGGGACTTTAAAAATTCTTTTACATAAATTTTATTTTTAATGTATTCATAGAGCAACTACAATGCCATGAATGGGTCAGAGAGTTTGGTCCTGTCTGAGAAGATGTTGGCTAGCCTGTGAATCTAGCTCCTATGGATGTGTGTGAATAATGCGGAGGAGAGATGCAGAATATCATCCTACAGTGACAAATTAAAACACAGGAGAACAGCACACTGCACTGTGGCTTACTGTGCTAGACACCTTAGTTCTAGGGCACAGCTAACAAGAAAAGATCACGCAGATAATCTCTGAAAACAGTAGACCTACATGAATCCTTCATTTTTATACCTTCTGACAATGCTGTAATGAAAAGAAAGCTCAGTGAAGAAAGCATAATGAAAGCAAGGATAATGAAAAAAATACATGATCACAGGATTAACTTTGTGTTGGATCACACCCTCAGAGACAAAGTAAAGGTACTTGTTCTCACAGTTAGGTTTGGTGCTCTATCTACAGAACACCTGTATCCCATGCGTCTCTTGGATGACGTATGTATAAATACAGGGTCACTAGCTGCCAAGTTCTCCCCTTCTTAATACGTCTCCTAAATGTATCTTCCTTGGAAAGTGCTATACTGCTTCTGGTAATGACACCACAGTGTCCAAAAATGCACTTTGCCATAATGATCCAGGTAATGAAGGCTGAATTACAGCAAAACTCCTGGAGAAGTGCTTATGACATTCTCTATCTCACAGCAAATGTGTTCTTCCTGATTAATGCTCTTATAGTAAAACAGCATGATGATTAGGCCATTAGTTTAAAAACTCCTAAAGTAAAAACCCAGCTGATTGAGTGATGCTCTGTGACATCATTTGTCTTTCTTCAGTGGAGAGAGAACCATTGAAGTGGCAGCAGATCTCTTAAACTAAAAAGGTACTATTTCATGAATAAAAGAGAACATAACGTTATACATCAAACCCAGCATTGCATCATTTCTGAAAATACTTTCTGCTATAAATAAGCATGGCATTGACCACAGTGCTGATATGCTTAACATTCTTAAACACCTCATCAAGTAATTCATATAAACTACTGCCTGTATCTTTTTGCTTACTATTGATAATCTATTTACAAGGAATGTAGGAAGAACAAATCTGGAAAATCTGAGATTTCTATAAAAAAAGGGTATACACAAACATTGTAAACAGCATCTCTCAATTTTTTTTTTTTTTTTT
>VXAA01001876.1:252962-316573 GCA_013399115.1 Anseranas semipalmata
TTTCAGCTTGATTCCCTTCTGCTATACACATATTGAGTAGAGTCATAAAGAAGCAGGCTAGAAGGTCTGGCCACTTTGTCTGCAAACATTGCAGTAGTGGGGCATCTTTAAATATAGAGAGAAATTTTGTTATTATTCTCACAAACTGCTCATGATTTTATATTCCCTGTAACTTTACAAGCCTTTGTTATGGGATGACATAATCAGGTTAGCTATCCTTTATGGGTTGTATAGAAAGACCAAGGAGCTACCAAAATCTTTAAAATGTTTCTGAGATATCTGAGGATCTGATAGAAAAATAGAAACCAGTACTTTTTTTTCCTGTATCATTTCTATCCTCTGTGGGCCAAAGGTTCCTCTCTGGCTATTGTTCCCTGTGTTGTTCCTGTCTTCTTCTGTTGGTACATCCACTGAACAGAGAAGCACGGGTGATAAGTGTTGATGTGAACACATATTCCAGGCTATTCAAGCACTGAGCAGTGTGTAAACTCTGCATTATCCTAAATAAAAGGATAAACACCTTTTACCCAGATTTGTCCTCAGCTATGTTACTGCTTGGGGGAGGGCTGTGGAAATTTCACAGAGGAAGCAATTATCTTCTGTGTCTTCCTCAGGCCAGGCAGATTGATTTAAGTTACCTCTGATACCACCAGCAATGCTGTAAGGAACAGTGCAAGAAAAAGGAAGATGGCTCTGGTAGTGCGCACTTCAAGATGAATGAAAGTCATGTTCTGTTGCTCCGCTTTTTAATGTTTCACCAAAGTCCTCAAGGGGTGTGCTATTGGTCCCATTGATGTTTTTTTGAAGATCACAGCAACCACAAAATGTGTGCATAGTGAGAGCGATCAGGGCTCATCTGAACATTAAGGCTGTTGTTGCTAGCAAGTGTGTAATACCACCTTTTGGCTGTAACTACAAGAGTCTCATGAATACTTTAAGAATTAGCTTGCATTTCTAGCACAGAAAACAGAATGCCTGAATTTGATCCCTTCTGCTTCTGCTTCTTCTTTCTTTTTCCTTTTATTTTCCTTTTTATTATTATTATTATTTTTAATTTTTGGTGGTAACTACTTGACTGAGAAAAGAGGAACATGCGGAGAAGAAAATGTGAAGGAATTAACATGTAGGTAATAACTGCTGTGAGGCAGTCCTTAGCACTGATTATGCTGTTTGTTCAGCCAGGCTAGAGACTGTGGAATAATCTGTTTTAACACTGTTTTTTTTTTTTCTTCTTTTTTGTTTTTTTCTTTTCTTTTCTTTCTTTTTTTTTTTTTTTCTAGTAGCATTAGTGCCAATAATGCTAACTGAGTAATACTGTTGAATAAATCANTTTTTTTTTTTTTTTTTTTTTTTTTTTTTTTTTTTTTTTTTCCAAGCTGGGTTAGAAGCTGTGGAAATGATCACTTTGACAAAATTGTGAAAACTTGCTTGCTGTCTTTGCATTGATGCCAACCGTATTGTGAGTTCAGTTAATGGGCTGCTATAGAAGGAAGTGAAGGAAACATGCTTTTTATTTTTATTTTTTTCCTAATGAATCCTACATGATCATTTTAGTTCCCACATAATGTGCTGGTATGTTTTGGGAGAGGAAGTAGTTTGCTTCCTCTTTTTATTTTTTCTACTACCTCTTGTTAAAGGATAATGAAAATGTGCTCCTTTTGAGACAATCCAAACAATAAAAGAACAACCACACAAAGATTCAGAGGGAGCATTTCAGCTCTAGCCCTGAGAAAACAGTCTTTAGAAACCTACAGAAACAAATCCTGATGAAAAAGAGGAAAAGGGAAAAGGAAAAGGAAAAGGAAAAGGAAAATGAGGGTTTCAGTTTGTTTGCAAAGTTTGAGAATTAACTTCTCAAAGCTAGGTGAATTTGGGAGTTTAAGAGTAGGAATAAAAACATATTCTAGATGCATCTTTTTGTGCCTAATAGTATCTATTTTTATCTTAGTTTTATCTTATCTTTATCTTATCTTACTTAGTTTTATCTTACTTTTTTCTTATCTATCTTTATCTCAGATTCACAAGCCTTATACTCCTATACATGCACAGATGATGTAATGTAACTGCATGAACCAGGGCCCAGAGAGGCCAGGTTTCTGCTTTGACCTCTGGCTTGCTTGCTCTGGGTAATGCAACTTGAAGTTGACTGTGTAACTAGTCTCTCCTGGGGACTCTCAGTCTGGTCCCTCATTTCTCCCACCAGCATGGCTGGATTTCCACTTACATTTCTCATTTTCTACACAAACCTCCCTAAAAGCTGTGGTTATCCTGATGGTTAAAATTGTCATTCCCTGGAGCATGGCAACTGGTATTGACAGGAGAATTCATCTGGACCCTGCCTAAAGGACAGGAAACAGGCAGAGAAAAACAATCTTCCTCTTCCACCTCATTCTAAGAGTGAAGGAGGGAAAATGAAGCCACGTGGTTCAGAGATGAAGATATGAACTCTCTCCAACTTATCTTTCTCCCCTGCTACAACTGTGTCCCACAGAAACTTGCTCATGTCTGTAATCTTTCCACAGCTGACCTTGTGGTCCACGGGCAGCTTTGCCTCCCTCTCATCTGACTTCTTCACTTCTGACAATGCAGACCCCAGGTAACCCTGCTGTTTCCGGGAGGAGGTATAGTGTAATGCATTTTTGCATTTGTTTGGAAGAGTACAGGAGAAATGTGCAGTTAATGGACTCCGACTGAAGAAAAGAGCAATTGATTTGGATCAAAGTTGAGCATAGGTAAGTTGATGAGCTTACATGGAGACTAACAGTCAAAACACTGTGGGGGTGCTAGAGAAACAGAATTTCACAAAGGGAATCTGGAATTTGACCTTTCAGTCACATTTTATTAGAGCACTTCATGCAGGTAGATGCATGTCATAGCACTATTTACTCTAATGTCAGTCTGCTGGGTTGTTGCCTGTGTCCACATGGAGCTCTGTCACAGTCAGGGAAGCTGATAGTGGCCTCTGGAAACATTTGAAGAGCTAATTTTGAGTGCAATCCTTCTGGAGATAAAACTGAAGCATGCTGATAACGATAGCAACAAGGTCAGTTCCTAATTTAATTATTTCCTGCCCTGTTCATATGAAATACAAATGGAGGAATCGGCAAGCAGAAGGCAAGACTAAAACTGGAAGGCATGTTCAGCATGGTTGTCATACTTTATTTGAAGCATGATTACTAAAACTATTTGGAAACGTTCCTTCTTGGAAAACAGCAGACCAGGAAAGTGACTTGTCAGTTTAACAGAAACCGTGAACTCTTTGGTGTAGGCACCCAAGCATGCAACTCACACTCATATCCAGCTTCAGCCATTTAGGTTGCCTCTCCTCTCCCAGAGAAGTTAACAAGCTACAACTGTAAGTTATCAAGCTGTCTATTATAAGCAGCCAGCCTCAACTCATCATCTCTATAATCATGACATAGGCGGCTCCTTTGACCTGGTCACTAAAATACTGCAAGTGACCAGAACCATTTCACTGCAGTTTAGAAACACTAATGGCACACATCAGTTAACATAATAATTGGTGATTTATTGTCAAAAAGTATTATTTAAGTCAATAAACAAACTCATATACACTGGTTACCATGCATAGCTATTAAAAACATTGACTACCTTCACAATATTGTACTTTGGAAAAGACCAATAAGCTGACTGAAATATTTGGCTCAACACAAAGCAAATGAATGAACACAATTAGCGTGGCTCCTGAAGGAACAGGAGCTTAAACGACCATTTTTTTTCAGTCACCTGCACTCTGATACCTTGCAAATAGATTCAAGAAAATTTGATTGGGGCAGATATCTCAAAAATACCTGAGTGTACAAAAGTCCTGTGGGAAATTGAAAGTTGGCTGTAGGAGATGCTTTCAACTTGGTTTCTCCACTATCATCAGAGAAAAAGTGAAGTTTAGCCGCTGCCCTTCTGACTGACCATCAGCTGTCTGCCTGTGAGTAACCTGGAACTATGTTGTCCTGGTTCAATAGGATGGCGAGTGAAGGAGGTGTTCCAGGGATGCAGAGGGAATCTGAAGGCAGTTCTGTACAAAGGACAGAAGGGAGGAAAGCTAATTATTGTGAAGATATGTGTGCAGACTTATAGGACACAAGCCCATAAAAAAAACAAGCTCATTTTCTTGTCTTAGGGAACTTCTCTTAAAAAAAAATTAGGTATCAGACACAAAATAACAGTTCATCAGATGATGCCGCAGTTGCAAGGCACTATATGTATATTTAACTAGGAAGCTCTGTTGCTTTTAGACTTTACTAAGACAAGTTTTTCTCACACTATTGTTTGAGAGCAGAACTTGCCTTACTACTTTGTAATGTTATAATGCCAAATGCTAACCTTTCTGAGACTAGAAAATGCAATTTTGGGGGAAGAAAAAATGCTACTGAAAGCTTGTTATCTGTCTTTATGAAAAAAAAAATTGCAGGTATTACATTAAACTTATCCAGCTGAAGGACATGACTAGCCTTGAATATAGCTGGTCAAAGGCAAGACCTCTCTTTTGGCAACTGCGTTCTGCTTACCTCAGAGGACCAGAAGCTGAAGATCCAGCCCCCCAGACTTGTGGAGGAAGGACCCAGCTGCAGCCTGTAGACATTGCTGACAGCCCCTGTTCCAGGGATGGCAGGAGGCATAAGACTTTTGAAACAATGCAAACAGCCTGTTACAAGAATAACTGATAAAGAAATATTGGAGGCTCAAGCTTGTGTTTCTCCCAAAAGTGAATTTCACATACTCAGAGGTTTTTGTTTGTTTGTTTGTTTGTTTTCTGTGGGGTAAATGACAATATTATTGCCAACCAACCTGCAAAATATTTGAACATCCTGGCATTCCTTTCTGTTAATTTTAAAGGATTTTAAAAGACCTGGTATTAATGGCTTGGCTACTTCCAACACACTGACAAACTTATGTATGCAAAAATGTGCTACTTTTATTGGGCAACAGAGCTGTGGGCAGCACTCAACATTCTTGGCTAAGTGACTGACAGAAAAATGATGCTTAGGTTAAGATGTTCTTTATTTTTCTCAGTTGTATGGTGCTTTTGTCATGAAATATCCTGTTGCTCTTATTCTCTACCAAAACAGATTCACTGCAGAGAAAAGCAGATATCAACTTCATTCCTTGCTGCCAAGATACATGTGGAGAGAACAGCTCTGTTTGTTCCTTGTCTACTCCTAGGTACTTCACATTTTAAGATTTTTCTTGCAGCTACGTCTTGCCTGGGCTGAGCTCTTACAAACCAATCTTCAGTTTGGGTTCTGAGAGGTAAAAAAAACACTTCTCAGGAAGATGGTCTAGTGGATGTCTTTGGATTTGCAGGTGCTTGGACTTTAGTTTTGAGGCTAACCCAGAGCTGTGTCTTAGGAGTGACTAGAAATAAGCGGGCAGTGGTGTTCAGGTCCAATGAAATTTACCACAGCTACACAAATACATTACCTCTAGGAAATCTTGGGATTAAATACCTATGGTTTTCATAATTTTTAAAGAGGTGGCTTCCAGAACAGAAATGGTGATGTAAGTGCTTAGCTGAGATGTGAAGAAACCCAGGATTAAATCTTGTTTTCAAACCAGGCCCTTGAAAATGTTGTTCTGAACTCTAGTCTAAGTGTGTCCACAGAGTGTATTTACCTGTCCCCGTGTGATTATTCAAGTCTTTGATATTCATTTTCATAGAATGATTCACAAAACTGAACTCTCAGTCTTAAGTGTGTCTGCAACAGAAAACTGAGTTTGTCTTATCTATTTGTGCTGTCTCATCTCACTCTTCAGCCAGAACATTTGTTACACTAAAATTCCCTTAATCTCCTCACTGTAAATCCCACCCACTCACTTATCTGTTCTGCTCTGTGAAATGCAGGCATGTAAAACACTCACAAAATGAGACATATGAAATAGCCTTGCCTAACTTCAAGCTTTGTTTCTAGGCAGTCAACGCCTGGGACTTCAAGCTACTGTGTCACTAAAAAATGTAAGAACTGTTCTGTCACAGAACTCAAACTCTATTGGCAGTCCTGACTGACAGACAATAGAAAAGCCCTCATGTCTCACACTTGTTCTTCTTAACCTTGTGCATGCTTTGTATCCTTAGAAAATGCATTATCTCATGATCCTTTAAATAACAAATGACCTTATTCCTTTTAATGGGGTCATTAAGAACCCTAAAGTTCCAGGTATAAATTCCTGCTACTACTGTGCACCTTCATTTGTTATTCATATGTGAATCCCTTTGGGTTCCCAATTACTATCCAGCAACAGCAATTGGCTCTTGAAATTATTCCCACAGGACTGACTTTGTAAAGGACATTGCAGTTTACATCTTAGTTCCCTAATTAAAGACACAACGCTCAATAAACCTTGAACAACTAGTAATTGGAAGCTAACAGTTAGTCTCATTGAATCCCCGTTGACACAGATTTTGTTGCCTGATAACTGACCACAAGTGGGTCATGTGAGAAGGCAGGAGTGAAGAAAGAGTATTAAGGTCATATGCTAGTGAAACTGAACCAGTGGGAATTAACTGGAAAAAGTCCCTTGTGTAGATGGTGCCTTAACATCCACAATTTGTTGCAACTCAGTGCACAACATCTGAAACACCACAGGTGCTACCATTCCAGCTCCCGGCTGGGGCAAGAAATAGCAGACGAGATTGGTGGGGGAAGGAATCCCTCCTTTGGGTTTCAAAGAACTTGCTGTCCTGCTCAGTATGCTGGTTTCTTCATTGCAAGTGCAAGTGCAACCTACCCATAACATAGCCCATGCCCATTTAGTTAAAATCTTGGCCCTGATGGTATTTCAAGAGCAGAAAGTTTTTGCTGCCTTCCCTTCCCCCTTCAGAATCAAGCCAGTTAAACCAACTAAGAGGATAACCAAGAGTATAATTTATTTGACTTTATCAATATTCCTTTTCAGCAAGTGCAAAGCAAAACATTTTTACTACTATAAACTTCATCTGTACTGTATTTAATACTCTTCCCCCATCCAAATATAAATGCAGATCTCTGAAAAAGAACACATAACTTCACACATGTTCCAACTAATGATAGAAATATTGTAAGATTACTTAGTAAGAAAAACAGTATAAAACAAGAGTCTGAGTTAAGGTTATTGTGCTTTGATGAAACATCCTTTTGGTTGTGACAAGAAGAAAGTTTGTGTGGAATTATATCAGAACTGCTATACTACTTCACTGCTTTCTTGTAACAGGAGCTTTTATGAATTAATTGTCAAGTGAAAACAATGATCTTTTAAAACAATGCACAATTTCACAACTCCCTCTACTTTGCATCAGTCCTGTTACCTCCTGCCATTATTTTTTTTCATCATAAAAGCATAACATAAGAAGGACAATATGGACTCAAAACAAGGGCGCATCAAGCCCAGCAGCCCATCTTCACCACTTGCCTTTAGCCGATGTCCAGGAAAACGTAAGACCAATATAAGCATATTCCCCTGCCATGTCCCCAGGACTCTCCATTCTCCACCTATTTTCTACGCAGGGAACTTCCTGATCCTGATATGGTTTGCTGAATAACCTATTGTCTTTTGAACATTAATCACATCTTTCTCCAATGGGATACAAACATTCTGTATCCACAAAATCCAGTGTCCTTTGGGAAGGAGCTTCACAGACCTACTGCCTACTGAGTGAAAAACCACCTCCTTTCATTTGTTTTAAATTCGATTCCTTTGATAGTCTGTAGGTTTTGCATTGAAATAACGTTGTCCTTAGTTCAAAGGGAGTCTAGTAATTTGTTTGCAAGACTCTGACATGACATTTCCTGGCGCTTGTACAAGACCATGTATCTGTTTTACGCAGACATTCACACCAATAGTGCACATTTTAGTTGGTGGCCTGTTACATGCACACAGCAGTGCTATGACTGGTACAAAACCTTACAGCAGAGCAGCAGAAAGTAAAGCATAACCAAAAGCTCTGCCTGTGACACTTGTTCCATCTAGCACTTCCCCAGTTCCAGTACTGATGGGTTTGAGGCATAGGGCACAGCTTACCCACTCCCCTGGGTCTGGCATGCCTGCAGTGCATTAGCATCATCCTCCCCTGATGCTGCCACTAGGCAGGGGTTTGCCCTTCCGCGGATTCACTTGTTTGATTCGGTCTTAAAGACTCTCAGGAGATGCCAGAGCTGGCTTTTGTTTCAGCACCTAATTGCTATGGAGAGGACTACAGCATTACTGTAAGTAAAAACACTAAAATGCCTTGTCTTTTATTCCTTAAAACCTAGAATGAGGCTCTTTAATGAGATTCAAAGGTGGAATGACAAACAGAAATGAAAATAGTACATCTCCAGATGGCAGTAAAGTTCATTCAATTTGAGCACCTGAGGCAGAAAATCAAATGGTATAGACAAATATATCAAAATATCAGTGCAATTCTCTCTTTGCCTTAGAGGGACTGTTCATGAAAGAGTGAAACGATATGTCTTTAATAGTAAAAACAGCAAAACAGTCACAAGCATGACAAGAGCCAAGTGAGGAGTAAACAGAAGAGAAACATGGCAAAAGATCTGCTTTGCTTAGTAGATAGCTTGCAATAGGATTAATGGAAAGAACAGTCACAGGAACATTACACCAGATCCTTGGCTGCGCTAGGTGACAGGGCAAGGACATTGGTGTATCTGCTGCCTTTTCACCCCTTACTTTTTTCCCTCTCTCCCTTTGGCAGATTGTAAGTATTTTTAATTGGTAGTGCAGGAGCGCTGAGCCAGCTTCCTGCACTGTGCCAGGCGCTGTGCACACAGACAGACATGTGCACTGCCACCTCTGCAGAGCTTCAACTACAAATGTAAGAGGAAACAAGAGACAGGGACAGCAAACAAAGACAGGGTGGGCAGGCAATATGTGAAATGCATGACGGCTGTTTCCCTGTGTCTCCCAAGCAGCAAGCTGTGTGACAGGAGAACCAAGTGCTAACCATTCACACGAGCAGAAAGCTGCTGTTAGGTACTGGAGAAAGATGAGGAGCAGGATTTTTACAGATTGTGACAAACCTAGGGCAGCTTAGGCCCAGATGTTGGGGGAGGACTGGGCAGTCCCGTCTTGTGCAGTGGAGAGCTGTCCACCAGCGGTGCTGGTGCCCGTGGGGGGATCCTCACTCCTCCAGGAGCGCAGAGTCTGGGATAGTCTGCGTCTCAGTGCCATGCGTCCTCTGCCCTGTTTGGTCTGGACCCAGGCCAAGCACAAGTGTCCCTCAGCTGGGAGGAGAGGCCATTTTGCAGAGGTGTGAGTGGCCAGTCAAGGTGCTCTGTTGCCGCATGGGGTGAGCAACGCAGAGACCCTGGTGTTGCGGAAGAGCTCCTGTTCTCTTCCTGGGCAGAAGAAGGGGTCTCTGGTCATTGCACACGGAAACAGACTTATCCTTATTGAAAAGGCCCAACAGAAACACATTTTTCTGCTCCTGAAGACTGACAAGGAGTCATTTCTCTGCTGGGCACCCCATGCATCAAATGATGCCACTTTTTCTCTTAAAAAACAGAGAAAAAGTCTGTTGTTTGGGATGTCCTGCCAAATGAGCACTTTGGATTTGACTGACTGGGGTAAAGTTGGCTGTGAACTCTACTTTGCTGAGGGTCTGTGCAGTCTGAATAGTCTGCTGTGTTATGCAGAGCCAAGGACATAACTGCACATGGTCTGACAACTAATCAGCAGTTCATCCCACCAGTGCTGTTCTGTAGCAGCTGAACACAGATCCTGGACAAGAGCTTACTAACTGCCCACCAGCAATCATTGAATGATAACACATGCAGTTCCCCACATGTTTATGCAGATACTCAGATTTATCTGACAGTTTTATACCCAGAAGCATGATACACAGTAATTAAAATTAAAAATGTTTTGACAGCCAAAACAAATGGCTATATAAATTAGAAAGCTGTAAAAAGCAATGGTATCCAAAAATAAAGATCCATAGATAAATCAGAATGCTGCAACAGAGAATGTTTTAATACAAGCATGTTAATGTACAGCAGTTCTTAAATATAGGCTCAGGTTCTGACTGGGAGAAGAGTAATTTTTCAGTAATAGCCAAGGGAAGCTGCGAGAGATTAAACGAAAAAAATCTTCTTGGTAAGCATGGGATTGAAGGGAAAGAAAGGGTATACCCTTCCAGTGAGAGGTAAATCTTTCAGAGGTGGTGGGGCAGGGAGATGTGCTGCTGTTCAGGGTTTTCTCCCCATTGTCTTGTCAAGAGGGGTGTGGAGAGTGTTGCAGCACCAGGAGAGGGCTGGAGGGTGCCTTCACCCTGCATATT
Organism: Anseranas semipalmata; assembly: GCA_013399115.1. Classification (NCBI taxonomy): domain Eukaryota; kingdom Metazoa; phylum Chordata; class Aves; order Anseriformes; family Anseranatidae; genus Anseranas; species Anseranas semipalmata. The sequence continues at coordinate 263,236 of VXAA01001876.1, forward strand.
CTGCAGGTGGCAATAGGGATCAGTAAGGTTCTGCCCTCTCCTGTTATGCTTGTGTAGCCACATACTGCCCTATTGTGTGCCTCTAAAAGGCAGGAGCCATCCTGGCTTTGGTTCCCACTTGTACAGTTTTGCACCAGAGGGAGGGCAGTCTCCATCTGAAAAATAAGATAAAATAAAATAAAATAAAATAAAATAAAATAAAATAAAATAAAATAAAATAAAATAAAATAAAATAATGCAAATGTTAACCTGCAAATCTCTGAGACAAATCCCTTCCCCTTTGCTTCTCTCAAGGGTCTGCAGCTTCTTGCCTTACCAAGTGAGCCATGTCCTGGCCCTGACGCTTTAAGCAGACCCTGTGGCTCAGCAGTAGATTTGGAGCAGGTCTTCTCTGCTACTGGTTTACAGCCAACATCAGTCACACTGCTTGGGGTCCTCACAGTGCAGCTGCCCCTCTGGCCTTGGATGACAGCCTGGGAGCCTTGGTGAAAATGTCTGCAAAGCTGAAAGCAGCTTCAACAGATGTTTGAAAGAGTATTTGCTCCCAGAGTAATCTCTGGACTTTGTTCTGGTTCTGACTCAACCACAGGACAGTCAGAGCTTTGGATGACAAGTGGCTTCAGGAATGGCCGATAGGAGATGAATGAATGTCAACCCTGCATCAGTGGGATTGCACACCAGGAAAATAACTTCCCACCAGTGCAGCTTTCTTTTCCCAAGAGGCTTTTCAAATTCTAAAAAATGCTGTCACTCACCAGGCTCACCCCACCTCTACAAGTCCTAGTGAATTTACCTGGGGCTTTGGGCACACAGTTCTGTCCAATGACAATGGGAAGGAGAGGGAAGATATAGTAAAAAACTTAAACATAGTCAAATAGTCAGATAAGGAGGATGGTAGCCTTTCTGTAGCAATTAAAACATCATTATCTAAGACATACTCCTTACTCCAGCACACAGTTGTATGAAACCTACCCCATGCCTTCCTCAAATAGGCTGAGCTCAGTAGGGTAAATGGAGTCTGTCTCTGATTTCACCTCACTGGCATAGCTCCAGGTAGCTTCAGCAGGATGCCTTGATTTGCTCTGGCCACTAGTGAAAACAAAACCCACCAAAGGCTCTGGAGCTCAGAGCTGTTTGTGCTGAGCAACAAGATGACTGAGTAAATGACAGAGTGCTGAGTCCAATTTTCTCAGCTTAGTATCTCTAATAAGGTGGTTCTTGGAAAGGCACTGCTTTTGGAAAGCAAGGCAGAAGTTCTGCGTGGCCATTCCTGGAGAGGTACGTAAATTTATGCAACAATTATGAGGACTCCTGTTCACAGAATAACTTGTATCTGCATTAGATTTACCAAGAGGGAGGGCAGGGAATATTTGTCCCTTTCAGTAATGGACAGTACTGAAAGCAATACTTCTTTTCCAGATCACACAAATGAGTCAGGCTTTAAAAAAACATCACACCCTGTGTGGCACTGGTTACCTCTGCACTGGGAAATAAACTGTTAAGGCCACAGAATCTCTTAAAACTGTACTGATAACTTGGGAGCATAAGTTGTTTTCTGCATGTTTGTTTCTGGTTGCTGTCAAATACATGGGGACTGACTGACCATTGTGTTAACTCCATTGGCATTAAGCTGTAAATCCATAGCTCTAGATGGAGTTCTGTGGGTATAAATCTGCAGTACTGCAATAAATACTTGGGTCCTCTGAGTCACGTTAATGTGACTTTTTCCTCATATTAGAAACTACCATTATTTTTCCCCTTGTATCCTCAAAAGCTTGAGGATCCAAGACAAACTTGTATCACCTTGTCTGCCTCTGAGAGGTGACATGACAGTAGTTGAACATGGCAAGCTTTCTCTCGTTGATGGCGAGGTGACTTAATATCTGCTCTTTGTAGTGCTGAGCTCCAGGAACATCATTTGAATGTTCATTTGGATAGGTTATGGTGCTTGCCTTGGGTTTGTTATTCTGTCTTGGCTGTTAAGTGGCTGCAGTATTTTACCTATTTGTGACAGGCACTTAACAAAACAGGAGAGGACTTTTTAAATGAAACCTATCTACAAAACAGGTGACCATTTGCAGCTAAACTGTCTTGAAGAGAAAATGCTAACCAAGGTCTTCAGAAGATTCTTACCCAGGGGCACGGTGTTCTGAAATATGCCTATGCAGGCACAATCTGAAGGACAAGAAGCCTTCTTAGTTCCTCCCATGAGGAGTCATGGGGCTCATCTTTCCATGGGAGTGAGCTCCAGTGCTGACAAAGCAGACAGTGAGACTGAACCTCTTTGTGGCCTTAGGTAACCACCCAGAAATACAGCACTAAAACCCTCATGACATTCTGCTCTGCCCACTCCCCACCCAGAAACACATGTGGGAGGCAAACACCAGTCCAACAAAAAGCCAGGGCAGTAAACTGATGTACATAGCAGAGCACAGTGGGGAACATGACTTGGCACCTATCATGATTAGACTCTGGGAAAAGCAGAGAGAAATCTCTTGAAAGCACTGAGATTGGTTGCAGATTGTTTTAATTGTTTTCTCCAAATGGCCCTTGGCTTCATGTATTCAGGCCCCTCTCTCCCTGAGGACTGTTTAGAAAAGAGCCCAACACAAACTTTGAAGTATCGGCTGTGGTAAAAGATGAAATGATTGTCAATGCTAGAAGGAAGCAGAATTCAACTGCTGCCAGCCTCCCCAGAGGAAGTTCTGAATTTGATGGTGCTGATGAACACAGCCAACAAACTCCTGCCCTCCTAATCCTTATCCCACCTCTTTGTGTAGTTCTTCTACCAGCTAGAGTCTATCCACACAACTGTTTTGGTGAGGTATAGATGGAAACACACTGGGGGAGAACACCTATCTTCTTGCTGTTTGACCCCAAGATGTGTTGTCCCATCTGATCCCACATCCTATTGAATACATGCCACTGGTCTTTAAAACAGAAGAGACCACACCTAGAGGCTTCAGAATGAAGAGGATGCCACTACTTAATTTGATCTTCCTTTATCCAAAAAAATAATTTTGGATAATTCTTATGACTCCTAAGAGGGAAAAAGTGCACTGTGATCCAATGTTGTGCTATATAGTGTTTTCTTTGGTACTACCTCATGATAATGAAAAGGTGCTATTCAGCAGTAATGACTATTGTGGAGTATTTTTTAATTAACAAGAGAGTGGACAATGGATACAGACAGATCTCACAATTCACCTTTGCACTACGAAGAATAAAATCATTCTGGTTTGCTCCCCAGCAATACACCTCCCTAAATGCCAGATCTGCAACTGAAACATCTGCCAGCTTTACATGTGTAGTCAAACCTGCCATTAGTTTCACATGTTGAAAATATTATGAAATGGCTAAGATAAATGTGAAAAAATCCTAGAGTGGAAGGCAAACAATCCTTTTCAAGACCAGGTCTTGGCTTTCACGTGAAGAGTTATGACCCATGTATGCAAGCCTGTTCTTACAGGTTCTTAACCTGTTTGAACAGGACTGACCATTGCTGGTCATCATCTCTGTGATTAATTGCAGGGACTCATACCTCAGTGCTGTTTTTAAAAAGGTCCCTGTCAATTATCCGCTGTCTTTAATTTCCAAGGAAAATCACATGAAGTGCATGTGGTCTCTACCAGCTAAGCTCAGATGCCACCAGATCACTTTTAGTAGGTTCAGAGATTCATTATTTAAACCACTATTCAAATTATTTCAAGATTAAATTCCAAGTGGAGAAGCATTAAAATGCATGATCCCCACCCGCCTAACGTTCTTCCAGAAATGACTGTCCTCATTTATGAAGTACTTCTATTTAGCAAAAGCAGAAGAAACAACAACAACAACAACAAGATTTTAATTCACTAGACAGGGATTGCTGAATATGCACACATCCCAGAAAGTGAAGAACTGGCATTTCAGGCTATGAAGGTTAATAATGGGCTGCTGATTCACTTGGCATTAACAAATGTTTATTTATAAGCAAGCCAGATGACTGAAAAAAAAAAAAAAAAAGTGTTGAGTAGTAAATTATGTGAAATAGACATATTGCTAAATGAAATGAAATTAAACCTGCTATAATAAAAAAAATAAATCAGGCCTTTCTGTTATTGCTTCTATGTTGCCATGGAAGGTCTTCCTTTAACATTATTAGATAAAAGGAAAAAGAATTCCGTGATCCTGTGATCCTTTTTATTCTTTCTTTCTTTCTTTCTTTCTTTCTTTCTTTCTTTCTTTCTTTCTTTCTTTCTTTCTTTCTTTCTTTCTTTCTTTCTTTCTTTTTCTTTCTTTCTTTCTTTCTTTCTTTCTTTCTTTCTTTCTTTCTTTCTTTCTTTCTTTCTTTCTTTCTTTTTTTAGTGCAGTTTTATAAGGCATTTTAAGTAACTTAAAGAATTTAACTTAAAGCATGAAGAAATTTCCAGAACAGATTCTGCAAAATCCTGTTAGAAGGAGTAATTGTTTGTATGACAGTAGCCAGCACAGAGGCTAAAATAACAACCACCCTGAAGGCAGACCTCTCAAGAGACTATTTGCCAAAGGATTCATTTGCACGTATCTGATACTACAGTTGTCTGAGTAAGAATAACATGATTTTCAAAAGTCTGGAGTATCCACACATCTCATGGGAACTGATGACAAATGAGGGTGTTCAGTATTTCTGCAAACTTGGTCATTTCTACTTAACCACAACCACTGTGGAAGCTTTACCCTGAGGTCCTACTGGCCTTGTTAATACCTGAAACTCTAATATGTTGCAGACTGACCAGCACATTCATGGTATGCAAAATCTATTTCAGATCTGTGAAGAAGAGGTACACCTTGTGACTTTAACTTACAGTTCAAAATCTCTTCCTTTAAAGCCATGCAAACAGAATAACTGCTTGGACCACTCTTAGCTTACTGATAAATAGATTATTCATGCCTTTGACTTCATACTATCCCATACTATCGGAAATGCTCATATCTAGTGTATTAAATTAGACCCAAGACTTTCTTGTGGGGAAAATTTTCCTCCCATGCAACACACGGAAAACAGAGTTTTCTGCTATAGCTAGTATATTTTATTTTCTTTTGTGCTGCTGCTGTGTTTTGCTGTTTTTTGTTTGTTTGTTTGTTTTTGCAAGCATCAGACATACCATCCCTAAGGCTGCTGTTATGTTAGATAGGTGCCTTTCTCCTGTCTACATCTCAGCTTCAGAATACAATGGGAAAGAGTGACTGGATTTCTGATAGCTCCTTGGACTTAACAGGGAAGGAAGAGTGCTGGGACCGGCTTAGGAAGAGGGAACTTTGAACAGTAAAGAGCGAGCTCTACTACTAGTGAGCTGCTAGAGACACTTATTCATGTTTTTCTAACTTCCCTGTTGAAACTCAGAGCAGAAGCTCCAGGAAGACGAAGGTGAACTATGTGTGCAGCTCTCTGTGCTGGTGGAGTCCTGCTGAGCAGTGTGGGACTTCTTATGGGGCAGCCTACAAAGCTGGTTCTGGCAAGGCGCAGCAATGCAATGTCACAGCAGCTCACATCATGTAACCCCGGGGTCTTGCAACCCCAGAACACAGAGGCTGCTGCATCTTACCCATTAGAGCATGTGTCCTCTTGCACCATAACAGGTAAACATATAAAATTCTTTCTCCCCTAGACTGTTTGTGGGTGAGGACAGAGAGCAGTTCCCAGTTCCTCTGTCACTCTTCCCTCTGTCATTCAGTGCTGTACACAAAGAATTAAAGCACTGGTTAAATTATTCCCATCACTGTTACACAAAAATCCTCAAGCAATTCTCTGTCTTGGTTCAAAGGTCAGCACTGCCTAAAAAAAAACCTTCTCTTCTTGGTCCCATCTTGATGTGGCTTTCATGTTCTGTCTGGTTTTTGAATATCTGTAAAGAAGATCTCCTCAGCTTTGCCTCATAAAGAAGAGCAAACACGCACCCTCCCCTCCAACCTCTGGAAAGAGACCAGGATAGTCATGATATGAAGCAGCAGATGTAACTGCAGCAGCTGTGCATTGAGTTTATGTAGCAAGGGTTTGGTAGCAGGAAGGCTGCAGGGGTGGCCTCTGTGAGCAGAGTCCAGCAGCTGCCCCAGGTCAGATCAGAGCCAGCTCCAGCCGGCTCCAAAAGGGACCCGCCGCTGGCTGGAGCCAAGCCAGGGAGCGACGCTGGTTGGGCCTCTGGGAGAGCAGAGTTAAGAAAGGGAACAAACTGCTGTGCCAGAGCAGCTGGGAGAGAGGAGTGAGAAATGAGAGAGAAACAGCCCTGCAGGCACCCAGGGCAGTGCAGGAGGGCAGGAGGAGCTCCAGGAGCTGCAGCACAAGTTCCCCTGCGGCCCGTGGAGAGGCCCGTGGTGGAGCAGGCCGTCCCCCTGCAGCCCATGGGTACCACACGGAGCAGATCTCCACGCTGCAGCCATGGAGGAGCCCCCATGGAGTAGGTGGATGTGGCCTGAAGGAGGCTGCGGCCCATGGGAGCCCCCGCAGGAGCAGGCCCCGGGCCGGAGCTGCAGCCCGTGGAGAGGAGCCCACGCAGGAGCAGGGGATCTGGCGGGAGCTGCCGCCCGTGGGGGAGCCATGTTGGAGCAGTTTGGTCCTGAGGGATGGGCCCCGTGGTACGGACCCATGTTGGGGCAGTTCTGGAAGAGCTGCAGCCTGTGGGAAGCCCACGCAGGATCAGTTTGGGAAGGACGGCATCCCGTGGGAGGGACCCCACGTGGAGCAGGGGAAGAGAGTGACCGTGAAGGAGCGGCGGAGACGCAGCGTTAGGGACTGACCGCAGCCCCCATTCCCCGTTCCCCTGCGCCACTTGGGGGGAGGAGGTAGGAGAGGGTGGATGGGGGAAGGTGTTTGTAGTTTGCTTGTAGTTTCTCACTGTCCCAGTCTGCTGGTGATAGGCAATAAATTATATTAATCTCCCAATGCTGAGTCTGTTTTGCCCATGACAATAATTGGTGAGCAATCTCCCTGTCCTTATCTCAGGAGCCCTTTCTGTCATATTTTCTCCCCATCTTCCTATGAAGAGGGGGACTGAGAGAGTGACTATGGTGGAGCTCAGCTGCCCAACAGGGTAAAACCACCACAAGCTGCTACAAGCAGAGAACGGTGGCTGAGATAAGGGCAGGGCAATTGCCAGCAACACACCTGGCTAACAAGAACCAAAGCCTCCCAGTAGAGCATGTAGTGCAAAGTTTGACCAAAGTCCATTCCAGTGTCACACCACTCAGTCTTACCTGTGATGCCAGGCACCCTTGGCCTGCCTTGTGCCACAGAGCCTGCTTTGGGTCCTGAGCCTTAGGTCTTTCAGCCTAAGGATGAAAAAGGTAGAGGGAACATTTTCAAAATGCACTCTACAGTTGCCATATGGTATTGAAAGATCTGAAATTGAGGTGGCATGAAGGGGAAAAAAGTTAATTAAATTGTTAGTGAATAGCTACTAATGTTTGCATTATAGGCATTTAAACCCAGTATGCTATCTCTTTTGTATCTCCTACATCTGTTCTGATTTTCTGTTTCATTGTAAATGCATACAACACTCTGAGATAAGGCAGCTTGTTCATCTTTGACAGGGAGAAATTAAACAGACAGTTGTTATTTTGGGGTGTAATTTTGTTGCTGTTAGCATAAAATAAAAATTGATTTGCTGTATAGAGTTTTCAGGTCTTGCAGGTGCTACAGTAAGTATTCTGCACATGGGATGTTGCATCTTTCCAAGTGTGGTCCAATTCATACGGTCCAAGTATGGTCCATTCCACAATAAATAGTCAGGGACCATATTTCTGTCAGATTCATGGTGGGGGGAGGGGTGAGCTGTACTGTAGTGGCACCTGGAAGCTTCAGCTTGCAGCGGTGCTGTAATGCCAGATACTACTCAAAACGAGAGAGGAAAATAAGACAGTCTCTGTTGCAGATAACTTAGAACATATCAGACAAGGGATGGCAGGAAGACAGACAGGCAAGAGTAATGAGATGTGATATGACAGCCTGAGGAAGCAATGTCAGAAGTCTGGCAACATATTCCAGACGTTTTTATGCGCTTTCTAGAACACAATTGTTCTAGTTTTGTTCCCCAAAAAAGACTCCAGCATGATGCCGCAAAGAGCTTACTCAGAACTCCGTATGCACGTTAGGCAGGAGAAAACAGCTTTTGCTTTTTAATGAAGACTTAAAATAAAGCAAGGTTATATGAAGGCATTTTTCAGTCCACTGAAAAATGAGAAGCAGAGAAAGAGGAACGTAAGATATTACTAAGTCTAAATAGTTGCCCTTCAAATCACGAAACCCTTGAAATAAGACTGCTCTTGCTTTCCACTCTGGATGTTCAGAGTTTGCCCAAAGATAATGTGTTAGTGCTAGCAAAGAGGACTTGAGGAGAGGTGCTTCACAATACCTGACTTGAAGGTGTAACAGAGTAATTAAAGGAGTGCCCATCAGTGAACGAGGCCTTCACCTCTCTGCAGTGCTGACAAAGTCACAGCAGCCCATTGCCTGTGCTCTGGTTAGGGCAGGTAGTGACCCACAAACCCAGTGGCAGAAGCTCTTGGCAGGTGGTGTGGGATCAGTCCCATGCATCCAACTCCCAGGCTGCTTCTGGTGAGCCCCATGCTTCTGCTGCCTGGGGTATGTGTGTCTGGACCAAATGACTGGTGATTATACTGCTGTTGGGATATCCAGCTCAAGACACTTCATAATGACCTTAGTGCTCATCTTCAGAAATCAGACCTCTGGGCCTGACATTTCAGACTGAGCAAGCCAGAAATACAAAGCACTTCAGAATCACTGCAGAAATCCTGGTCATAGACTTGAAAACGCTCACTGTTCACCATCATTCGTGATTTTCCCTTGAAATCAGACATCTTGACGATTTTCACTTTTTGCTAGTTAAAGCAGCATGATATGAAGATTTGCTTTGTGTGTAGAAGTCGTGAGCTTTTACACCTGCATGCAAAACAAAATAAATGTGTTTTGTTACTACTTTGAACCATATAGCCACTTCTATTAAAGGCTGCATGCAAATAGCTATCTTTAGTGTGCCATAGATTAGTCATATTTGTTTTCCAAGGAAGATTATAAATAGTGTTTAGGGGGGAAACAGAATGTATTTTGCAAATGAGCCCAGATGGAAAACTAACAGATGGCCCGGTACTGTATTTTGTATGCTCAGCCCTACATTTAAATTAAAAATTTTCATAATTAAGATGAAGGTCTGTAACAACACTAGCTACTTTTCCTGTGGCAGCATCATATATCATGTATCACAGGTATCAAGCTCAGACTTTTCATAAAATAGTTGTAGAACATGTATGCAAATTTTGCTACTTAGTGGAAAAAAAAAAAAGCTGGAATAAAATGCAATTCATACAAATTAAAGAAAGGGGAAAATAAAAGCATTGTATACAAACACATGTCATACAATAAAGATACCTACTACCATCTGGCTTTTTCCCCCTGCAAACTGAATGAACCACCACTTTACTTGGCAGGGAAAGGAAAACAAAGATCACATTTTTTTATGTTTTTTCAGCCTGGAACTGGAAAGGAAATGCAAATTTGCTTTGCATTACCTGGTTGAAATGATACTTGTTCCTTAATTTTAATAATTAGAAGGTCAGATAAACTATGGTCATATGCACACACTGTATTCTGCAAACAGAATCAAGAGTAGTGATTTGCATGCTAATATTTTCCTCCTGTAAAGCAATACCTGTATGCATGTTGGTGTAACTGCCACAGACTCAGTTCCTAAAGCACGGGCAACACCCTGCATATGGTCTGATGGGCCAGGGGATTCAACGTGTCTGTCCTCCTTGACATCAGGTGGAGCAGGGACTCCTTTCTCAGCATGCAACCCCAGCCTTTGCTCCCCACTGCCCAGAGCATTGACCCAGTGTAGGAGAGATGCAGCTCCTGTACTCACACCCTACAGCTTCTCTACATCTCTGACATGCATTTCATGCTGCCTGTGAGGAGAAGGAAGAGATGCTACCAACAGGCTGTATTGAAATCAATTGAAAGTTATGCTTGCTTTTGGGCCACCCAGGATTCAGAAAGAGTAAGAATGGCTTCACAGTGTTTCTGCCTTCCCACTGTGCTCCCTGAGGTGTTCTCCTTGTTTTTCCCAACTCATAAACCAACTGTCCAGGCATAACCTTGTGGCAAGAGGGACAGCCTCTGTACAAAAGCACAAACACCACCCAATTATAGCTGCTGAGGGCTCTGCAGGGTTTAATAAAAATGACACTACTAGGAGACACCAGGCTGCAAGTCAGCAACTCACTGGCTTTACAAATCTGTTTGCTGTGGTAGAAAATACGTGCTTTATTATCAGATAGTAGCTTCTTCTACTGCTCTGACAGTCATAACATTTAACTGCCTTACCACAGTGCATTAAATAGTGTGACTCATGACAATCATCTGGCTCATTTTCCAGCTCAGCCCATCTCCACAGAGGGAATTCTACTTACAGCAGTGTCTTGTTTTGCTATAGTATATACTATTTTTGTACATGTTGCAGTGTGTACATAAGTAAAAGAAGGACTGAAGCTGTATGCCTTGCGTTGGAGCAGAATGGGGATGTTTGTGACAGTCTTTCCCACCTGCGGAAGTCTGCTGCACAGGCACGGTCAGCTCCCAGGATGGCAAATGCAAGCTTGCCTTTATGGCACATCTGATAATGCAAATAGCCTGAAAAACATGGGCAAAGATGACAAAGCTAAAAATTTCCTAGTTCAGATTAACCAATCTGCTGGCATTCTTAAGCATTCATTTTACTAATTGTAAATCTGAGTAAGAGGCCGTTTCCTTCCTAGGGAGTGCTATTGCACAGCTGTCAATCTCTGAATGCTCTTTCAGAATTTTCTATGTACGTTTGGCATTTCTGGAAGATTTCTTTAAAAGAAATGCCCACTTGTCAAATTCTTCTTCCCTGTTTTTCCTCATGTGTGTATCACTGATCAGGTGGCTGCAGAGACATCTGCTGGTTGTTATACATTTTGAGTATTAATTAATTATAAGGAAGACAGGAAATTCCTCAAATCACATTTAGATTCTTTCATATATTTCTCTGTTCCTGAAGTTTGTTGAAATCAGCTTTGGCTGATTGGTGTAACGGTGGAGTAAAGAACTGAACTAGTCTGTTTCTGTGATGGAATTTAGTAAACTTTTTGAGTTGTAGGAAATCTAGTTTGAGCTATAATTCTCATTTAGAGTTGGTTATGCTTAGAAGTTTATGTTCACTCCCACACCCTACATGCAACTTCCTAATGTCGTAAGTGCATCCCAAATAGTCTTTTGGCTTTACTTCCGCATTGCAAGTGCAAATTCTTCAAACTAAAGAATATTCTTTATCTATTTGTGCAGTATTGGAAAAGATAGAGAGTATCTTCTAATTCCAACAGTTTGTATGGGTTGCTGTTCTGCATGCATATGTTTGGGAAACGTGTCTCCAGTTCTTGCAGTATGCTGCTATTTCTCCCACCCCACCCTGACCCCACATTGACACTGTGAGGGTTTAAACCAGTTCCACCTTAAGAGGTTCCTCTGTAGTTAAAAGCTCGTTTGCACCATTCTGCTGACCTGATAATCCAACAGCACTGAAACACCACTTTAATAATCAGCATGCAACCTAATCTGGGCATTCAAGGCAGATGAATTTGGCTGTAAATCAGTTCTGCACACAGGTTTGTCTCTTCTGTTCTTAATTACACCTGTGCAAATCTTCATTTGTGTATGATTGCCCAATATATTGTTTCAGCTATTTGCATTCCCAGAAGGCACATTTCCATATTAAACACTTCTTGGAGAATGAAAATGGCTCATTCATTAATTCAAATATGACAAACAAAATAGTTAATATTTCTCTTAGCTAGTGTTACCTGAAATTTCAGCCCATACTTCTATAAAAACTTTGTAGCTATAAAAGCAACAGAACCAAAAACCCAACTGCATATTAAGGCTGAAGGAAAATTCATTTGTTTTCATTAGAGTTTGCTTTGTAAATTTTTACTGTGCATTGTTAGTTTTTTCAGTTCCTGAAAACTTTAATACCCTGCTATGCATGTTAGCCATTGATTCTATCAGCAAAAGGAGAGGATGAGATGCTTCCTCATGCATGCTTCCTCAGCTTGGATAAGGACAGGCACCAAATGCATGTGCTCACCAGGGCTTTAAGACAAGCTTTATCTTCTGGGTCACATTTTGTGGAAAGATTGTATATTAGAGGCTAGAGCTCAGTGTTATAACTTCTCTGCATGTGGGAGAGTTCCAGAATCAGTCCCAGGCCACCACTGGTGGCTGGAGCACACTTGTGGTCATGGGCACCCTCAGCCCCGCTCAGCGGGGCTGGAAAGACCCAAATCTTACTCCTGCCCCTGTGATGCAGAGCGGTGATGTCACAGCCCCTCTCCACCCTCCCAACACAGAAAGCTGCAATGAGGGCCCCAGTCAACATGGGGGCTTGGTGCTGTGGTAATGTTTCTCAGCGGTGTGACTTTCAGAACACACTCGAGTGACCAATGCCAGGGTAAATAGCTGCTGACATGCCTCAAAATCTTACAGAGCACAGAAAGGAGAAAGAAAGGAAATGTGAAATTTACCTAGTACTAAGGCATATGAAGGAATTCATTATGGGATTTTCACTGAAGGAGGTAATATGAGCACAAGATCTCCCAACAATACTACACAGTTAGTGCATCAGACCATTGCTCAGGCAACCCGCCCAGGAAGTTATTTCTTCCAGGTAAACACAACAGAGTTTTTTTTCTGTTTTCCATTTTTTCTTTAAGTATATCCTTTTCATCACTGCAGGACTGTGGCCTTTCTGTATCTGCCTTTGGGACTAAAATGACTCAACACTTTCAATAGGGATCCAAATCAAAGGAAGCCAAATGATCATCACTGCTAAAACCTGGACCTAGGGAATGTCGGCTCCCTTAGCTGTTGTAACTTGCGTGGTGATGGACCAGCTCTCTCGAAGCAGGCTGGAGCAGAGGTTAATAGCCATGGGGACACCTGTGCTGCACTAACTCGTGCACCACAGTCATGAGATCAGACTCCTACAGCAGAGCTTTTTCTTGAGTGCTGCTCAAACCAGAAGTTTGATTAAGATGCTCATGATATTACATGCAAAATTGTGTTTTGAGAAATACATGCTGGGACATTGAATGGGAAGTCCCCATGACTGGCTAACAGAGGGGAGGAATTACCATTTAGTATCTTTTCCCCAGCTAGATTCAGAAATGGCTATTTTTGGGCAGGTGCAAAAACTACTCTTACAAAGTCCCTGCCCCACCAATGGACCCATGAGATGGGAAACCACTGGTGTGACAAATGAATACATGAGACAAAGCTTGAGGACAGCTACAGATTTTAGAGTAGTGACCCAGCACAGTGGCACAGGTGGAAACCCCACAGAGAGGTGGGGAGGCTCACTATGATTGTGTGCACCAGTTTAATCACGGGAAAGATGTTAGGCTTGGCAGCAGGTGAAGTGACCAGGGGAAGGACCATTTCCTTAGCTCTGACCTTGGATTGTCCTTTCTCAAAGCAATCCCCAGCTGCTTCAGTTCACAAGGAATGAAATGGTCATTGTCAAGCACGACCCTTTTCCTGGAGCTGTTCTACACAGGAGAAACATTTCAATGGCAACTGAAACTGGAGTCCTGACCTTGATCTGGGAAAAAGAGGAAAATGATGGTGAGAGAAGGACTGAGTTGTTTTATGTCTTGAAGCAAACAGCAGAGCTTTGTAGCATCTGCCTCAGTCCTTCTCCCTTAAACTTGCAAGTTCTGACCAAGCCTAGCTGTCCGTTTAAGAAAGCAAATCTGTCATCATGACCATTATGTTTTCTTGAGATGAGAATTACATTTACTCATGGCGCCTGCAAGCTGATAAAACTTTCTCTTCCCTTAAGAAATTTTTGTTTGTTTTGTCTTCAAAGCTTTGGGGCACCTTTAGTCATCGGCTTTTCAATGTGTAGTTCAAGACCTTATTACAAGCACTTTAAGTATTGACAGATGAGGAATAAAATTTGTAACTGGATTGTTTCACTGTATGAGATAAAACACAAATGCTAGGGGAACCATGGGGCTACTGGTTTGTGTTAATCTAAGAAAAAGAGGTTTTATTTCCAACATCTGTTCTCTGCTTGCTGTGATGTTAGCTAATGCAGAAATTTCTGCTGCTTGCAGAAAAAGGATCGAGATAATTTGTTTCTTAATTCCTTTCAAGTATGGCTCTATCTGTTTCATTCTGTTTCAAGAACTGAAGTCAACAGTGGCAATTTATGTAGGAATACATGACTGCAAGTACTTGTCAAGTTTAGCTGAGGTGAGGTGAAGGCTTTCTATTCTGATCCGAGGGAAGGGTTGTATATTTACAGTGGGCAGGACTGCTTGCAATCTTGCTGCTGATCTAAAACCCACCTGGGCTGAGCCCTGTAATCCTGCGCCTGCTGCAGCCAACTCCAGTTCAACATGCTGCCAGCACGGGCACGCTGGTCGGTGCTGGGGGCAGGCGGGTCCGGTAAGGATTCCCTCTCCTGGTGCATTCTTCTGGGAGCCTGCAAATACCAGGTGAGGTCAAGGTAGGGGGAAGGACATGGTCAGAAGCAGCAGGCTGTGTGACTGATGGGCGCCTGGGTGTTTGTGGTTGCAAAGCCCTAGAAAAGGGGTTGTGGTCTTTTCACAGGGCTTGTGATTGGCACAGGGAATCAAGCAGAACTTAATGCATAGGCCTGCTCTCTTCAGAAAGGTGGATGCAGTTCGGTGGGTGAGTTTATGTCTTAAGCTGTCCTGCTGCGCTATCACACAGGCACCTGTGGGTATTGCTTGCAATAAAAATTCAGCGTTATGTCTTGAGTGAGCAAGTCACTGAGACTGAAACTGCCACAGCAGCGAGGATAAATGCTGGCTAAGTGCAGCATTTCCAAATGCTCTAGAAATAATTTGGCATGCAAAATTATGTGCAGGAAGATTTATGTATCAGCCATTCCTCCTGTTTAAGAAGGATGTGTAGAAAAGTCAAGACACTGCAGTTAGGATTACGTGACCAGTTATGTTGCAAACCCAGCAAACTTCAGCAAAGGGACTGAGAGCTGTTCTGTTTCCTGAAGCTGAACAATGTTCAGTGGACAGGTAACAGGCCTTCTGTGCCCAGGAAATGAGGGCTGCAGAGGACGCTTTTTCTGTGGATGTGCTTTACAACACCAGCAGCCCAAATGCAGCTCTGGCCTCCCTCTGAGAGGGTATACCTATGCTTGTCCTGCGCTAGCCCTACCCAGACCTCCCTATTTTGTGGTGAGTTGGCTGTTTGGCAAGGGCAGTTAAGCAAAGCGGCATTTCTAGGAACTAACAATGCTCTGAAGTTACCTTATTTACCTGTCTTCAACCCACATTTTCAAAGTCACCTTTTATGCAGACAGTTCCACCACCATGCCTGAAGGAACCTCTGCCCTTGCCTCCTATGCAGTACAAGGCTGGGGGGATAGGCACGTAGCATGCTGAACACAGTCCCTTACAGCTAAGACACTCTTAGGGTTATTGCAGACCACAGTCTTCTGCAGTTTAGAAAATGCAGAAACTTGCACAGTTTTGTTGTGTTTTTGGCTCTGCTTCTGCAGTAGATGCATAACTGAATTGTGTTCCTGGTGCATCAGATGACACCAGCTCTCTGACATAAAGATGTCTTCGGATTTCTAAGTATCTGAGAGAGACGTCTTAGATAATCTTTCCATGGATAGATCTTAAATCAGGCCTGCAGAAATAGTTTTCCAAGTCCTGTGTCATAGCACAGTACTGGAGTTTACAGCAGGTAGAGACAAAAGAGACAGGAGCAAGCTGTCACCTTGTCCTTACTAGGGTATTTTCAAAAAGCTGGGGTGCTGGCTTTTTAAAAACTGCTGTTTTTATTCTTCTTAGTATTGACCTTTCCACAGGGAAAATGGAGGGGGTCCTTGTTCCTGCCGCAGGCAGACAGCCATTCCCCAGGGCTGGGTCCCGCTGGAGGGGATGCCCTCTAATTTTCCTGTGTTCCCGCACAGAGTGTCATGGAGGAACACGGTCTGCCTGTGAAGCACTGTTGTCGTAAAGCTGTAATCAACAAGGTACTCTGAGGCTCGGCAAAAGGAGTCACCCTGGGCTTCCTATTGTTCCTCAGGCCTCGTGCTTTATTAGTTATGAGTTTATGAGGCCTTGTGCCAGTGAGTTATGTCGTGGTTTTGTACTGTTTCTTGACACACTGCTTTAGTGCACTAAACACCTTAATTAAGAGCAGCCAGACCATCTCTTTTTGAAGGGCTTTTGTTCCTACTGTTGCAGTGGCAGCAGAGTTATCAAAGTGAAGTTCTTGCTGCTGCCTCTTTGACATGTAGTGCTCTGCAGCATCACTATAATGTGGTATATATTTTAGGGCAGGAAATATTGACAGAGCATCAGCTGCAGGGGAAAGCAGTGGAAGGACAATATCCTGTTAAAAATTAGGTTTGTTTGTACAGGGCAAGAAAATAAAGACATTAAAAATATAATAAGCACAGCTGGTTCTTAACCACTCTGGTGTGTGTCTGTCTCTCCTTCTTGTGGAAACGGCTGTCTTTAGTGAGCTGCAATGCAGCCACGCTCTGAGCTGTGGTGCCCTGCTCCCTGTGCAGATACGCAGTGCTACGCCCTTCTTCTTGCACGGGTGTACCTGTACATCAGACCCACACTGCTGCGGCGCGGAGGACCTGAGGCAGCACACTGACCTCTGCTCTTCCTCCTCTCTTGCTGCGGCACTTTGGCGTTCCTGGCTTTCAAGGTTTTTCCCCCAGGTCCTCTTCCCTTTTTCTCCCTTCATGGTTCCAACACTGCAACCTGTTTCAGGATCTTCTTTCAGGATCTCTTTGTTTCAGCTGCCTCGGCTGACTGTTCATTTTAATATTATCTTCTCTGCAGAAAGCAATAAATTTTCTTCCTTTTGTTTGCATGGTTGCCACCATTCCCTCTTGTCTTGAGGATCATATTCCCTTCTCTGTTCATCCATCCCTCCATCAATGAGGAGTGTTTCTGGCCTCCTCTTCATTTCTCAATTCCACCACTTTTATTTTCTGCCTGGCATTGGATTTAGAAACATGCTTCCTCAAGAAACTGCTTTTTGTTTTAAGTCTAGACATCTATGCAGGTAAATCTACCAGACAAACAAAAACATCTCGGTTGTTTTCTCCTCCTCCACTTTTCAGTAGGGCACATAAAAATCTCTGTATATAAGTTTGTGCCACCATGGAATATGGCTTTTTTTTTTTTTTTTTCTGAAGGAGGAAACTGTGTAGATGCTTCTGTCACAAGCTAAGCCCTGAGATATAAAAAAGAATCAAATTCTTAAGGATATAAACCTCTGAGCCAATCTGATTGTAGATTTTGAATTCTGGGATTTTTTTTTTTTTAATTGGCCACAGGTGTTTTATCTTTATTCCTAAGTGGAAAAAGAAATGTTGAAAATCTATCTTTATCGTGAAATAAAAATGCTGAGAGGCCACATCTACCCTAGCTCTCTATAGCAAAGCAGCAATAGTGGAACAAGATTATTTTTTACCCCATTTTCTGCTGCTTTATAAATCAGAGCAATATTACTCCGCTTTCTGCAGATAGAAAAAGGCATTACAGCATTGCATTCCTTTCTGTTTTATCACGTGCTTCAGAGCTGAACAAATTGTAATGAGCAAATTATCCAATGAAAGCAATCTTTTCTTCAGTTTGCAAATGTTGTATGCACAGGCTTACATTCTGACAGATTGCTTTTTTCCTAACAGTTTGTAATACCCTTTGTAGACATATATAAGCTCTTGATTTGCTTGCAAACGGTTTGTTTCAAATATCTTCAGGCTGATCATCCCTTGCTAGTGGGTCAGTGCAAAAAGCGCATTCAAATACTTCAGTTTCTTAGAAATCAGGAGTAAACCATACAAAACACTGTTTAAATATCCAGGTACTCAGGAATACAGCTATGAAGAATGTCTGAATGGCCACTTCCATAAAAACATAAGATGTGTAGAAAAGTGAAAGTGGCAGAATCACTGGGTCAAGATTTAAGAAAATGTTCAAGAATAAGTATGCCCTCTTTTTCACTCTGCTTTACTGTACATGACACTATCTTTCCTCTGATCTGTTGCCCATCTCCGCTGGACCTCCCTGGTTTATTATGAAGTATCCCCTGCAGGATGGTATTCTTGGATGAAGTACAGAAAAAAGCCCTCTTTGTATAATAAAAACAATGTGAGGGAGTCATTCATTGGATTGGCATGTTGTTGTTTTTGCTGCTTGAATGGCAGATTTACTGGTCTATGCTGTGTAGGTATTTATTGCTGAGATGAGGGAGGAAACTGAACCATAAACATCTCAGTGACTTTGAATAAAAGCAAAAGAAGTGCTGAGGTCATTCTAGCAGCTTGTGTTTGTGGAGTGCAACAGAAGGTGTTCAACAGAAGACAAATACTTGCTTCAGCCAGCTGCGATAGAAATCTGCTCAATTCATGGTATTAGCTATTATTTGTTTCTATGGATGAGGTACAGGAAAACAGTTATGTTCTTAGTAAAGCTACTCGGCAATTTACTGTTCCCAGGAAGATCCCTTTGGCTCCAATATTGAAAAAATGTGACAGTGGCCAAAGTGTAATTGAGACCTCATTTCACTGGCCAGCCAAAAAATGGTATTTTATATAATTAAGCCTCAGTCTGAGAAGCATAAAAATCTCTACATTAGGTTGATTACCCACTCCAAATTGTTGAGTAGGAGGTGGGATTAGGACAGGAGTGAACAGAAAACCCAGCAAAGCCAGAAGCTGCTCTACAGATGAGACTTGTGTATGCCTTCTGGGGCACTCTCCTCACCCAACAGGAGAGACCCTTGGCTGCACAAAAAGCAGAGCATAGACCAAAATTTGATGTAGAAAGTCAGTTTCTGTAGAACCTAATCTTCCACTGTTTTTGTTTGAAGGTTATTCTGTTTCCCAGCACTTCCCACACTTGTACCAACACTGGGGAGAAAATACACTTTTCAAACACGAGATTATTTTGCAGCTATATGGAAAGTCTATTTCTACCATTGTCCCATTTCCCTTTGATGTTGAAAAATTAACCTTTTCGTGCTGTCTTCACTGGGACATGGCAGCCAGGCATCCTAACCACATCACAATGGTAAGACTCACATGCCAGAAGCCAAGAAGATTCCACAAATGTGTCATCTTAGGGTTGCAACATCTGATTTCAATTCACCTTAAAATTCATTACCTGTGAAACCTTGCCTAATAGTAACTGATGATACTTGATTTGTGAAGGTCACATCCTCTCTTGGTGGCTGAGACCTGATGCGTATGAATTGCCACCTTAGCCAACATATTCTTTCAGATCAGAGTATCTTTGCAACAGCCCTACTTTGAGCAGAAACTGCACCAGATGACTTCCAAAGGCTCTTTCCAGTCTCACTTATGCAGTCCTCATCTGAATTTGCATAGTAATCCAAGGTAATTACCAAAGACATAGTGATATGCAGGATTATGGTCACACTACTCTTTTCCCACTGTGTGTCACCATAGCCACCTGGACAGACATAGCTATCCTGAAACCAGCAGCTTCAGGGAGTTTTAACCATGTAACTCAAATGCCCTGTGTTCACTCTAGGAAAGAAATCATTTATTTAATTCAGCCCTCCTTCCAAGAAGTGCCCAATGTTGTGGAAAAAAAAAAAAAAAAAGCCATTGGTTATTGATCTGCAGTGGCTTCTATGGTCTTGCTGAAACCAGTATGTCGTAAATTTTAGATGGATGGACCTGTCAAGAGTTGCAGTAACTGCCTGTTGTGTGTGATGTGTAATCTGCATTTGCCATAATGACTTTGAAGAAGCCTGTTCAGCAGCTGTTGTGTGACAGTCAGAAGAGAAGAGAATGAGGAGAGATTTTTCCCCGTTGCTCCCCACTCAGTTATTCAGCCCTCTCAAATCTCCAACTGTCTAAAACAAGAAAGTGTCATCCTGACTTGCTTTGGGAGCCCTGGGGATCTGAGTGTGCCTGCTGGAGAGATAATATGTTTTCCTCCAGGCAGAATGTATCATTCACGCTTCCTAGTACAAGTGTTTGTTTAATCTCTTTTTAAGGGAATAATATACCAATTAGCTCAGTTTGTAGTTTGCCAGGCCTTAGTCTATGAATGGAGACAGGTAACTCAATGTGTGTAAAAGCTGATTTTTTACATAAAAAGCTGGATGTTGGACTCAGAATAACATATCGAAGTTCTTGTCATGATCCACAGGTCTGCTACCATGCCCCCAAGAAGCACCTCTTATCCCTACCTCTAACGTGAAAGTAATCCTGGTACTGACTCCTGAGCTGTTGTGAAGACTTGAAGAGTGAATTTCTGCAAACAGTGCCTCTGTTGACTGTAAGGTTTGATGTGCTCAAACCAAGCACAGCTCCTGAAAGCTAAGGTGCTGCAGCAACCACAGCTAGAAGCACAAGCACACCATTAATTCTTCACATGCCCAGCAGGATTGCCCCCAAGAGAAGAGAGGAGCTCACACCACCCTGTAGGTTGCGTGTCCTGAGCCAAAGCCATCCCACCACTCCCACACTGCAGCAGCTGCACCCAGGTGCCTAGTGGAGATGAGTCACGGTGTTGTGCTGCCGCACCAGAAGCAGGGGTTGGGTCTCACTCTGGGTTTGCACCCACAGGGCTTCTAATTCCCACCACAAGCCTGACTGACCCAACTTGAAGGTATCCGAGGGATAGACATGCTGTTAGCCTTTCGCCTTTTTGCTTTTGTAGAGTATGACCTGTTTTGGTCATAACCTACATGGTGTCCTTTCTTTCCCATAAAAGGATTTGCCACTTTTATTGAGAGTTTGGTTTCCCAGCAGCAGTCCCTCACGAGTCCCTTCAGAGGGGCACTCCTGACAATCTGAACTATTGCCAGGCAGTTGGATTTGGAAATAACTGAGGTGCTACTTGGTCATTTTCAGACTCTAAAAAAGCCTGACAACAGGCAAGCACTAACCCAGGCATTCTCATTCTGATATTTCTTGGCCCACAGCATGCCAAAACTCACCCTCAACCCGCCTTTCCCTTTTCTCCAACACATACAGAGCAGCTGCCAGCCGTACAAACCTGGAACCCTTTAATGCAAACTTCTCCCATGGGGATTCATCTGCACGGAAACCCACTGTGCAAGTGCATGTGAAAACACTCCCATTTGCCACTCTGTGATGTTGCTCTCTTTTCAGGGAAAAAAAAAAAAAGTAGAAAAGAGGATCACCAGGGGAGCTGTTCAAGCTTGACTGAAAGGATTCATATGGTTTTGTGTCAGACATTCTCTTTGAATGGCAGATAATTACATGGTGGTGAAGCCCCTGCAAATATTTTGTGTTTTGAAGGCCACGGCCTTCATCCAGAATACAGGAGACCACATTCAATTCTCTCATCTAGTGGAACAGGCTTGGAAGAGGTTGGTATGGAGATTATAGGTGTGTGATCTTGCTAAAGATTGCCCTTTGAGAACAGATTTCTCCATTGAGAGTAGATGGAAAAAAGGTAAGAAAATTGCAGACTTTTGTCTGAATATCAAGGAAAACTAAATGAGGAGGTTGCAGGGAACTGATTACAAAAGCACAACAAAGCTATGCCTGATATTTACATCCATATGTATTTTAAAGGGTGCAATCCAATGTGTTGTTAATCTGTTCTATTCAGTATCACTGCTCCAGCTCAGCTACTGCCCATTTGCAGCAGCAGATCCAGGTACGCCATGGGAACAACCTGTGCCATATCTGCTGCAAAACCCTAACCAGGAGCACCCAGGAGCAACTGAAGAAAGGCAAAACGAGAAAGGTACTGGGATAAGACCACTTGCCAAACACTACATCTTGGCAGTGTGTCACGCAGGCTGGGCTAGCTCATCTGGTGGTGGCCCACTTACTTAATGGGTAATCTGGTGTCCTTCAAATGCCCTCTAGTGGCTGTGGCTCAGCCTGGGAGCCACATCCCACTGCACAGCCAAAGCAACGGAAGCACTTTGAGTGCACATGCAAAGTGTCACCTGAAAGCTCATGCATGGAAAACGCCTGATGCATGCTGAAAGCCCCCAGCTACCCTGCTGCTGTCAGTGCCGTACACGAGGCAGTGTCCAACAGCGCAGCTTTCTGCTTCACCGAGCAGAAGAGGAAGGTAGGGAGGGGAACCAGCATGCCAATGACAGCAGGTGCTAAGGGGGCTCTCCATGCGTTTGCTCAGAACACAATGTTTTTTTAAAGAACATTGGGGGGAAATTTTCTCTTCTTAGCCTCTGCTTAAATGGAGATGTAGCTCTCCAGACACAGGGAAAGAAGATGAGGCTCCATTGAGACAACATGGTCGGAGGCTGCAGAATAAAGGATCCAAACACAAACATCTCTGGTGTTTGCCAGAAACTCAAAAGGGTCTTTGGACAGTCTGAGTTTATTGCTGAAGGCCCTAAAGTGTCACTAGGGGGGAATTGTCCGACTGATGCAAGCCACTGACTGATTTCAGGAAGCGCTGGGAGTGGGAAGGGAAGGGCACCCCCTCTTCCCTGTCATCATGGAGAACAGTGTCGGTTTCTGAGGTCTCAGATGTGGCTGTGCAGTCTCCACTTTCAGGCAGGGGCCCTGTCTGGCTGGCAGCTGAAGGTTTTAAG
Organism: Anseranas semipalmata; assembly: GCA_013399115.1. Classification (NCBI taxonomy): domain Eukaryota; kingdom Metazoa; phylum Chordata; class Aves; order Anseriformes; family Anseranatidae; genus Anseranas; species Anseranas semipalmata. The sequence goes on from VXAA01001876.1 coordinate 285,884, forward strand.
GGAGCAGTGTATGTTGGCTTGGCTTCTGCTCCAGAAGATCATGAGAAGTCAAATTGCTATGATGATGACAGTCAAAACATTTGACAGAGAAACTGATTGGAAATCCCTCTCACATTCTCTCTGCCTTTTTTTTTTTTTTTTTTTCAAGACCCTTGTCCTCTGATTATTACAGAGCTGCTATTTTTGTCTTGTGGACCGGTATTTGCTGCCTGCTCCTTGGCTGCCTCCTGCCTAGATAACATTTGGGAGCCGTGCTTCACTGCGTCTGTGACCACTGAGTGTTTTTTTAATGCTGGGTTTGGTGTTGTTAAGTTCTCACACCTGCTGCAGACTTCCCTATAGGATTTTAGTCAAGTCGCTTCAAACAATTGCACTGCCCGTGTGTGAAGTGGCAGAGTTGAAAGAATACTGTCTCCTGCCCTGGTTCTTTTCAGCTGCGATGAAAGTTTAAGCTGTATGGCGGAGGGACCACCTTTTCTGACATTTGTACAGCACCTAGCACAGTGAGGGCCAGGAGACCTAATATTTCCCGCCCTGGAAAAGTGTAGAATGAGAAAATAAGGCACTGCATCCCCATGTGAAGGCTGCCCTGATCTGAGCTGTGTGTGGATGTGTAAATTACAACAGATGATGCACTTAGCAATTATGTTCTTTGCATACATAAGCAGGAACAACAGCTCCCAAACTGCCAATATCTCTCTCGATTCTCAGAGAACGGCTGCATGTCACACGGTCACACAGCAAGGGGGCTTGAGGAAATGAGAGGAAGGAATGACAGAGGAGGAAGCTTCAAATGGGGAGATGTGTCCCTCTCCAACGGGGAAATGAACAACAGCATCTTTTTTTAAAGAAACTGAAATTCACCTGCATTTCAAATCCTGTGTTGTTTCCAGGAGTGTGGTATGAGCAAGAGAGATTTTAAACTACCTTTGAAAGCAGAGAAGTGTCTTCAGCTAACAGTACAGTGTGCACAGCCTGAGGTTCTCTGTGTTGTGGGCTGCCTTTTTGATAAACTGTTTTTCTGCCTTTCTCTGTTCATCTCCTGGAATCTTCACCTAAAAGAAAAGAAAAATTAAAAAACACACAAACAACAAAACAGCCCAGACAAAAGGGAACAACTCTGCATTTTCTTTTCTTCTGGTGGACCACTCCCCTCATGAGAATTTCTGCTCTTCCTCCTGTACACTGAATTGCACCTCTCTGCTTATGCAAGGACCATGCAAGACAGTCAGCACTAGTGCAGAGGACATTATCCTTCCCCTCCACATTGGCTGTGCATTGAGATCCTCCTGCAAGCTTCTGGAAAGTCAGGAGGAGACTGTGAGAGCTGTGTGTGACGTAGGACTCTCAGGCTGGCCTCTCCTAGCAAGGGGTTACTCCAGCCCTTGGGAAGCTCCACACTGAGATGCTGATGAGGGAAGACTGCAGTTTTTACAAATGTGGCGGCATACAGACAAAATTCTACATTACCTGACACACAGTCTTCCCTGAATCAGGGCATCTGCGGTCTTTTCAGCTTCCCCACAGGCTTCAGGAAAAAGAAACTCTTGGCTTTGTCTGCATATGAAAATAGGTAGAGACTTCCAAACTCAATCTTCCCAGACATTTGGAAGATGACATAATTTGACGTGAGTCAGCATGATTGGCAGGTCAAAGCATACAGCTGGCTCTCACAGCTCAGGAGAGCCTGGTAAATTGGCAGAGCTGTGAAGCTCGTTGTGCCACAGCCTATGTGGTGCATCTCTTGATAATCCCTCTCCTTCTACACCCTGAAAAGTTATTCCATAGTTCACATTATCTGGACCACATCAGGGCTTAGCAAGGGAGCAAGAAGACAGGAATGGAGGTGACCAGAGTCTCCAACCATAGTCACTGAAGCAATGACCCCAGGTGCAGAGTCACTTAGGGCAAGCTTTTGAAATGTCACAGCTTGTTGGGTGGTGCTGAGCTCTGTTTGGAAACTGGGCCAGAAGTATTGCAGTGGAAACAGCTGGATACTGAGTGATTTTAAAAATCTGGCTCTTGTTTAGCTGCCTCCATGGGAACTGAGATAAATTGAAAACCTGGCCCCGACCAGGCATGCTGAGCACTTTAAAATTGGTCCTTCTGCTCTTTGGAAATTTCAGCCGATGTTGCTAGTCTGCTAGTACTTGAGTTTTCCTTGTTTTCAACAGGAAACATTCTGAAGTATTACCATTTTTTGTTCAAAGTTTTTTTTTTGCTGCTGCTTTCTTTTTCAGCTAACACAAACATCGGTGACTGTCAATTTGATAGTCTGTTCCAGGCTCTGTATACCAGCGTGGGTATAGCCTGCTAATTTCATTGCTTACATAGCAAAGGTAGAAGCAGCTATCTGTCACCTTTGAGCTTGCTGTTTGTTGCCTTTGAATCCTAGCCTGAATGAGTGTGGGCGTCTTTCGGCCTGCATCCAGAATAAGGCTAAAATTCAAGTCTTACCTGCAGTGGGAACTCTCTCCACCAAAAATCCTAGCCAAGTTTGGGTCTTATTGTACTTCTTGTTGTGCAAATAAAGCCTGTCTTTTTTCTGCAACATAAACAAATGAATTGACATGGAGTATCAGGAGAAACAGGAGGTATGAATTGTTGAAGGAGCTTAGCTCAGGGTGTACAAAGTGTGGATAGGTAAGATGAGAACAATACTTAGATCAAATTGATATACTTGTTCTTCGTGAACATAGCTGGACAAGTGTGTTCTTTGCATACCATCAGCTTTCCACAACCATTGAAGGGTTATTAGCAAATAAAGATAAAAACTATAACATGGATTTCAAACACAGGTAGAGGAGCATATGATTTAAGTCTTTTCTAAGGCTGGACCCTGGTACTTAAGTCTGATGGCTGCCAGTTGACAAGTGAGCTCTTCTGACAGTATGCTGTGCTGCTCTCGTGGGGATGGGAGTGGCATCAGGACAGAATATTGCCATGACCTGTGTCAGCTGCATGCTGTTGGGAAATGTTGATCAGTGCTGTGTAGTGCATTAGTGCATTTGGATGCCCTTGCCTCCAGCACAGGGATATGAAACTACCAGCAGTGCTGGCTAGATGATGATGTGACTCTGGGCACAGTATAAAATCCATGGGAACAAGCTGTTGAGTGTTTTCTGCAGCCCAAATCCAAAAGGCCAAGTTAATGCAGCAGGCAGCAGGCTGAATCTGTCTTTCTGTGAAGTCCTGGTCTTTGTATGGGCAAGGAGTAATTTACTGCTTCTCTGCAGCTGAACAGGGACAGTAAACAAAGACCTGATACCAGATAAAAAGTATGCAGCTGTTTCTGCTTTGATATAAAAGATATCAGGCCGTCTGAATGTCTTGACTCTGTGTAGAGGAAAAATCTCCCTGTTGCTAACTCCCTGTTGGTTTCCCGAATTTGAAAATGTCTCCTACTGGGCAGTAAAGTCAAAGCTAAGAGTCTGGCAAAAGCATGAGTGATATTACTCCTGCTCTCCCAGAATCGGTGAACCTCATGCTGAACCACTTGGGGCTGCTCTGAAGAAAGCATCCAGTTTCTCCTCACCCCAAATCTCAACAGACTTCATTCCTGTGGTAATACTGTCTTCTCATTTGCATGCAAAGTATGGTTTGCACCACACTGAATGCTATTTAGATTGGCTATTGTGTGATAAAATCATCTCAGTGGGGGGGTAGGGGAGGGAAATCCCATCTCGTTGTTTTCCTTCATGAACCCTTATGAATCTAGGGTTTCTGAAAAGAAAATCAGAAGAGAGGGAGGATGAGCATTGGTTATTGCTAGGGAAAAGAGCCTTTTTCTGGATAAATTTCACCACAACTTAAACACTCCCCTTTCCAGGTTAAAGACCACATTGCCTTGTGATCTTGTGCCTATGACCACAAGCTTGATTGCAGGGGAGGCTGTCTCTCTTTCCTTTGCAAGAGCTACCTCTGCTCGCACAGGGTCTGTTCTTTCTCCTCTCTCTAGCACAGGCTGCACCCTTCACAGGGCAGATGATGTCTGCACGACTTTTGGGGATTTGTGCCGTGCCCATGGACAGGAGCCAAGCCTGATACTTTAGAAATGGAACACTTTGCATAAGACACTCAATTCACTATCTTGCTGATATAGTTTTGCCATGTTTCTTCTTTGAGTGAGTGAATCCTGATAAAAGCTTGGCGTAGATTACAGGTTGGTCTCCAATACTGAGCTTTGCTAAATAACCTCTTTCTGGTTAAAGTTTTTCTATGGATGGCTTAGTTCCACTCTGAAGATTTTCCATTCTGTTTCTTTGGTATCTTCAGGGTAGGGGGAGGAATGTGCTCTCCGACGTGTGTTCTCTGCCATTGCTATTTCTGGCTGTGAATAGTCTGCTGCTTTACAGTGACTGGGACAGTGCGTTTAGTTAATGAGTAGTCTGCTATGGAAGACGAGGCAGATTTCCCTACAGTGAGAGAACAATAATCTTGTGATCATTCAGTTTGTTTTTGCCTTGAGCAGTTGCAAGTTACTAGAGTTACATGTAACTTAAGCAAACACAGATCCATAAGGTTCAAACCATGCTTCTGTTTTTGTGCAACTTTCTGCTTCACTTGTGAAGATGAAAATACAGAGATTTGCTGCATATACTGTGGAGAAACATGGCAGTGTGACATAAAGCCCAGCATCCAAGCTAAGGGAGGAAATATTCTTTCTTCAGCCACAAATATCAGCCTCATGCTTTGTCTTCATGCTTTCCTGTATTTAGATGTTAGCAATTAGATATTTACACATGCAACCTGAGAGAGCATGCTATAGGTTTTATTAGCAATGATGCAAGAATGAGCCTTGGGGGACTAAGAGGTAGCAAACTCCCAGAAATGATAGGAACCCACGAAACAAAGGATGGAAAGATGAAATCTCATCTTGAGGAGATTAACCACTCCCACCCCTGTTGTGGCTGACAATGAGATTTTGTTTGTCCCCCTCATTTTGCTTTACCACCTACAGTTTAAGGTTTTGTGCAAGTGAAAAATTGACCATTTGAAAACCCTCAGGGGCACAATTATTTCCACCGATCCACATTCAACACTGCCTCCGCAGTGTGCCCTCCCACCAGTGCAAGGCATCAGGCCCTGTCTGCTCTTAAAGGGCCTCTCTTGGGATGAGAAAGTGGCAGAGCCTGCATGCCTATTCAGAGTGCATGCTGCTAACTGAGTGTGCTGCTGAACACCACATTAGCAGTAATTGTTTGTGTGAGGTAAAGGCCTGTCCTGCAGAAGACAAGAAGCTCTTTTCATGCCCCCACAGAATAGTCCTCATGCCCAAATACACTGCTGCTGTTTCATCCAAGGTAATCTAACACCAGTGCTACAAAGCCAGGCTCAAACCAGACCCAGCAGGATAGTTCGTGGATGATGCAAGTTAAAAATGTCATTTAAAAAATAGTTATCAAGAGACTTCCTAATCAGCTGCAAAAGCATCCTCATGAGGGTTGTGGCAATTAGGAATTAATCTTTGTTTGAAACAGGAAAATGTTTTCCACTGATGCTTCAAAACCTGAATGTAAACTAGGCAGCAGGTGGAGAGATTTATTTTTATGACCTCTCTGATCATGTTTGCGCTTCTCAGGAAATAGCTAGCACCAAAGAAAATTGTGAATCCATGAATTGGCCAAGTTACTGCTATTACAGAAATTAAAATCCCCCTACACTATGGTGCAAACAAATTAGGGAGTGAAGTACATAATCTAAGCTCTTTGCCCCAAATTGTTTGAGGGTATTAGAAACGATATTGCCAAATAATTGGGATCTGGAGACACACAAAAGCAGTAACCACAGTAGGTCTCACAGATTAATAATCTTTCTGTAATTAACCAAGATGCAATATAGCAGCAAGAACATATTTTCCTTGATAAATAAGATGGTAACAAATATGTCCTGGTGAAGAATTAACAGGTAAAATTAGGTTTTTACAGTACATAGACATATACTGTAAATTTGTCTCTCTACAGTCTGTTACTGCCCAGAGAAATGTACTTATATTTAATCCAGCTCTGGTGCACATGACAGGAATTCTGCAGCTGTCACTAATGTTATGTACTGCAAACTCCACACATCCATTGTAAAACTGTGCTCATTACAAGAAGTAAAATAGAGTACCTGAATCTTAACTGAAGTATTAATAATGAAAATGGATTATGTGCATCCTGTTCGGTAAGCAATTATTTCAGGGGTGGGATTGATTTTGGCTTTTGACTCACTGACTGAACGACAGAACAGGTATTTGCATGCAGTGTCTCTGACTGGGAGAAAGAGCCAGAAGCTTTGAAAGCTTTAAGGAGAAACACAAGTATTTTCATTTGTTTGTTTTAGCTGTGTGCAAGCAAAACGTTATTATCTATGTTTCTTTTTAGAAAAAAAAGAAGATCAGAAAATTTTAGAATAATATAAATTATTTAATCAGAAGTCTGCATAATCATAAAATTTTCTGCACTGGAATGTGATCCATTTTCAGGTGTGTAGATCCATTAAGGCCCTGTTGGCAGGGCTGGTAATGACAACCCTGACTCTGTGTAATGGGCACATGTTTAGGTGATGCAATAATGTTTAATTTTACGCAGCCCCTGCAAGCTTCAACTGTAGGCTGCTTGAACCTCTTAGACAAGCTTTTAGTCCCTGCTTAGCTGTTTTATGTGCAGAAAACATATGAAATGCTTCTCTCTTACCTGTGCCTGATTCGGGACCTCTATCTACTGTCCCAGCCATCGACACTGTGCACGTGACAAGCTCTGTACACATCCCAGTGCAAGCATCCTGATTTCTTCAGCCTCTCCTTTGAGGAGTCCTGTTCTCTAGACAGGAATATTTAGATACTGTGTTCTTCTAACTGGGAATTGTGCTGAACCAGGGCAAACGATGAGAACATCTTGACTAAGCAGGCTTTACGCCGTGTAGCCTTGAATGTTATCCTTTCCAAAGACAACAGCCTGCTTTATAGAGCAGGAAATTATAAAAGACAAAAACTGTTTTGACAATAGCTGATTGCAAGGATCCCCTGTTGCTCCACAAGAGAGACAGAATCTACCCAAATTTGCTTGTGACATTTCTTGTGGTGGAAGGTATTTTGGATTTTTTTCTAACCTTAACCCCAAACATGGCATGGATCAGAGTCCTTTGATCTTTGATGACACCAAGCTGAGTGGTGCGGTCGACACACTGGAGGGAAGGGATGCCATCCAGAGGGACCTGGACAGGCTTGAGAGGTAGGCCCACATGAAAACTGTGCTGGCCAACAAGGCCAAGTGCAAGGTCCTGCCCCTGGGTTGGGGCAATCCCAAGCACAAATACAGGCTGGGTGGAGAATGGATTGAGAGCAGCTCTGAGGAGAAGGACCTGGGGGGGTTGGTTGACGAGAAGCTCAACATGAGCCAGCAATGTGCATTTTTAGCCCAGAAAGCCAGCCGTATCCTGGGCTGCATCAAAAGAAGCATGGCCAGCAGGGAGAGGGAGGTGATTGTACCCCTCTGCTTCTCTCTTGTGAGGTACCACCTGGAGCACTGGGTGCAGGCCTTGAGCCCCCAGCAGAAGGATGTAGACCCGTTGGAGTGAGTCCAGAGGAGGCCATGAGGATGATCAGAGGGCTGGAGCACCTCTCCTATGCAGACAGGCTGAGGGAGCTGGGGTTGTTCAGCCTGGAGAAGAGAAGGCTCCAGGAGACCTTTTAGTGGCCTGCCACTGCAGGGAAGTTGGGGAGGGACACTTTATCAGGGATTATGGTAACAGGACAAGGTGTAATGGCTTTAAACTAAAAGAGGGTAGATTTAGATTAGATGTAAGGAAGAAATTCTTCACTGTGAGGGGGGTGAGGCACTGGAACAGGTTGCCCAGAGAAGCTGTGGATGCCCCATCCCTGGAAGTGTTCAAGGCCAGGTTGGATGGGGCTTTGGGCAACCTGGTCTGGTGGGAGGTGTCCCTGCCCATGGTGATATTTAAGGTCCCTTCCCATCCAAACCATTCTGTGATTCTATGATTCTATGATTCTATGATCCGGGATTAGGAGTAGCATGTGTACTTTCCTTCTGCTTTCACTTCCATGGTCTGAAGATGCAGCCGCGAAGTAGCAGCATGCTCCTCAGGAGGGTGCGTCTGCACATGAAGGAACAAAGCCGCTGGAAGCAGGAGGGAGCAGAGTCCCGCCAGTGCTTGCTACAGCCTGAGACCCGCTCTCCTGCAGGGCAGTCAGCTGTACCCACGGCAACAGGGAGTTCAGGCCCTAGCTTTCCAGTGCATAAAAGAGAGGAATTGCATTAATTCACACTTGATATAATGGCTGTCTGGTTGGACACTACCACCAATAAATAATAAGCCCTGGGTCAGGTATTTCTTGGCAGCTAATGACCACCTGGTCCAAAAGCTGTCAGCTCTTGTGGTAATTCATTAAGTAATGGCAAATGGCCTCTACGTCAGTCATTATGGCACCAGTAGAAAACTTTTGTTTCAAATGTAGTCAGCTTTACTACACTAATGCTATTTCTAAATGAAAACAGGAATAGCCTAATGTGTGGAGAAAGGCTGCAGACACACCACGAAACTTGCACTCTCACAAGGAAAAAAAAACAGTTTGCATGAAGGATGTGTTAATGTGCTAGTGCCAAAAGCAGAAGTTTGAAAGGGAGAACTAGTATTATCTTGCTACTTAATATCCTTTACAAGCTATACTTTCTTTCCTGGGGAGCCAGGGGAGGAGGGAATCACTGGGCCCCACTTCCATGCTTAGCAAATGAATTCCACTTTTATGAAACTGCAGCTAAAGTGTATCTCCTGTCGGGGTGCAAGAAGCTCTAAAAAAGTACAAGTCTTTCTTCCCCTCAGCCAGAGCATCATGCTGACAAGAACACCTGCATGAAGTTCTAATAAAAAATCTTTAAAATTACATAAGTCGTGTAAATTTTCACACTTGCCTGGACCACATTTCTCTGGGTGCACCATTTGCAGCAGTAACATCTCCCAGGAGTCCCATACTTGGTGCACATCAAACGGAATCTACTTCCAAATTTTAGTACATGTCTAAGCTTTGCTCTCAGATGCAAGCTATAAACAGCAATTGATTTGTATACAAACAATGATTTGTATTAAAGCAAGGCAGGAAGGCAGGTCATCCTCCTTCCTCTTCCCCAAAGTCCTTTCTTCTGCCTTGGTGAGAAGACACTTAAATGGAGCTGTAGGCTAGGCCCAGGCTAGACAGAAGGTCAGACAAGAGGACCGTAACAGCCTCTCCAGCAGCTTTAAAATCTGTGTGTTGACTGTTGGTGTTAAATTCAGAAGCTATCCATCCGTCAAAATTGATGAAACTTGGATCGGATACTGCCTCTTATAGACATTTGACAACTGGTAGGCACAGCTAACAGAAAAGTGAATGGGAGCCATCAGGTCTGTATGTCTGGACACTGATTGAGCTGAGTGCTTGAGGAGTCCACCCTGACAAGGCCGGCCAGAATTTCCTGACTGCAGCTTCCAAGGAGGCACAGCCTGTCAGAAAAGGCCAGGCTCCCACAGGTGTGAATGGACCTACATCCCCAGCACAGCTAAGCAGCAATGTGAGGCACAACTGGGCAGATTTCCTGCACAATTTTTCTCATTTGTCCCTTTCTGTTCCCCTCTTAAGCAAAAACAAAAACAAAAACAGAAAAAAAAAAAAACCCCAGCAACACAGAGATAGCTTTCTGCAAGTGGAAATAGAACTGCTTATTTATGTCATCAAGTAACGTGTCCTCAGGAAACAACTGAAGAGCATGGAAGGCAATGGGAATTTTATCCTCAATATCAGCAGGTTGAAAGTATAGGATGCTACACATGGGTCCACCTGCATACCATAATATTTATCATTGACATACACATATGAAAGAAAGAAGGAGAACAAGCAAGGATAAAAGTCATGAAGGACAGATGATGAAAATCACATTGGTATTTTTACATGACTTCAGGCTTCTTTTCCCAGTTTCTATACTTTTTTTTTTTTTTTTTATCATTAGAATAAATGTAAAAGATTTCACCTTTGTTGCCAGAGGTGAAATCACAGGCAAAACTCTCACTCTCTGAAAGTTTTGCAGCAGCAAAGGAGAGATTTTTATTTTCACATACAGAAGGGCAGGAGGGAACAAAGAGGGATGATCATGGGAGAACGAAAAGAAGCAGAATAATGAGTTAACCACACTAGCAAATGGAAGCTAGTAGGTAATTTGAAAAGAATTATATTACATAGGGCAAATAAAAAGGTCGAACTTGATAATAGAAGCCAATAGAATGACAACATTGCAAGAATTAGGGAAAATATTAAAAGATGGGATGGAACGTGGTAAAATAGCTTTCATCTCTTACTGCAAAACATGTAATAATGTTTCAGTAAAGGGACAAAGGGTGGAAGCATTGTATCATACCATAACTTTAAATGAATAAGGGAGCTCTTGCAGCAAAGTATTTTATTTTTCTGAAACAAACGTGTAAACTCATCTTCATTGCAGAAATTCCTGTCAGATTTCTCCATTGCTGCAGAACTGGTTCAAAGTGTGTCTCATCTTTGTTAACAATGATGTCTCTCGTGCTCATGGTTTCTGAGATGAAAATGAAAAGGTGAACAGTATGTGAATCACGTCTTTCAAATTTTGCTGACAGCCTGAAGAAATTCTGAAAAGATGTAAACTTCCTGAATTCTGAAACCTAAAGTTAACAGTCTGCACCTTATTAAAAATAAGGACAATAGAAAATTAAATATAATATCCAATTATTATGAGATTTACTGAATGCACAATTACTCCAGTGAAGCACTTTTGTGACTTTCACAGTGTTTTGCAAACTCCAGAAGACACCTGTGAAGACAGAACTGATCACAAGTGGAGCACATGGAGACCTGGCTGTTTTGCAGCCAAAGGTTGGTAAATTTTGTTGCTGTGCAATGTAGCAGTTTGGTGTAGTCAGACTCACTGAAAATTGTGTCCTTGAAAAAATATATGCTCCTTGGCTCCTTCAAGATGATGCATCAGATACTTTTGCAGGGTGGTTTTAAAATACAGAGAAAACATACTCAGACATCATATTGTTTTTGTTTCCTTCACACACACACACAAAAAATTAAAAAGTCATCTAATAGAGGCACATGTTATTGCACCAACAAGTAAAATGACTGAAGCAAATTATAATATTTATCACAAAAATATGAGGGCAAGAAGAGCCAATGTGTGGAAATGACTTATATATGACTCATTCAAAGAGAAATTTTTTGACTGAAACTATGGAAGGAACATAAAATGTCAGATTTTTTGAAACTCTTTCCATAAGAGCTATTTATTTTTAAGCACAGACTAAGACTATTTTTTAAAAAGCAGGAAGGAATAAGCAGCTTTCTTCTCCATTTTTTTTTTTTTTCCAAGGGAAACCACTGGAAAGTTGTTGCTGATTTTAAAACAGAATGGTGCTCAACACAAACTCTTCATACAGAATCATATATTTTTCTAAGTACTTGGCAGTAGTTGAGATTTATCCACCTCTTAACAGACAAAGCTTAGCCCATGCAAAAGTACACCATGCAAGTGAACACATCCAAAGAGAACAAAGTGAGTGCATCTGTAAAAAATAATTATTGCAGATGAGGCATTTGTGTTAATTCTGTGTGAAGATGAGGGTGGTGGGGCCGTCTGTGCTGTACAAATAAAAATTGATCCTAAAGCTGATGAATCCTCAAGTACTTTTAAAAAAGGAAGCATTTTTTCATGTTTGGAGTCCCAAAATGGGCTCACGCTGTATTACCTAATGGGCATTATATACTATCTAATGGGCAAAAAGAGGAAGAACTTTGGAAACCCCCAGGTCACCGTGCATTGTTTTTAGTGGCAAGAACATCCTTCCTCTCTCGTATTACTGATAGCACCAATTTCACAAAGAAAAGTAAGTAACAAGAGTCATTTTGAACAGCAGGTAATGACAGTATTGGTCTTTATTCTCACTTGCGCCAAAACCCCTTTACACTGACTTGGGAGGCTAGAGAGTCCTAAAAGCAGCACTTTACCAGGTGTTGAGCAACCTTAATGAACACGAAAATCAAACCCATTATATCAGAGAGGGTATGATAAAGTGCCTGGCTGCCAATAGCCCCCACACAGGTGCCTCACTCACTGGGATATACAGAAAGAAACACATCAAAGTAAGCAGGGAAGAAAATTATTCCATTAGCTACAGAAGTCAGAGAAAAACAGTAGCAAGTAGAGTGGCACTGTGTCCGAAAGACGGAAAGCCTCTTTCCCACTCCACAGTTGGTTTTGCGGACAGTAAAAGGGGTGGGGATGAGGGAGAAGAAAAGAAGAAATTGTCTGAGGTGTTTCTAAAGCTTGGACACTGGTCATCTGAGGGATCCACTGACTCTGCAAGCTAGTGCACCTAGCAGACAGATGCAGCTAAAGTTGCCTGGAGAGACAGGAGAAAAAAAAAAAAAAAAGAGAGAAGACAAAGGCTGAGAGAAGTTTACTAGACAAGACCTTAGAAAGGGAAAAGAATCAAAAACAAAGGGAGAAAAATGGAAAAAAAAAAACACACCAAAAAAACAACCAAAAAACCCCCAAACCAAACAAATAACCCTCCAAACTCAAAACAGATGTTTCTAATAGGAGTCTGGGCTGCCAGTACAGTACAGGTCTGAGCCTAAGAGAAAACACAAAACAAGACACAAGAGGATAATTTTTTCTTCCAACTCATCTCTGTTTGTTACATGTCCTGATTTTAATTCTAAAATGGGAAACTCTCTAGCTGAGAAAAAAACCCACCTTTTCTCTGCTGTTGCCACTTACTTTCTTATCACCTACCACCATTATCAGAAGTTTTTCACTTTTACTGTTGACATTTTGTTTATGAGCATACTGCCTATAGCAGCTGTATACAGAGTGGGATTTGGGGGACAGAGCTGGGGAGAAAAGGGTGGAAATGACACTCAAAACCCATAGAGGAGTCAGATAGAAATTTCCCACGAGAAAGGCATGAGGCATCATGCACTCACATGAAGTTTAGCAAAGAACAAGGGTATAAGAAGTGCTGATTTTGGTGGCACTGACATGTCACAAATGTGCCTTATGGCCGGTGCAGAGGCAATAACTGCACTTCAGTAGCCCTGTTGTGGCATCGCACCCCTGCATCTCTGCTGCTTCCCAAAGGCTGCCTGGCACCGAGCTGCAGCACCCCCATGCACCGCAGCTCTGCGCTACCCACAATGGGCAAGGGGAGGCTGGTCCTGCAGGGTCCTCCAGGTTTTGTGTTGCCAGGTACTGGATACTTTCTGAGTCTGACCTTCGAAAATGTGTGCAGAACTTTTCTCCTCTGCGGGTTTCCTAACCACGGGGGAGGCCTGAGGCCATGGTTTGTACTGTGTGAGTGATATTCCCCACGTTTGTAAAGGACAAGCATTTAATGGACCATCTGTCTATGGTCTTCTCATGGTCTACTGTGTTGCAGGGAAAACTGCAGCTCCTGTTATGTTTTTAGCTCCTTTTCCCTCCGATTCATTAAAGCACTACATGTGAGATGTCAAATTCTTGATTCGATAGGATGGGATATAAATGGCTGCGAACTGAAGGGGAATGATACATATTTCTGCAATGGCAGAAGCTATTGCTTTGCATAATGCCTACCCAACCCCAAACTGATGCAGCAGATGGAGGAAGGGAAAACAGGTTACGTGCCTGCAGTGTAAGTGTGCTGACAGGCTTTGCCCTGCCAACTAGCTCAGTGACTTGCCATGCCTCTGTTAGAGTGGTTTCTAACAGGACATGAAATTGCAGTTTAGGTTGTAATTTAGGAGCAGTTTTCATGTCAGAAGTGTCTGTTGAAGCACAAGTTTAGCGGCAGGTATCAGCCCCTGGGTTAGAAAAGAATTATTTTGTAAAAGGCAAAATATTTATCATTTGCATATAGAGAATGAACAGCCTTAATCTGAATCTTCTAATAAGAAGACCCTTGAAAAATCTTGTTATTTGTTATAATCATATTATTTGACAATCCCTGATTTTGAAACAAAGAAAATTCAAATCAAAATTCTTCACTTTTATTTGTCTCCAAATTAATGTTGCCATTTGCTCTTTCTTTATTTCATAAGCTGTTGTGTTCTGAGCTTTCATACCAGTACAGACAATCTTAATTTAACTAACTACATACTTGAAATCATATGCAGAACTCACAAAGCTGGGTGTTGAGTTCCTCTAAATACATAGCCCTTAAGGACTGTCCTGAGAGCACTGAATCATTTACTCTGAACAGTCAGCAGCCAATGCTGTTTTCAGTCCTACTGTGAATATTGGTCTGGATTTGAAGAAACATCAGTTAAGCAAAGAGCTGCTTATCTTACCACAAAGCCATACTGTTGTGTAATCTATGCATGACCCACAGATCTATAGCTATGTTTCACTGCAGGCCGTGCATAAAAATAGTTTCTATAGTATTTTATTGAGAAATTATATTTTCCATTACATAGCAATAATTACTTTAGCAACCGTTTTCATTTCAAAAGTAGGTATGAGATTCAATAAGTGAGGGCTGCAGCTGTGTGAAGGAGGCTGAAGTTCAAACAGAGTTCACAGAATATTGGCCTAATTTATGTTGGTTTACACCTGATGGATTCTGTAGCTGAGCAAGTACAACTAAGATGTTTTAGAGGTGTGAAGCTCTGACTAGCCAGGAGCCAAGTTGTTTCAAAATTGTCTTGCTGAATGCATTTTCTAAAATAAACAAAAATAAAAATAAAAATAATCATTAAAAAAAGAAAGCCTAGATAAGTCTATGTTGGTCTAATTTAAGCTATAAGAAGAAAATGCTTCTTCCCAGTCCCCCTGGTTTGAGTTTCTGCTTCCCAAGGATCACTTTCTTTCCATTGTCTGCTCCATCCCATGGCTGTGAGGTCTGTCCTCACAGATGGCTGCAATGCACCGTCAGGCAGGGGGTGCCGTGTCCCCACTGAAGAGCTGTATGCCTCAGTGGAGCCTGGGAAAGCCTCTGAGTCCCTAGATGCCTGTCCTGGTGAAGTGTTGGTTTCTTGGAGAACACCATCATCCCACAACACTATCATTTCCATAGAAAAGAAACTGAGATGAGAGGGCCAGAAAGGGAACAGTTTGTCCAGATCCAGACATGAAGGATCAGGCCTTCAGAGCTCTTTGAGGTGTATACCCAGCGTCCGCCATCCATTGTAGATGTGGTCAGAGAGACCTAACATGCTGACTCTGGCTCCATCCCCTTTTGTGGCACCTGCCTCTTATGGCCCAGAAAAGCAAGTACTTGCAAGCTCCATGATGAACACGATGAGGTTCCTTGTCTGAGTTAATAAGCTTTTCCCTGGTTCTGATGGTGAAAGCAGCATAATAGGTAAAGGAACACCACCCCTTGCCCCAAGACACGCACATCAACACATTCACCTGGAAGCTGTGGGATGGAGCAAGGAACTGAAGCTTGGTCCAACACGTCCTAAAGAGTTGCGGTTGCTCTGGTGCATTTTGGATGGAGCAGAACTGCTCATACCCCTTTGACCTACACATGAAGTAATCTGCAGTTCATTTAAATGACACAG
This sequence comes from Anseranas semipalmata, assembly GCA_013399115.1. Taxonomy (NCBI): domain Eukaryota; kingdom Metazoa; phylum Chordata; class Aves; order Anseriformes; family Anseranatidae; genus Anseranas; species Anseranas semipalmata. Next base: position 301,434 of record VXAA01001876.1, read on the forward strand.
TCCTTTTGTGAGATGATTTAAACCAGCATTACAAAGAAGCCTGGGCTTGTCTGGGGTCTAAGTTGCTCCCTAATACTGAAATGGGTTTTTGACAATTTTTGCCCATTACCACTGCCTGCTTCACCACTATACGTTCACAGATTCACAGATTCACAGAACGTTAGGGATTGGAAGGGACCTTGAGAGATCATCTATACCAATCCCCCTGCCAGAGCAGGAACACCTAGATCGGGTCACAGAGGAACGCATCCAGGCAGGTTTTGAATGTCTCCAGAGAAGACTCCACAACCTCTCTGGGCAGCCTGTTCCAGTGCTCTGTCACCCTCACTGTGAAGAATTTTCTTCTAATATTTAAGTGGAATCTCCTATGTTCCAGCTTGTATCCATTGCCCCTTGTCTTATCATTGGATGTCAAGGAGAAGAGCCTGGCTCCATCTTCCTGACACTCCCCCCTTACATATTTATATACATTAACAAGGTCACCCCTCAGTCTCCTCTTCTCCAAGCTAAAGAGACCCAGCTCCCTCAGCCTTTCCTCGTAAGGGAGATGCTCCACTCCCTCAATCATCTTTGTGGCTCTGCGCTGGACTCTTTCAAGCAGTTCCCTGTCCCTCTTGAACTGAGGGGCCCAGAACTGGACACAATATTCCAGATGCGGTCTTACCAGGGCAGAGTAGAGGGGGAGGATGACCTCCCTTGACCCGCTGGCCACGCTCCTTTTAATGAACCCCAGGATCCCATTGGCCTTCTTGGCCACCAGGGCGCACTGCTGGCTCATGGCCAACCTGTCGGCCAGAGCAGCCTCTATGTCGTTCATAACAGCCTCTCCACTGAAGCACGACCCAAGGGCTCGGTGCCATTCCTGCTGGCTGGCCCACAGTCGCCATCTCCTTCTCTTCCAGCATTTCTGTATCTCCGTTGCTATTCCACACAACACGACAGCAAAGATGACAAACTGTCACTGTGGTATCAAGGTTCGGTCTTTTCATCCAGGGTAGCATTTTACTGTGGCCTCTCGCAGTCTCTGGTATTTCCTTCTCATTACTGCTGCTTTCTCTGATCCCTTCCACGTCTGCCCTTTTATCGGTGTCACTGTCAGCCTTCAATGACATGGTACCAGACGCGGTCCCTCCAGAAGCCACTGCACCAGCTGGCTCTAACCTTTCAGTTCCTGAGGTACTCTTTGTCCTTGTCAGGGATTTTAAATTGAAATTCAGTGTACTTTTATCAGCTTTCTCACATTTGAGGGGATACTACCTAGTTCTGTGACACCAGCTGGGGGGATAGGTGGACAATTATGTGGCAGCAATTCTTCCTAACTATGACCCCATGGAAACACTGCTTCTATTTGCACAGTGTGTCACATTTGGCTCTTTTGTGTTTCAAAGGCTTCCCCTATATTAAAAATATAAACCCTCTCAGATTAAGCCATCATGCTTGTGCAGGCCTCAGGCTGACACTGCAAATCAGGAGGTTGCACTTTTTTCATTTCCACACATCAACTCAGGAGCAACAACGGAGCCAAATGAATCTTTTCCACTCATCTGGTTTCTGTGGTCTAGTATCTGCCAAGTGTTTGACCACAGCTCTTCGGCTTGTGTCTGCAGCATCCAGGATCCTGAGGTGGCTTGCAGCCAACTACTAGCTGAGCCTGCGACAGCTTAGCTGCCATGGGCAGCACAGACAGTGTGCATTTGGTTCATCGAGGCCAAGGACACTTTACCTTCAGGCTGAATCTCCAGCTCTCAACAAGTACTGGGAGAAAAGGAATCCATTTTTGGGATCAGCTAGTTTCTGCAGAAATACATGGCAGCTCATTTTTTTATTTCTGTTGCCTTTCCCACACACTGATGACTTCATGTAGGGACATTTATGAAAATATTGGCATACTCAAAGATGCTTTTGGAGAATGGGAGACCTAGCAGAGACGGTTTAAAAGGCATACCAATGCACCAAATGTATTGAACTGTGAAAGAGTAAATTTTTTTTAAACTGATTTTCAATTGTTTCCAAATCAGGGAACTATACTGCAAACAGAAAAGTGAAAAAGCAAGAGAGGAAGAACTGACTTTCTGTGTTGTGGAGACTAGGTTTTTTGGCTGCATCCACATCAGGCTTTTAGTTTGGATCAGAAGTGTGGATTTGCAGTTCTCTGTCATCCCCACTTTGGTTTGCATCACAGAGTACTCTCAGAGAGCATGAATCAGACTCCCCTTGGATGAAGCCAAATAACTGCAAGATGCACCCCACAACTGCAGCTAGTGTACTGCTGCCCCAAATGGATATTCAACCTGGGAGATCAGACTAGAGCCAAAGAAAATAAAGTAAAAAACAACAGAAACAAACAAACAAACAAAACCAAAACAAAACAGCAACAACGACAACAACAAAAACACCTGAAATGTGCACAGTGCATGCAGATCTATGTTGCAGACTCTCTCCTAGAGAAGTAGAAGTGGTCCACACCACTTGGTAAAGTGAACATAGCTTATCAACCTCTTCTGCTAAGCTGGAAAGCTGACGGTGTAAGCTGAGCAGTACAGGAGTCACCTGTAACATCTCCTCTCAGTGTGGGAACACACATCTAGCTCACAACTGACATTCCAGTATTACTACTACTAGGTATTATAGTAGCACCTAGGGGCCCTTGACAAGGGTCAGGTCCCTATTATAGGCACTGATCAGACTTAATAAAGCAGTCCCTATCCCAAACAATGTGAACGGAAAAATCATGCTGAGCTACAGTCTATTTGTAAAGGGAGCAAGACAGCAGAGAGGTGACTGCAGTGGCTATATACTTCCCCAGACTAGGCATAAACTGGGTCACACGTTAAAAAATTGCTTTGGTCTCATCCTTGCCCAGATTCAGTCTCACCGCTAAACTGCAAATAATCTGGCACAATTAGTCAGCTTGTCTCAGCTGAGGCCATCCCTGAGAACACAGAAATGCTGCAGGTCAAGAGTGAAGTAGGACAATCAAAGTGGGCAGGGAGAGCTCCTGCAGCCTCTCTCTTCCAGATGCTGGTTCTGAAAGCTTCTGTTGGAGGATCTGCACTTTCCTAAGCACTAAATCCACCCATGACAGCAACTGAAAGCCTTTGATTTGTATGAATATATTTCAAAATCTCCTATGATTACAGCTTTGTAATATTCTGGAAGCAGATGGCAGGCACAGCTGACAGTGACAGTAGTTATAAGTGCAAATAGGAGGTGGCAGAGAGGAGGGGGAAGATACGGGGTTGGCTTAGGAAAACAGTGTAAGAAAAGGAGCTCTTATTTTGAAGATGCAACCAAGTGATGAAAGCAGGTAGGGAGGATTCAGTTGCCAGTGGGAGAAAAACATCCAGCTCTGCTTCTTGAGCCTAGTACAGCATGTGCTTAAATATCTTACTAAACAGGCAAGAGTGGGACAGAGAGAGGAAAAAAATAGATTAAGACATTCAACTCCACTTGACCCTTAGGAGTGTCACTCTGCTCTCCCAGGAAATAAACAGCATTCAGAAACGAACACTCAGCCGCTGGATAAATACTTACAATAAATCCCAGCTCCCCAGTACACCTCTGTATTTCTGGGTTGGATGATAAAAGTTCACTAGTCTGAGATAAAGCTCGTATTTTTCCAGATAATGTCAGGAAAGAAAGTAGCTGGCATTTACTGGCTGATCCTAGCAATGCTCTTAAAGTCATTACATCTTCACTGCAATCCTTGAGGTGATGCTTACTTCATTAAGATGCAAGAGGGAATGTAAAACCATCCACAGCGCTAAACAAAGTTCTTACAGCATCCCTTCAGCATATTCTGTTCTCACTCCACGCAGCAAGGAAGATTATTTTCTCCCATCTCTCAAATCCCGCTATCATCTAAAGAGTTAAGCAATAGAGAGGATATCTCAAGGAAGACACTCTTGTGCATCTTGCGCCTTCCACCCCCCCTCCTTTTTTTTTTTAAACACAGCATACATCAAAGTAAAAACTGACATGCACTGCCCTGAAGCTCTCTGCAGCATGCTTTTAGGTTTTGGAAATTTCATTTTCTACCTTACGATGATTACATGAGAGAGGATGAAATGCTTGCTTTGAGGTTCGTTTTAGATGGAGATGTAATAAATGCTGTGGCTTCCCACTGCAATGGAAGAAATTCTTTAGTAGATGGGCAAAGGGGGAGTATGTGGTTTAGTTTGTATTTGAGTACTTGGATTTGGGAGGAGATGCCATGTGGGCAGTATTTGGAAGAGTGCAAACGGGGAGAAAAAGAAGACACAGAGGTATTGGTGGCTTAGCCAGTGAAGTACTTGTTTTTGCTCTAAATGCAGTCCACCCTGTGGTAGAAAATGAGTTTCTCAGTCTCAGTCCCCACTGAACTGCAGCTATACATATACACACATACACACGCACATAAAGTCCCAACCCTACGACAAATAATTCTTCAGTTTACAGCCTCTCCTCTGCTAATTCCCAAGACTGAGACAGCATGAAGTCTGAATTATGCCTGCCCTATAACAAAAGGTTTGTTCTTCCAGGTGCACAAGACGAGATGGAGATCACTTTAATCATAGAATCACAGAATGGTTGAGGTTGGAAGGGACCTCTGGAGATCACCCAGTCCAACCCCCCTGCCAAGCAGGGTCACCTAGAGCACGTTGCACAGGATCACATCCAGGCGGGTTTTGAATATCTTCAGAGGAGGAGACTCCACAGCCTCTCTGGGCAACCTGGGCCAGTGCTCTGTCACCCTCACAGTAAAGAAGTGCTTTCTCATATTCATACGGAACTTCACATGTTTCAGTTTGTGCCCATTGCTTCTCATCCTATCTCAGAGAACCACCGAAAGGAGTCCGTCCCCATTGTCTTGACACTCTCCATTAATGTATTTATATACATTGATAAGATCCCCTCTCAGCCTTCTGTCTGAGAGAGGCAGCTCTCTCAGCCTCTCCTCATATGAGAGATGCTCCAGTCCCCTCATCATCTTCGTAACCCTCCGCTGGACCTGCTCCAGGAGCTCCATGTCCCTCTTGTACTGGGCAGCCCAGAACTGGACACAATCCTCCAGGTGTGGCCTCACCAGGGCTGAGCAGAGGGGGAGGATCACCTCCCTCAGCCTGCTGGCAACACTCCTCCTAATGCACCCCAGGATCCCATTGGTCTTCTTGGCCACACGGGCACACTGCTGGCTCATGGTTACCCTGCCAAGTCCCTCTCCACAGAGCTGCTTTCCAGCAGGTCATCCCCCAGCCTGTACTGGTGCATGGGGTTATTCTGCCCTAGGTGCGGGACCCTGCATTTGGCTTTGTTGAACTTCATGAGGTTCCTCACCGTCCAACTCTCCAGCTTGTCCAGGTCCCTCTGAATGACAGCACAGCCCTCTGGGGTGTCAGCCGCTCCTCCCAGTTTTGTGTCATCCGCAAACTTGCTGAGGGTGCACGCTCTTCCATCATCCAGGTCACTGATGAGTAAGTTGAACAGGATTGGACCCAGTACTGACCCCTGGGGGACACCACTAGCTACAGGCCTCCAACTAGCCTCTGTGCCGTTGATCACAACCCTCTGAGCTCTGCCATTGGACAGTTCTCAATCCACCTCATTGTCCACTCATCCAACCCCCACCTCCTGAGCTTGCTTATGAGGATGTTGTGAGAGACACTGTTAGAAGCCTTGCTGAAGTCAAGGTAGACAACATCCGCTGCTCTCACCTCACCTACCCAGCCAGTCATTCCATCATAGAAAGCTATCAGATTGGCTAAGCATGTCATACCATCCATGATTACTTATTTGCTTTTTGCATTTGAGGACCTCTGTTGCTCAGAAGAGACCACACTGAGGCTGATAAACTCACCTTACTTCCAGCTGCTAAGTAAGAAAAAGCTTTGTGATGCCCTGATGCTCCTTTCATGAAGTTTATATAATGTCGTAAGAACATCCATACCTAAAAAGAAGAAGGTGCCCATTTGGGCAACACATCTGACTTAGACATGTTTTCACACTGATACCTGAGCAAAAGATCCTGCTCAGGTTTACCTATCAACAATGGGAATCTACTGGTACTATTTGAGAATCTTTGGTGTAGGCAAGTGGCACTTGCATTGTGTGGGCTGGCTGGCCTGCAAGCCCAGGGCCTCTGAACATGCTGTACAGCTTGGCTCGTGGCCACTGCAACCTGTGCTCTGATGCTGTGGGCATCCTGTCTTGGTGTTGTGCCTGTCTGTGCAGGATTTGGGTTCTGGTGCATTGATTTTATTTGTTGTGGTTTATACCCCGGCTCGGTCCTTTGACCAGTGGCAAATTGATTCCTTTCCAACAGCTCTGTGCATCCAGTGTTTAGACTTGCATCCTGGTAGTAAAGGCTGGGGACCTTTCCTTTCAGCTGCTGCTACAAATAAATAGCAGTATCATGGGAAAGCAAGAGCACATTGAAAAAAACTTGAATCAAGCTCGAATGCAGTCAGGCCTTTCACACAGCAGGGTCTACTTCCACTGGAGCTGAAGACACCTTTACCCAGTGAAAAGCCTCCTCATTTCATCTCCATTTCTCCATCATCTCTAGCATATGCAGTCATCACACCTGGAGAGCAAAGGGAGGAAAGAGATAAAGCCAACCTCAGAATGCTTCTATTTTTATGACTTTAGCAGCTATAGGGCTTGGCAAATTTTAGGAAGATTTACATTTGCACCTTCTATGAGGTTGGAAAAATCTTGTCAAGCTCCAGACCGTCAGAGCCATGGTATTATCTGAATATGAATTGTCCTCTTTATCAGTCATCCTGGGGACTGCAGCATCACCTTTTGAAGAATCAGCAATCTCACATACACTGATTATGCCAGTGGGTAGAAACTGGTTTCTACTCAAACAGTTGTACTGAAATGCAGAGAAAAAGGGAGCACTTTTGGATATCAGGACATCACCAAGCTTTAATCTGAGATCCAAGAGTTGTTTGATGCATATTAGGAAAAGTAGTGAGCCTGTTGTAACTTCATGACACACACACAGGTCTAGGCTGCTTCTGAAACAGGCCCCCAGACACCATAGTTCAGTTCAATTGTCTTGGAAATAAAAGGTTGTGAAGTAGTCAGCAGCCATGTGGAAATACTGGACTGTAAATGCTAGTAATATGGGAGCTGTTTTACACACAGCTGTCCATGGAGAAGATGTAGGATGGTTAGCTGAATAAGGTCATCTTATGAGCCCTCCCATCAGTAAATTGTCCTTACACAAGCCATCTTCAGCCTGTACATATTTTGTGTTTCTGTTTCCTTGCTTCAGTTAGGACTGTGATTTTTCTGCAAAGAACAGTATGGTCAGTAAAACTGTTATGTAAATAGCTTTTCCTTAGGTCTGATAACTATTAGGCTGATTCAGCTTAATAAATTAATTTCCTCTCCTCCCCTCTCTATCAGAATAACTTAAATCACCCACATTTGTTTTGCTCTGCCAGGGAGTGGGAATACACAATGCAACATCCTAGCTTGGGGCTGGCAGTTTAGACTTCCATCCCGGTGTACTGGGTCTGGCTGGGATAGAGTTAACTTTCCCTGCAGCAGCCCATATAGCATTGTACTCTGCACTTGTAGCTAGAACAGCGCTGGTATCACGCCACTGTTTAGGCTACTGCCCAGCAGTGCTGGCACAGCACCAGGACTCTCTCCAGACCCCCCCAAAGCCAGTAGGTGGGGGTGGGCAAGAAGTGGGGAGGGGACATCACCAGGGCAGCTGACCTAAAGCAACCAAAGGGATATTCCATACCATATGATGTCACACTCAGCAATAAAAGCTGAAAAAAGGAAGGAGGGGGGTGCTCTTGTTGTGAAGACGTCTGTCCTCCTGAACAACCACTATGCGTATTAAGGCCCTGCTTCCCAGGACGTGGCAGAACACCGCTCGTTGATGGGGAAGTAGAGAATAATTTTTTTTCCTTTCCCCTCTGTGCTTCTGCGCGGTCTTCGCTTGTTCTTNACCCGGTCACCTGGAGATTATCTGATCCATATGGCTGGAGAGAGCAGGTATGTTCCCACACAGCAACATTTCCAGCAGAATGCTGAGAGGATAGTGGAGTGCTGTGCTCTGCTGTGCTGACACGACTCCATGGTGTTTCTCTGAAACAAAATATGTGTGAAAGCAGGTAACTGGTTGCATAGCAGAATGTAGCCTGGAAGGCCACTTCACGTGTAAGTATGGGCTTTCTGAGGCCTAACAAAGCCTTATGAATAGAACAAAAAGGTTCTTCAAGTGAAAGCATGGCCATGACCCAGGCAATCATGACGAGGGATGTCACGCTAATGCTTTAGGGAATCCAGACCTCAGTCTAGTTATCATCTAAAAAATGTGTGTCTCCATTCCACATTATACTGACTTTGCGTTTTTTTTTACAAGGCAGAAAGGCTTTTGAGAGTTTATAATTCAGCCAACATGAATGCTGTAATGTCTTCATCTGCCTACTTCTTTGCTTTCAACAACAACTTTGTCTGTGAACTCTAAAGCTCCTTTGGTTTTCAGAATTGCACTTGTGCTCATTCCTTAAGATTTAATTGGGGCCATATTATGAGTAATCTTGGGGAGAACAAAAGTTAACTGTGGAAGTTAATCCTCTGGTTTTTACACCCTACCTCAATGTCTGTCTCCTTGACGTGCATATAGCAACCTGGATCTCTCCCGGTTTATTCCAGGTATGTAGGCTGGTCTTCTGTTCATGTGCAAATCAATTTCACTGAGGTAGCATTAATACATATGTGCCTGGTTTATCAAGTGTGTTTACTTCTAAAAACTTAAATGTTACAAAACCAGTAAATCTTCACTATTAAAATCTCACTGTATACCTCCAAGTTCAAAAGGTAAATACTTAGGCTGGTTAATGTGAATGTCCACAAATAACACTCTTATCACCTCTACTCTGACACCATATTAGGATTATAATGGGAATTGACAAAATAATCAGCCTCTTTCTCTCCATTTCATCTGTTTGCCAGAGCAGAACAGCAGTATCACTAGCTTTTTTTATACACTACCGATACGTTGTATAAGGCAATTGTGGAGTAACAGTAAGGAAGTAACGCTTAATAATTTCATGTATCATTAGAGGAATCTGCCTTGAATGACTTGCCAGGAGAACAGAGTGGGAGCTCTCATCTGAAATTTTACCTCTGTCAGGAATAAATGAATGAACAAGACAACTTTTGCATGAGCAGAAGATGGGCACCTTCAACACCAAGAGTAATGTCAGGTTGTTCACTGTACAAATATTTTACTGTCTATCAAAAATAATCAAGTCTTTATTCGAAGTTATAAAGTATTAGGGCTCTGTCTAAGATATCAGATGTCTTTTCTTCTCCTTAAGATGAATCTTCCAAGGTATACTTTCTACCTCTCAGCCACATTATATGTTCCCGTATGTGTGAGTTCATACATATGAGCACACACCCATGTGTGCTTTGCACTGTCAAATTTAGGTGAATTTCTTAGTGTCCTAGATGTTAACAGAAGAGCCAGCTTATTCTAATTTTTCATGTTTTCTGGTGTCTTCATATGTTATATAATGTTCTTGTGCCAGTATATGAGGAGAGTTAACCTGAAAGCAGTTCTTATTCATAATAATGTGTGTGTAATGTTTTTCTGGTGCCCTTACTGTGTGATACTCATGAGTCTAACAGCCAGAATTTAATCTCAAGGTTTTCCATAAAGGCAGGAAAATTAGAAAGATCTTTGCTTAGCTGGGTAGAGTCAAGCTCAATCATTTTAGCTGATTCCTGCTAGACACGCTAGGCCTTAGCCTTGAATTAAATTATCTCAATGGCATAAGTATAGCCTGAAAAAGAAATTATTAGAAGGAGTATATTAACATACTCCCCATGCAGAGACGTGATTTTCGTATTCTGTTATTTCTGAGCCCCACAAAGACAAAATTACAGAAAAGATATGTTGGACTGAAATGAGGTAAATACAAATCAATGCCAGAGATCTGATATATTTACACAGAAATCCAAGCTAATTTTAAAATAGAGGGAGAATCCATCATTTATGACGTCTTGCAGTGTCACTTCCTATTTTGCCACAAGCTCTTGCTGGTGTCATTGCTAACAAAGGTCTCTTAAAACATAGCTTCTATAACTAAGAAGCCATGCCTTGAAGCATGGTCCTTTCAGGAACTCTCTTTGGACTGTGCAGCCGACCACAGTGAACAACATGGACCTTGTGAAAAAAGGGGATACTTTTAGCTTCCTCTTTTAAAAGAGATCTGTAGATCTGGAGAACCAAAGGAGGAACAGTTCATTTCAGAAGCCTGTCTATGGAGAACAATATAGTGTCAGGGCCTTAAAAACATTTGACCAAGGCTGTGTAAAAATCCGTCCTGAAGGAAATGTGACAATAATTTCTAAAAAAAAAGGTCAGGAATGTGATTTTCTTGTTCCTTTCATGATAAGAACTTCCATACCTTTTTATTTCAAATTCAGAATGAAACACATCTTGGGCTGCAGGCTATTCCCTCTGCCACATTCTCTCCAAAACTGTGTGGGCTCTCAGCAGCATTTCACACACTCTCATCTTTAACACCTAGGCAGGGTGGCCTGAGCAACTTCATCCATATATTGTTCCCATAACAAATAAATAATCACCAATGCTTTCAGTGTAGAGTGTCCTTTATGAATTAAGTCCTTATCTGTCACTTTGAGTATACGTGCTATTTCCAGCAATGAAAGGAATACAAGTGCTTATGCCAAACATTTTTGCCATCTGACTTACATTTACCTACAATGTTATTCATTCTTGACAGCTCGTGCAGGTAGCTGCGATAGGTGAGGGCACTTAGAATACTCATTGCTATGCAAAGCATGTTGAACAGCTATGGTCATCACCAGTTTGGTAATTATTCCTCTGTTTTGTCAGTTCAATATGCCTCTGGTGTTGCACAGAAAGCCCTGCTTTTCAATGATATTTATGGGTATTCTCAGCTGTTCGCAGTTATTGTGTAGCTCTGATTAATACTTCCTTCTCTCTGACACAGAAGGAGCTGCATTCTAATAGTCTTTATAATTTTCCACGAGATTCCATACTTCTGCATTAAAAAAAAAAATAAAAAATGTGTAAATCATGTAAGTAGTGTTGGAGGTCCATAAAATCTGAGACTATGAATATGTCATCACTGTACATTTTATTTTCCTGTCTACTCTGAATCTCCCAAATGTTGTTAGTTTATTTATGGCTGTACTGTTCATATGGGATACCTTATTCTTAAGAGGTAATCTGGCCCAGACCTCAAGCTCCATTTTCATGGTTTAGATTGTATTTGAAATGGTTATTTTAGCTTCCCTCTTCAGATGCAAGCTCATGTCCGTCTGTCAGTCCCTGTGGTAAGCTTAGAGCATGCAATGAGTATTGCTGATTGTGTTGATTCCCATGTTTAGCAAAATCATTATACTTAATTACGCTCTTTCTATGTATTTTAATTTTAAGGCTTCATAGAAGACCTTGGCAATGAAAATCACATTGTACAATGGAATTCGGTCCAACCACGTATGAATGATTTGTATGAATCAGCTTGCCTTGCAAAAAGATGCAGCAGTTGTCACCTGGGTCTTTATTTTCTTTTATAATGAAATTTGGATCAATTTGGCCAGAAAGTCTTAGTCTTCCTTTAATGGGAAATTACAGCCGAATGCTAAGTTGGCCTTCTCCACTTGTACCATATAGTTCAGTCAATACAAGCACAACTCTTGGTTCAGCCTGCAAAAGTAATGGTGATTATATCTGTGCATTTTGGTAAAGAAATAATGTTTTCCTCTTATTCTATGGTCCTTGTCTTAATGACAGCCTATGGGACTTGTGATTTCTGGTTGTGACTCCTTCTTCATAGGCTGAAGGAAATAATCCAGATCAATTTCAGCAGCTCTGTGATACCTCTGTGACTACAACACTGCTTTCAATACCATATTAAGACTAAATGTACTTATAAGTAGTAACTCAGCTTCTTTAAAAGGGATTGCCACATGTTTATTATGATTTATCTGAGAGGGAGAATGTGTTCTTTGTCCATTTCCAGCATGAGAGCATACTCTCTCAAAGAGTAGGGTATGAGTGTGTTTGGCCTGTGTGTTGATGCAGCATCAGTTTGGTGTTCTGTACACGGAAATCCTTACCCAAGTCCCTGCCTCTTGCACAGATTAAAACGAAAAAACAAATGTGTCTTTTTTATAGTTCTGTAGTGACTGTTGATGGAGGGGAGACTGATGGGAACAATTAAATCAGACAGAAGGTAGTTCTACCAGGTTGCTCTCCAAGAGGTGGAGAGCCAATGACAAAGCATTCTTAGTGATTCTTCAGAGCCCATTTATCGTGATAGCCAAGACAAATATCACAGCTCACATTTAACATTTGAAAAGTCAGGCCAGATGAAACGATCAATTAATAAGGCCATGGACAGAACAGTAGAGAAAAAATATAACATAATGATGCCAAAGCCAATCCAGGTGGTAGAAAATGAAGCTGGAACGGAAATAGAAAGAAAATGTATCATAGTTTCCCCATGTAGAGAAAAAAGATTCATCCTGTTGTTTTCCCATAAATATTTGTGTTTCATGAGTTCTTTGTTGGTAATGGCAGTGCTACTTAGAATGTTATCTTCAGACAATTTGAACTTCCATTTGTTATTTTTACTGTAACTTGTATTTTGGGAACAATCAACCAAAGAACAAACAATGTTCTATGCATTGCTATAAATATTGGTAATAATATTCAGCATGCATTTATATTTTCCTTCCTCATTGTGGATGATAAAGTTAATACACTACTTTCTGTATGAACTGCTGTAATACTCAAAGCAATAGTACAATACATTCTCAAGCATGTGTGCTGATAGAAAAACTAGCATTGCATAGTTCATTTTTCAGAATATGTCACCTTGTGGGTGGTGTAAATACAAAAGTAATTGTGACAAAGGCACTTGTCACACTGTCAGAGTCATATCTGATCCAACACTGTATTTTGAAATGCAAGAGGTATAAGGTAATGACAAGTCACCCTCTGTAATGGGTAATAATAGAAAGGAGATCATCAGAAAAGATTTATATTATTACTGTAAAAAATAAAAAGTGTTTTATTATTCATAGTGTGTCTTCAAATGCTGTCTTGACATTTTATACTGTATGATGCTATAATGACTAAGGAGGAAGAAGCAGTGATTAACTTAAAAACCACAAGGCAACAGCCAAGTAATGTCCAGATCCAGAGGACAGGAGGACATTGCACAGATGGAGACAGCTGGGGAGGGCATGCCCATGAGGCAGTCCCCGTGCTTGGCCCACCCTGGAAGAAGAAACAGTCTGGACAGCAGCAGACATGGGCAGCTGGCTCCCAGTGCCCATTCTCTTTCCAGGAACAATGCTGTTCATCAGCCTGGCAAAAACTCAGACTCCAAGACACCCACACTGTTGTCTGAAAGATTAAGCTTTGTGCAGCTTTATGTGCACTGGTCTGCGGTATGAACATGTTCCATCCTTCCAGGTCATGTAAAGGAAACAGCTCACCCAGGCTAAAGCATAGTGCAAGCTCACACCTTTTCAGTTGAGTATGTAGAGGTTAGTCTAAATTGGCACCTTAGCACTAACTTATAAATAAAACACAGTCACTGAGCGTGTCTGGGCAAAAAGTATAATGAAGCCTATGCTTAATTCATAGCAAGGATGTATCATAACTCAAAGTGCATGATGCTACACCCTTTTCAGTGCCAGCTTCAGTGCCTGAAGCCAGTTATTCTTCAGTTACACCTCAAGCAATGATGGCAACAAGTGTATTTCATCTTGTTCTTCAGGTATTTCTAATCTTGCATGAAAGAGGAAGAACCTCTTAGTGGTGCAGTGTTCACAAGTACATAACATCGCTTGGAAGCCCTGAAGAAGTGTGACAGAAATTGACTCCCCCGCCTGGTGACTCAAATTCCTCCAGTGGACTCCCTCATACCCTTATTAGGCCTGCCAATAGGCTAACCCTGTCCATCAACATCTACTGAAATGTCCAAGAAACACAGGAAACATTTGTATTGTGATTCTCCACATCTCTTTCATATCCAATGCTTAACAAAAATCAATCAATCAATCAATCAGTCAGTCAGTCAGTCAGTCAGTCAGTCTCCTGGAAAGACAAGTCCTCTTCTGACATGGCATTATAATCATAGCAAGGAGAAAAATACCATGTTTAAGATGACATCCTTAAAGCTATTGCCTTCTCAGTTTCTATTGCATCATCAGCTTTCTTCACAGATGTTAGAATTAGAGATAGCGACCTCAGCTCAAACAAGCACATGCTTTAATTCTCACCGAGTCCTGAGGGATTTAAGAACATCCTTAGAGTTAAACACATGCTTATGTTTTTTCAGAGTGTCAGATCCATCACTTCTGTAAGTATATATGTCTTCATTAGAAAAAAAAAAAAAAAAAAGGAAAAGACATTTTCTTTCAATGGAGAGGTTTTGAAGCTGCTCTTCTAAGTTTTTACACTAGCACTGATTTATAGCTCAAGCTATTTTATCAAGACTGACTAGTAAAAGTATCATATGATCTGAGGAGGGAGTGGGGCAGAAAGAGTAAGGAAGTAATCAGGAAGATGTTATTTTATAGAGCTGCAGGCCATTGTGACAGGGAAATCTATTCAGAGGGTCATGGCACTTTAATAGGCTCCCCAGGGACATGGTCACAGCACTGAGCCTGCCGGAGTTCAAGAAGTGCTTGGACAATGCTCAGAAATATGATTTGATTTGTGGGTGGTCCTGTGTGGNGGAGTGGGGCAGAAAGAGTAAGGAAGTAATCAGGAAGATGTTATTTTATAGAGCTGCAGGCCATTGTGACAGGGAAATCTATTCAGAGGGTCATGGCACTTTAATAGGCTCCCCAGGGACATGGTCACAGCACTGAGCCTGCCGGAGTTCAAGAAGTGCTTGGACAATGCTCAGAAATATGATTTGATTTGTGGGTGGTCCTGTGTGGAGCCAGGAGTTGGACTCAATGATCCTTGTGGGTCCCCCTTGTGATTCTATGGTTCTGAAATGCAGCGAGAATGAAGTTGAAAACTGTCATCATCTCCATCTCCTACGAACTGGAGCAGACTGAACACAAGTTCCTCAGCCAAACTCAGCTGACACAGGAAGGCACAGAAGGAG
>VXAA01001876.1:317548-329955 GCA_013399115.1 Anseranas semipalmata
AAAAAAAAAAAAAAAAAGGAAAAGACATTTTCTTTCAATGGAGAGGTTTTGAAGCTGCTCTTCTAAGTTTTTACACTAGCACTGATTTATAGCTCAAGCTATTTTATCAAGACTGACTAGTAAAAGTATCATATGATCTGAGGAGGGAGTGGGGCAGAAAGAGTAAGGAAGTAATCAGGAAGATGTTATTTTATAGAGCTGCAGGCCATTGTGACAGGGAAATCTATTCAGAGGGTCATGGCACTTTAATAGGCTCCCCAGGGACATGGTCACAGCACTGAGCCTGCCGGAGTTCAAGAAGTGCTTGGACAATGCTCAGAAATATGATTTGATTTGTGGGTGGTCCTGTGTGGAGCCAGGAGTTGGACTCAATGATCCTTGTGGGTCCCCCTTGTGATTCTATGGTTCTGAAATGCAGCGAGAATGAAGTTGAAAACTGTCATCATCTCCATCTCCTACGAACTGGAGCAGACTGAACACAAGTTCCTCAGCCAAACTCAGCTGACACAGGAAGGCACAGAAGGAGCCGAATCTTTCAGGTAACACAGTGTGGCTTCTTGTGCACCACCAGGGGGGGCAGAGTTGGAAAAAGAGAAAGCCCTGACACTGTGCGAGCACTGCTTAGCGACAGCCAGAACACTGGTGTGTTATCAGAACTGCTTAAGCTACAAATCCAAAACATAGCACCCTCTGGAAGAAAACTAAGCCCATCCCAGCCAGGCCCAGTACAGTATGTTTTCTCTTATTAATCCTTAGCAAGTGTGAGACTTCACCCTGCAGTTGGATTGTGAAGAGTGCAGCTGTACTGACTTCAAGGAAGGACCAGAGCAGCTTCTTGCTGCAGGATCAGACCCTTGGGATGTCAACATCACATAAATAACATTTCCTTAAACAGCTTTTTGTGGGCATGGCACTTCTCTCAAAAAATGATTGCCCCCAGCTAAACAAAGCAAATATTTTGAGTATTTGATAATTAAAATGATGGCTGTTACAGTTTTCCCACATTTCCATCTTCCTCTTACAAAGAAATGCAGCCCTTCCATGAAACAAAAACCACACGTGGGCAGTAAACTTTTTTTTTTTTTTTTTTTTTTTAAGGTGGGAAAGAACTCGGGGGATTTGAAAGAAGCAAGCAAAGTGCTGTTAGCAGTCTTCATCCCTCTTGACAGATGCCCTGTCAAGGTCAATACAGTTTAAAGGCTGTCTCATCAGTCAAAACTATCAACTACTGAAAGACAAGGAAGACAAGCAAAGGACTGCAGGGATTCAGTGGTGCTGCCTCCCTTCACAGCAATCTCCAGATGATGTGGGGAATCTCTGCACCTGTTCAATGTTCCCCACTTACGTGGGTTTTATAGCACAAAACTCTGATCCACAAAAAGCACACGGAACACATTTCAATTTCATTATTTCATGGGTTTTAAACACACATCTAAAGTGCTGCCCTGAAAACGGATACTTACATGAATTACGTTCATGTAATGCTGTAATGCTCTTGTGGGTTAACCCCAGTAGGCAGCTAACCATCACACAGCTGCTCACTCAATCTTCCTCCCAACCCCCAGCAGGACAGGGGAAAAGAAAAGAAAGAGTAAAAGCGAGAAAACTCATGAATTGAGATAAAAATAGTTTAATAGCTGAAGAAGAAGTAAAAGAAGAAAGAAAGAAAACAAAAGAAGTCATGCAAAGGCAATTGCTCGCCACCTCCCATGGGTAGACCAATGTTGCACCAGTTCCCAAGCAAAAGATTGGAACTTACCTAAACTCCCCTCCCTTCTATTTTATTGCTCAACATGACGTTTTATGGTATGGAATATCTCTTTGGTTAGTTTCAGGCATTTGCCTGGTTGTGTCCCCTCTGAAACTCATGTGTGCCCCCAATCTGTTCACTTGGGGAGCAGAGTGAGAAGCAGAGAAGGCTCTGACACCATGTAAATACTGTTCAGCCGTAGCTAAAATGTTGGTTTGTTATCACCTCTGTTTTGGTCAGAAATCTAAACTAGAGCACTATACCAGCTGCTATGAAGAAAATTACTCCATTCTAGCCAGAACCAGTACAAACACTTTAAATCAGTATCTGCCCACTAGCAGATAATCCTAACTCTGCTTTATCTGGCAAATGAACAAGTCATTTCAGTGTGCCCTTTGGCAGTCCCACGCTTTTCATTGTTATCACGTTACATTTTCAAAACAAAGAGAAATGCCTCTTCTCTCTCTATGTAGTGACTGTAAGACAAATTGCTTTTGCAATAAACAGATATAAATTGCTTGAAATTATTTTTTCTAATATGTGCTGCTCTTGCTTTCCTGGACAGGATCTTCTGTTTTTATGAAAACTTTTTTAAAAAAGTAGGGTTTTACCTGTGTAGAGCCATTTCCAACCTTTACATCTTAATAAAACAGTAAAATTAGATAGATTTCATGTCTTCAGTTCACTTATCATAGGTGTGACAAATAGGTTTAACTTGTCCAGTTAAGTTCTACTGAATAGCCTCTCTGTAAGTAATTTGTGCTTGATGGGAATTATTTCACTGACACTGAAATAATAACTTTAGTGAAGGCGACAGTGGGACAAACCTCTTTGAAGTCACTGGAATTGCAGTTGCCCACATCAGACTTAGTGAAACCCCTAACGTTTATCAGAATTTGCAAAGCATCAGTAGCTCTGGACAACTGGATGGTTCGGGAGCTTGGGTAGCTCTCTGTTTATAAAATGACAGTTGCCATGGTATCTGAGCACCACTGGAAAGGCAGAATGTTGCTGCAGGCCTACAAACAGCATCCAGCCTAGATGAGCTCTTAAAAGTACTACCATGCCAGGCCTGTTCTACAGCATGCATGCACTGGCCTGGAAGTTAACTGAGTTAATTTCATCTTGGTTTCTCTGGAAGCTATGATTTTGAACTTTTGGAAACTGCCAAAACAAAACAAAACAAAACAAAAACAAACAAACAACAACAACAAAACAAAACAAACAAACAAAAACTCAAGAAGCCCAGTTTCTTCTTTGCTGGGCAAGTGGTGTTGTGAAAAAAAAAAGGATGTTACCTGGACCACCAGCTGTGCTGTGCTTAAGAATGAAAATGATGACAGCCACTCTCTTTTGGATGATTCAGTGACAGTATTATGCACTCAGGTGCATAAGCACAGCCACAGCATTGTATCCCTGTGGGGTTGTAGGTATAGCATCACTTTTCAAAGAAGCTCTGAACAGGTTCAGGCATGACCTGGGCAGCAGAGTGCTCAGAGCAGCCCAGGCCAGCTGCAGCCTGGGCACAGACAGGTACCAAGGTACGTGTCCTGGTGGTAAAGTAGGCCAATGGTATCCTGGGTTGCATTAGGTAAAGCATTGCCAGCAGGACAAGGGACATGATCCTTCCTCTCTGCTCAGCACTGGTGAGGCACATCTGGGTGCTGGGGCTGGGTCTAAGCCACCCAGAACATTGATGCTTTTACACCAGCTGTGATGCATTACAGTTTACATTAAAGAACTATTTCCACATCATTGTGGGAGAACAGCAGTAGCCTTATTTTATCAGAGACCTGGGCATCCTGGAGTGAGTTCAGCAATGGGTCACAAAGATGAGGAAGGCACTGGAGCATCCCTCATAGAAGGAGGGGCTGACAGAGCTGGCCTGCTCATCCTGGAAAAGAGAAGGCTCAGGGGGTTCTTATAAATATGCATAAATACCCGATGGGAGAGAATAAAGAAGATAGAGTCAGACTCTTAGTAGTACCCAGTGAAGGTAGAAAAGGCAGTGGGCACAAACTGAAATGCAAGACATTCCACTTAACCATGTGATTTATTTATTTATTTATTTATTAACCGTGAAGCTATTTGAACACTGAAACAGGTTGTCAAGAGATGGTGTGTTGTCTCCATCCTTGGAGACATTTAAACCCAGCCAGATATGGCCCTGAACAACCTGCTGTAGCTGGCCCTGCTAGAAGTGTCCACCAACCTCTGTGACTAGTTCTGTGGTTCTCATGGATTGCATGCTTTCATTCAGTTTCTAGGTGACTAAATTCTTCCACGTTAAGAGAGTTAGCTATTCTGTCCTGACTGACAACCTGCAAAACAAGGGCAATACCTGCTTATTTTGTAGGAATTAAAGGGAGGGGGTGGGGGAAGGGGGGAACAACTAACTAAAATCATATTTATCCCAGTCTGTGAGTGAAATTTCACTACTGAACAAAGTTCATACCATGGCTGAACATTCACAAAAGATAATGACATACTTGTTTAGCATATAAAACAAGGTATAGCATGCACAGTTATAATTCATCAAAATTAGAGAGACATGGTAAATTCGATGTACTTTTTAGAAGGAAAGTTCACAAAAGAAAAAAAAATGAATGGTACATGAAGTAAATGCTCACTTTTCGACACTGCAAGAACAATAACCTCTTGTAAATCTGAGGGCTGTGGAAAACTCATCCTAGGAGTGATGAAGAGCTTCTAGACAAGGAGAAATGGGTGGGTCTCAGCTAAATTTAGCTAACACGTTTTAATTAACCTAACCCAAAGAGCATATTTTCCCGATTGAAATCCAAGGTACCACATTTTTTTTCATTTTCACTGGGTACAGACTGATCTTTAGAGAAAGCATAACAAGTCCAGCACTGGAATCATTTCTTCTTTCAAAACCCTTAGTCATTTTGTGTAACATCTCTGAGATCAGCATCTACAAGGATTGTTTTTCTCTGCTGAGGAGGCACTTCAGCATGATGCATGCCCAATTTATGGCACTTGCAGACTTGCCAGTATTTTACCTTACAGCTTGTTTATACATGCATCTTCCTCCAAGCACCACCCAGTCAGTCTTAAACAATGGAAATAAGAAGAAAGTCTGCTTGTTTTTATCTACACAGTTTGCCAGCTCAATTTAAATCACTCTGCAGGAGAAACCTTAAATAGTCACTGAAAATGAGAACATCACAGCTCTGGTCAGCTTTGAATTTGCTCCCAGAGCTTCTCAAGAAATTGTGTTTCTAAGTCCACATATTTCTCTGGTGGCTGAAAAAGGTGAAATGAGCCATTTGAAAGATTTGTCACTATCTACAAATGGATCACTTGTGGAAATATTTTAAAGAATGTAAGTGGAGCTATAAAAACCCTGGTTAACCCTGGTTAGAAATATTTTAAAGAATGTAAGTGGAGCTATAAAAACCCTGGTTAGCCAAGCAGCTGCAAGTAACTTAAGGGGTACTACCACTGGGAAGTGGTGGCAGAGGTACACCATTTTTAAAAACAGTTTTTGCCTCATTAGGTTGCTTCTCTAGAAATGAGAAATTTGCTTTAACTGCATTGTTTTGTATTGCTTAGGTAAGAATCCACCAACCACAAGGTGCCCTGCTGCTTAACTTGGCCAAAAAACTGCTAATAACTCCAGCAGATGTTTCTGCTTTTTAGGCAACAGGACTCCCTTTCTCCCACCCCTCTCTTTTTCAGAATCAGACACTGGTATAGCTGAATTCCAGCATCCTCCACGACAACCACTAAAGCAAAATCCAATGTTAGCCAGTCAGCAATGATACAACTTCTGTGCACAAGGTCTGTGCAAGAGCTAAGTTTGGTCTCAGTACAATTACTCTGTTGAGCACTACTAGTATAGCCAAGAAAACTTTAATTTTGAGAAAGATTGTAAGATTAGGCCCTGTACTTCCTTTACTAATAGTCTACACTTTAAAAAATGTTGACCTTGGTTATCAATATTAAGAACCTGGCTTTCCTTACTTATTTAGGTATTGTCTATTGTTAGACACATGGTCATTCATTCAAAAACTTTCTCACAAGAGAATGGGCTCTGTTATATTCTCAGCACAATATTGTTTCCTTTCTTTTAGTTCAAGATGTTTTCATGACTTGGCTTTCACAGTTCTGCAATATTGAGAATGTTTATCTTATAAATACCACTACCTCTCAGTGCTGTACTTAAGCAAGTGTTGTCACTGCAGCATTCGCTTCTTGTCAGCATCTTCGTGCTGTTGTGAACCTGAAATCTTAAACTAAGTCTCTGTTCTAGGCTTTTTTTCTAGTGAGGAGGAAAAATTATGACAGAAAGAGCTCTTTATTTCCTTCTTCTTGGAGTACAGAGCTTAGAAGACATTCTTAAAGCAAGATGTAGTGACCAAGGAAATACAGGTGTCAACATATTTATGGAAAAAATATGTTGCACACTCCATATCCATAAACAAGGAAGCAGTGTCTGGATGTTTCAAGAAGAGTGAAATGAGACTGATTCCTGATTCAGTATGTATTCTGCTGTTATTTAATTAAAAGTAACGCTGGTCTGGGGTCAGTAGCACACCATTCACCAACTGTAGTACTTGGATACAAAAGTGCTCATTTTATGTTATATCCTGTCAAAGGTAAGAATTGATAGGGTTTTTTTGATTCTTTTTTCATACTCATTTTGAAACCTATGATTGCCAGCTAATTCTTGCTTGCCAGACTAAGTAAGGCCCATGAATCTGTCAGAAAAGATACTAACCCATGGAGAAGTACTTCTGGTGAGAGTACTACTCAGTACCATAAAATGACTTTGTTGTCTTTTTGTCAGTGATTTCTATCAAGCATTGTCATATGGTGTTCAATGTCATTAATACATGAAGTCTCATGCAAATCAGTCTTTGCCACAGTTAATGTTTCCAATCATAAAGTTAAAAAGAAAAAGGTGCACAGCTATAAATAATTTCTTTTTCTGTTCAATAGCTGGTATATCAGAGAGAGCTAAATGGCACAGTGGATCAAAAACTATTGTTTTAGGCACGTTCAGTTCTCTCCTTCATTTGCAGTGGTTAGGAAAATGTTCTGGGAAAAATGCTAGGAATAACCACGGCTGGACAAAAACAGCATAGACACATATCATATTCTGTTATGTGTGTCATATTTGGAGATACAGTTATATCTGGAAGTTGAAAAACCTTTTGTCTAAAAACATCTTTAAGCTTTGAGAAACACACAACACAACATCTTATAATTTCTTTTATAAGAGTACAAATCCAACTTTTGAAGGAAATGGAATCACAGTTTCTGGACAAAATGTGAGCCTCTTACGGTCAAACCACTTACGCCAGCTAGGAAGCATTATAGTCATTTAAATTAAAGAACTATTTCCAAGTTATTGTGGCAGAACAGCAGTAGCCTTATTTTATCAACACACTACTTTACACCACTTCAGCAATACACAGAGTATGATGGACCACCAAAACTCTAATGCAGTCTGAAGGCATAACTTATGCCTACAACCAAACCTGTCCTAAGGTGAATAACCCAGAAGTACAAAAGGTCTTAAAGATCAGCTATGAATATTTAATTAATAAATCCAGTAAATTTAATATATGAACCCTGGGGGCTTCAAAAAGCTATATGAGCACCTGTTATATATCAGAAGCATTTTTGACTTTCTGTGGCAGCTTGCTTGCATTTGAAGAATAGCTAGCCTGTTTTCCTTATTTCAAATCATAGTGAAGATTAAAACAGACAGGTTTCAGCACTTCCTTTAAACTCCAACTATTTCCACTACTTGCAGCATATTATCTAAGAATGTTTGAATTACAGAAAGTTGCAAGAATAGATAAGTGGATTAAAGAATCTAGAATCAATGAATCAAGTAATTTTGTCATGTCAGAAAGAAAAAATTACATATAGAATTGATTATTTTATGCTAGTACCATTATGAACGTCATATCGAGATTGGCATCAGTTCCTACACCATGCTACATACGTGCAGTTCCTAAGATTGTATAGCATCTGTACATCTTAAAAGAATCCTGTGCTTTGATTCAAGCTGTATAGAGACTACTTTTTACACCAACCTGATTTATATATATAAAATAAAAAGTAGAAACAACAAGCTCTCCCATAAATCTGCCAAGAAATCATGGGAATTTTCCAAGAAATTTCCCACACATCGTCTGACTGTAGTTTGTAAGCTAGCACAAAGGTGTTGCTTAGAGAGATCATGTGTTTCTTCTCAGGACCTATCACCGTGTTCTGAACTGTGGATATACCATAAGCACATCTAGGAGATAGAAAGATGGGTCTGAAGTATCAATTTCTTTATTCTTATTTCTAGAGAAATCACATGAGAATATTGTACAAGCAGATGAATGAAAGGAGAATGTTACAAGCACCCTGACTACTCTTCTGGAGGATATTAGGCACTGCCTGCAGAAGAATATTTGTTTGGATGGCACTAAATTCCATTATTTTTAACAGGTCAAATACAATTTTAGAGAAAAATGCCTTCGATGAATTTCTGGTATATATACTTTACATTCACTAGATATCATTCTTCATCACAGAATACAGAGCAGAAACATTTTTGTGAGGGATTCCAGGGTCTCTTCTCTTCATTGTGTATGATGCAAAGTGTTTAACTGATCATATTCTGTTATGTACCATAAACCAGTCTGCCACAGATTAGAGCAACCCCACCACTACGATGACAGTGGTAATGTTACCCCTGCTGTCATTCATGACAAAGGTGTCATCTCATTTCCTAGGAGCTCCTTATACATCCTCATCAATCCTGGCTGCAAGGGAATCTTTCTAAAGACGCAACATATTAGAGTGGTGTTAACAAGAGACTGAAGCGAATTTCTCTGAGCACTTGTCTGAAACATGACTATTTGTGATTTATGGCACTATGACATAAATACACATCGTCTCAAGCATTCCTCTGTATTAACAAGTGGTGTCTTAGAATCATAGAATCATTTAGGTTGGAAAAGACCTCTACGATCATCAAGTCCAACCGTTAACCTAGCACTGCCAAGTCTACCACTAAACCATGTCCCTAAGCAGCACATCTTCATGTCTTTTGAAGACCTCCAGGGATAATGAATCAACTACTTCCCTGGGCAGCCTGTTCCAATGCCTGACAACCCTTTCAGTGAAGAATTTTTTCCTAATATCCAACCTAAACATCCCCTGTTGCAACTTGAGGCCATTCCTTCTTGTCCTATTGTTTGTTGCTTGGGAGAAGAGACCGACTTCCACCCTGCTACAGCATCCTTTGAGGCAGTTGTAGAGAGCGATAAGGTCTCCCCTGAGACTCCTTTTCTCCAGGCTAAACAACCCCTGTTCCCTCAACTGCTGCTCATAAGACTTGTTCTCCAGACCCTTCACCAGCTTTGTTGCCCTTCTTTGGGCACAATCCAGCACCTCAATGTCCTTCTTGTAGGGAGGGACCCAAAACTGAACAAGGTATTTGAGGTGCAGTTTCATCAGAGCCGCGTCCAGGGGGACAATCACTTCCCTAGTCCTGCTGATACAAACCAGGATGCTGTTGGCCTTCTTGGCCACCTGAGCACACTGTAGGCTCATATTCGGCCACCTATTAACCAATACTCCCAGGTCTCTTTCCTCTCGGCAGCTTTCCAGCCATTGTTCCCCCAGCCTGTAGCACTGCTTGGGGATGTTGTGCCCCAAGTGCAGGACCCAGCACTTGGCCTTGTTGAACTTCACACAGTTGGCCTTGGCCCATCGGTTCAGCCTATCCAGACTCCTCTGTAAAGCCTTCCTACCATCAAGCAGATCAACACTCCTGCCCAAATTGGTGTCATCTGCAAACTTACTGGGGGTGCACTCCATCCCCTCATCCAGATCATTGATAAAGATATTGAAGAGAACTGGCCCAGTACTGAACCCTGGGGAACACCACTAGTGACCAGCCTCCAACTGAATTTAACTCCATTCACCATGACTCTTTGGGCGCAGTCACCCATCCAGTTTCTTACCCTGCGAAGCAAACACCCATCCAAGCCATGAACAGCCAGTTTCTCCAGGCGAATGCTACATGAAACAGTGTCAAAAGCTTTACTAAAGGCTAGGTAGACCACATCCACAGCCTTTCCCTCATCCACTGAGCAGGTCACCTTGTCACAGAAGGAGGTCAGGTTCGTCAAGCAGAACCTGCCTTTCATAAACCCATGCTGACTGGGCCTGATCACCTGGTTGTCCTATATGTGGCACATGATGGCACTCAAGATAATCTGCTCCATAACCTTATCTGACACCGAAGTCAGACTGACAGGCCTATAGTTCTCTGGGTCCTCCTTCCGGCCCTTCCTGTAAATGGGCATCACATTTGCTAGCCTCCAGTCAGCTGGGACCTCCCTGGACAGCCAGGACTGCTGATAAATAATGGAAAGTGGCTTGGTCAACACTTCTACCATCTCCCTCAGTACCCTTGGTTGGATCCCATCTGGACCCATAGACTTGTGTGTGCGTCCCAGTGGTGCAGCAGGTCGCCAACCATTTCCTCTTGGATTATGGGGGCTTCATTCTGCTCCCATTCCTTATCTTCCAGCTCAGGGGGCTTAGTACCCAGAGAACAACTGGTCTTACTACTGAAGACTGCAGCAAAGAAGGCATTAAGTACCTCAGCCTTTTCTCATCCTTTGTCACTGTGTTTCCCCCCACATCCAGTAAAGGATGGAGATTTTCCTTAGTCCTCCTTTTGCTGCGAATGTATTTACAGAAGCATTTTTTAGCGTCTTTAACGGCAGTAGCCAGATTAAGCTTCAGATGGGCTTTAGCCCTTCTAACTTCCTCCCTGCATAGCCTCATGACATCTTTGTATACCTCCTGAGTGGCCTGCCTCTTCTTCCAGAGGTCATAAACTCTCTTTTTCTTCCTGCGCTCTAGCCACAGCTCTCTGTTCAGTCAGGCTGATCTTCTTCCCCGCTGGCTCGTCTTTGGGCACATGGGGACGGTCTGCTCCTGCACCTTTAAGATTTCCTTCTTGAAGAGTGTCCAGCCTTCCTGGACTCCATTGTCCTTCAGGACTGCCTCCAAAGGAACTCTGTCACCCAGTCTCCTCAACAGGCCAAAGTCTGCCCTCTGGAAGTCCAGGGTGGCAGTTCTGTTAACCCCCCTCCTTACTTTTCCAAGAATCGAAAACTCCATTCGTGATTGCTATGCCCAAGACGGCCTCCGACCCTCACACCACCCACAAGTCCTCTGTTTGCAAGCAAAACGTCCAGCCAGGCACTTTCCGTAGTTGGCTCATTCATCAGCTGTGTCGGGAAATTTGGACAATGCTCTCAGACATACAATTTAATTTTGGGGTGGTCCTGTGTGGAGCCAGGAGTTGGACTCGATGATCCTTGTGGGTCCCTTCCTACTTGGGATATTCTGTGATTCTGTGATACTCCAGGAACCTCCTAGACTGTTTCCTCTCTGCTGTGTTGTATTTCCAGCAGACATCTGGTCAGTTGAAGTCCCCCCTGAGAACAAGAGCTAGCAATTGTGAGACTTCTCACAGCTGCTTATAGAATATTTCAACTGCCTCTTCACCCTGGCTGGGTGGTCTATAACAGACTCACTCCATGACATCTGCCTTGTCGGCTTTCCCCCTGATTCTTACCCATAAACACTCAACCCTATCATCCACGATCATTAAGCTCAAGACAACCAAAACACTTTATAACATATAGGGCTACCTCACCACCTCTCCTGCCTAGCCTATCCCTTCTGAAGAGTTTATAGCCATCCATTGCAGCACTCCAGTCGTGTGAGTCATCCCACTGTGTTTCTGTGATGGCAACTATGTCATAGTTTTCCTGCTGTACAGTGGCATCTAGTTCCTCCTGTTTGTTGCCCACGCTGTGTGCATTGGTGTAGATGCACTTCAGTTGGGCTAGCAACCCCATCATCCTTCTGGGGGGAGAAGCCCTAATTCCTATGTGACCATTCTCAGGCACTTCCGTGACTTCTAACCCATCAATATCCCTTGTGTCTTTGCTGTTGCATGGCTCTCCATCCCCTACCTCCACAGGGATGGCAGACCGAAGGACCTTGCTAGCATGCCGTCCCACAACCATTGGTGCACTGTCCCCAGGCTTATCTCTAGTGAGCCTGGTTTTATCCCTTTCCCCCTTCAAATCTAGTTTAAATCTCTTTCAATGAGCCCTGCTAACTCCTGTGCAAAAATCCGTTTTCCCCTTTAAGACGTGTACTCTATCAGTTGCCAGCAGGGCTGGTGTTGTGTAAAACAACCCATGATCAAAAACCCCAAAGTTCTGCCAGTGACACCAGGCCTGGAGCCAGGTATTGATCTGCTGGCTCTTCCTGCAACTGGAGGGATAGAGGAGAACACTACTTCTGCTCCTGATCCCTAAACCAGTTGTCCCAAGGCCCTGAAGTCTCTCTTGATTGCCCTTGGACTCCTTGTTGGAACTTCATTGCTGCCTACCTGAAAAATCAATAAGGAATAATAATCTGAGGGCTTCATGACAGTAGGAAGGTTTCTCTTCACATCTCTAACCCAGGCCCCAGTGAAGCAACAGACCTCCCTAGGAAGTGGATCCAGTCTGCATAGTGGGCCTTTTGTTACCTTCAGAAGGGAGCCTCCTATAACAATGATCCATCTGTTTTTCTTTGTGGAAGCAGTTTT
>VXAA01001877.1:0-35788 GCA_013399115.1 Anseranas semipalmata
TCTTGTAAAGGAAATAATCATTGTACTTGGATCTATACTTTGAGTAGGGTGAATTCTTGTGATTTTCAGGAAACTAGATCCTGGAGCTGTGATAAGATGGCAATCAGAGCAAAAATCCTTATTTTTGAAAATTAGATCTACACTATAATCACTGTTTTCCCAATCCGCATCTGCCATTATTAAGCAGACGTAATGCAGTCCTGTGAACTGGATGAAGAAACAGCTGCACATGGAATGATTACATGCAGACATGGAGTTATGGTTTAAGGTGCATTTGAAAACTGAACCTTACTAGACAGGAGCTCGAGCTGTTGATTATTTGCTAATTCCCACTGAGATTCTCCCACTCCTCTTTCCTTGATGTTCAGTCTCCTTGTTCAAGGGGAATCAGCGACCCATAAAAATAAATAACATATTGCAGCCAAATTCTACTTAAACAATGGCAGTATTCAGGAAAGTACCGCAAACAGGATTTGACCGTAGCTGTGAGTGCAATATTGATCCTGGATTGTGCATAACTTAACAGGGTAAGGCTTTTGTATGCAGTTACTGAAAAGAGCTCAGACAGAGCAATGAGGTATGAAAATGTGTTATTTGCTATCACTGGATGTACACACTAACAACATTCTACCTTCACCCTCTCCATTTCTTTTTCCAGTTTACTGGATGTCCTCTCCCACCAGTATGTTTTTTTCATCCGGTCATCTCCATCTCCTTTTGAACATTTCCTTCTGTGATCATTTAGCCCGGCTAATTGTTTCCTGACTTTTCTTCCGATCCTTTCTCCTCTGCTTTTCTTTTCTAAACCCTGGCACAATATAATCCTTTTTTAGGATTAATTCCCATACTGCTGCCAGATATGTTACTTGAGGCTATCCCCATCCTACAGCATCACAGAGCAGGCCCTGCTCACCAGGGCACGCAGCGTGGAGGTAGGACACCAGCATCTCCAGGAACTCATTATATTAACAGTGAATTTAAATAAGGGAGTTTTGGTTTTGTGTTTTTTTTTTTTCAAGCCAATTTGTAAACAAAACTTTTCTCACCAAATGCCATTAAGAGTATTGTGTTCCAGCTCCAGATATATTTCTTGCATAAATGTGCCTGTCAGTCCCTTGGTTGATTTGTAAAGTAGTCATATCAAACCTGCCAAGGATAAGTCATTTTTATTCAAAGGGAGTAACACTCAAACAAGTTTTTTGCTTAATGATGATCCAGAAACATTTTGTAAAACATCTTGTGGCAGCCTGCACTGAACACGTCAGCACTGGATACCTGATTTGGGGCTAAGAATCCTGTTCATAATTCCTGCAGTCCTATTTAAATCCCTCTGGGCCTGGGCCATGAGGTACTGGGTGTGCTGCAGAGGAAGACATATAGCTCTTTAAAAGAAACAAACAGCTGAAATAGTTGAATCTTACTACTTTTAAAAGTCTGAGCTTTGTATATCCCCAGGGTCTCTCTGCTTGCATCTCCTTAAACAATACAAGCCATTATTAAGAACATGAATAATGTGGCATGCTATCATATTAGAATATAATTAAAAACAAGACAGCTAAGCCTCAAAGCTGTACTGAACATACCACACATACTGTGGTCTTCTGCATTTGTTCTGAATTAAAATCCCACTTCTTACTTGAAACCTCACCTCTGTTTTCCTCACTTTAGAGCGTGTGCCCACTCCACGCAGCAGCTAGTGCCTATCTGGCCAACCTTCACTTTTGGTAATACAGCTATGCCTGTTGCTCAGGGCGCTTGGGGCACCCCCTGCCTCCCCCAGCACCCTCCATCAAGCTATCGGGGAGGGCCAAATAGCCACGGGGGTAGCCAGGCAGGAAAACCTCGTTCCTCGCGGCGTGACCTGTGGCATGGTCGGACTGACATCACGCCAGGAAACCCATCCCTGCCAGGAACCCTCAGGGAGGCCGCAAGTCTACCCCCTCACTTCCCAAGGTGGTAGCTTCCAATATTCCTCTCCCACAGCAAAAGGGCAAAATGTGCAACCATGGTCATGGCTGGGACTTCCCCAGGGCCACTAGGACCGGTGGAAAACTTTATTAGCCTTTTTCCATCAAGCACTCAGTTTTCAGAGACAGTTTTCCCTCACTAATCTATTTACCTAACCTCAAATTTTACATTAAAGGCCAAGAACATGTTGACTCAATGACATGTTGGCAGGTGACCTAATCTTGCCCAGCTATCAGCTAACTCAGAGCCAGGCCTGATGCCAGGCAAGCACAGCCTGCTGTAAGAACGGATGCTTCATAACCCCTCTCTCCCCCTTCCTCTCCTGTTGCAGCTGATTGGTACTGCAGAGAAAAGCAAGCAGAGGGCTCTCAATGTGACTGCAGGTTCTGTGAGTGGCCAATATGCTCTGCCTAATGATTTTAACTCACAATCCCTCTCTCTCCCCCTTCTTGAAGATTAACCAGCCTATCTGCCTTAACCAGTGTTCATAACGCCAACCTAGAATTCTATAATCCCCTCAGAAGTCTCAGACTGTGAAGAAAATTGAAGGGATTTGTTGGCCTGGATGAATGGAGACCATCAAGGATAAGTAGGAACTCCAGGAAGTACTCAGAGAAGAACCTGGGGGCTGCAATTCTTCAGCCCAAAATCAGTGGAATTCAGAGGCTTTGGGGATGATTGATACAACTATTTGTTGTATTCATTCCAGACATAAGTCTGGAAAAGGTTTTCCCAGATATGCCTGAGGCCCTTTCCAAGACAGCTGTGGACTCATACCAGACCTGAAACATTGGAAACCTGCTGAGCAAGGATGGATGCTATAAACAACTTAGGTGCTTTAATGAGTGTTTGGTGTCTAGCATTTCTTTTGCAGTCTCACCTGAAGAGGTGACGGAGCTGATGTTGTTCTTTCCAGGTAAAGTGCCTCAGCACACAACCCTTTATCTGGTCTGCAAGCTAACCTAGAAAGACACAATGACCTAGTGCCTCCTCTGAGAGGATTCACAGCTGTTTAAAATGAAATGCTGTCAGAGCAGAGATACAAGTAGCCCTGGGGATCTTTGGAAGAGGAGTTTCTAATGCCACTGCTTTGGTTTCATGGATTCTTTAGTGAAGGCCTAGCTCTCCTTTAAGTGCCAGCCTACTCCAAATATAGCCAGAAGACCAAACTTGAGTCAGGAGCCTTCAGTGGCTTCTGGTGGAGTATCAGACCATGAGAAGGCCTTCTCCCACACAGCATGACCTATAACAATGAGATGGTTTTGGGGAGTGGTTTTTGTTCTTTTTTAGTCATCCAGACATCAGACCTGTCAACTCTGAAAATCCCGTAAGCTCTGGCTAAGGAGTACTTGGTGCCTACCCTATGAAGCGGCACAGCGGCATACCCTCACACCAGTACCCAGGAGGCGCGATATGCCGAGCTGCCCATTCAGTCAGACAGCAAGGTCTGTTTTCAGCCATGAGTTTCCAGATATAAGTAGAGACAGTCTCTGATAGAGTAGTAAAAAATGTCAAGATCAGCTGTTAACAAAGCTTTCTCCCAGGTCTGGGGTGCTGTTACAGAGGCTGTCCTTTGAAGCAGGACAGCCCTTGGTGGCCCTTTTCCAGGGCTTTCAAGGTCTGCTACTGGAAAGCAAACTGACCTTTACGTTTTTTCTTCTTGTCTGACCCATTGCTCTATACATTGTTCCTGCCTCACCAGAGCAACAGCTTGTTACTGTCTGTATTGGTTCACCTAATTATTCCACTAATGATTCAGCTAATATAGTTTGATACAGGAAATGTAGATGTCACATCATTAAACAATTATTTATGTATTCTAGACCTTTACCACAATCCGTCTTGAGATGTGTTAATTTATTTCTCCCCTGGTGTTTATAAGGTATGACATCCTGTGAACAACTAATTCTGGAACTCTGTTCTCTTTGAGATTTAATCAGCATTTGAGATTTATACTTGGTATATATGCCAAGATAACTAGAAAGCAGCAATGAGCAAGCTTTCAAACATTTGGCAGTTCCTTTCAAACAAGCAGAATTTTAGAAGTTGATGTGAAACAAAAAAAAACTTTCAGAAACTATCAACTCTTTCTCTCTTAAATAAATAAATAAAATAAATAAATAAACCCATCACTTGTACAAGCTTCATTGAAATAATGTTTAGAAGTTCATTAACAAACCACAGAATTATATTCTAGTTTCTCTCAAATAAAAGGAAAGCTAAGTGAAACTAATTGCTCTCAGTAGCACAATGCAACTGTGGATCGGCGTGTCCTGGAAAGCTTAAAATATGGATCCGGGGAAAAACAATCAGAGATTCCTTTGACTGAGAAAAGGAGCTTGTCATTTTACTTCGCCCAATAAACAAGGCCATGAAAGTGTCGTGGATGATGTGGTAGAAAGACTGACTTCATTATTCATATTTTCTTATCTATCTTATTAGTCATATTAATTAACATTAAGTTGAATAGCACCTTGGTCTTTGAAATTTATGTGTGACTCACTTCAATCATTTACAGAAAAATTACTAATTAAATAATGTAATTCATTTAGAAATAGACACATTTGTAAGGGCAGGTAGTTACCACTTTACAATGAAACATTCCTTTAAATTGAGGGACAAAACAAATTAAAGTGGAAAAAAAAAGGAGAAGAAATATCAAGGAGGAGATATCACTTAGAGAGACACAAATATTCTAGCTGAAGCCAAGCAACACTGAGTGAAGGTTTTGTAAGCTTCTCTGGTTGAGCTTCCGCTGATAGGATTGGCCTTCACACTCCAACTTTAAATCATTAGATCCTTTATTTAGCAGTAAAGAAGAATTCACTTGGATATAATGGCTCCTAGAGCCATCCTGCTCCTTTAAAC
The DNA here is from genome assembly GCA_013399115.1 of Anseranas semipalmata. Classification (NCBI taxonomy): domain Eukaryota; kingdom Metazoa; phylum Chordata; class Aves; order Anseriformes; family Anseranatidae; genus Anseranas; species Anseranas semipalmata. The sequence goes on from VXAA01001877.1 coordinate 4,837, forward strand.
ATTTACAAAAAAAGAGTTAATTCTGAGGCCTCCTACCCCAAGTCTCCCTTATTTGAGCCTGCAGCCCCAGGCTTGGTTTAACTACATGACCCACCCTGTATTGTGTCTCGGTTAATTTTATCCCGCCTGGGAAGTAAGGCCACGGGGAGCACAGGATCCCTCAAGAGACCAACTACCACATTGAAACCATTTATATATATACATATGTGTGTGTATGTATATATATATATACATATGTCATACAAGAAAGGGACCAGAGAGCTGGAGCGTGGGATATGTGAAGAGAGGGTGGAAGGCTGCAGCTGTTTTAGAAACTTTAGGTGTTAGGCCACAAGAGAAAGAGGGAGAACAGGGTGGTGGATACAGGGTTAGGGATGATGGCAGTATCAGGGACAGGTGTCCATGGAGGTCCAGAGGAGGGAGAAAATCATGGTGTGTGCAGGATCCGAACTTGTCCTACTAGAGACAGAAGAGACTGGGAAGTTGAGGAAAAGGAGTGTACTGAACCATCAAAGATGGATCAAAACTGTTGTGGAAGTAGGCACAGGAGCAGAAATAAGGTTGTTCAAAGTTATGATTGAGACAAGGGCTGTGGTAAGAGTGAGTGGTTGGTGGTTGGTAACCATAACAACAAGAAAATTGTTTGAAAAATGGTGAAAAGGTAGAGCCCCAGGAGGGTCCTCTGCAGCTGGGAGAGCATCACCCCACCTGCAAGGGAGCAGAGATGGTAACTCAAAGCTTCTCAGTGAGCTCTTCTGTGCTTTAGTCTAAGCTTTTCTGTGAAATATAAGGCATTTGATCTCCACATAAAAGCTTCACCTAAGCCTAAGGATGCTGATAGTCAGAATTCCGGATAATTATGTCTCAGACAGCTAGCCAAGAAAAAAGAATTGGATTTAGCATAAGCAGGAAAACAAAAAAGAGACCATAAGCGTGCTCTACTTGCTTATCCATTCCAGGTAATTTACTAAGGAATAGGACTTCAGTGGATCTTTTCAAGACCTACTTAAGGGAGTAAGCATTAAAATATCAGAGGTACAATTAGAGTATTATACAATTGCAACATAAAAACTGCAGACACAGATAAAAATTCCACAAACTGCTATTTTACTCTGCAATTGTAACTGGTCAGATGCAGTAGGGCATGACAGTAGATGACAGTAACGCTCAATGAAACCAATTGCTGTTACAGGATAAGGAAATATGCAAAATATATTTAAACCTGAGTCAAATTCATCATGGACAATAAAAGCAGAAAGCCTTGGACAGCTGTCCTATGCAAAGAACAGAATAAAGAAGTCAGCACCCGGAAGCACAGAAATTTTTAATTTTGTTTCAAAAAAAAAATCTGCAGAATTCATCCATTCTCCAAAACAGAAAAAAGCTGGAATTTTATGCTAATTACCAGTGTGAAAATGAGAGTACAAAGCAGGTACCTTATTCCTATAAGCAATCTAATATGCCATCAGACTCTTTTTTCCAAACTGGATTTACCTGGCTCAGTGTGAAACAACACATGCATTTAATTACTAGCTGTGGTTTATTTGCATATCAATGCAGACATGAACCAAAATATGTTGTTGGCCCACTTTTTTTAGCACCTGCTCAAACGTATGCAGCCAAACCTTCTGAATCCTGTCACTTGCTAAAACACCGAGTGCACAAGCACAGCAGTTGGAGGGGAACAGAAATAGCCAGGGGTACGGTAGCTTCGGTTTCTTTGTGAGTTAGCAGAATGGAAACACTTAATGCATGTGACTCTGTTATGTTTACAAGTCCCCTCTTCCCACCCACATTTAGGTCAGATGTGCCTGTCCCAAATAGCCATCCCCATGTGAAACATGACAATTTTTTCTTTAGGGGGCACAAAATTCACTGCTTTTCTGACTTCAACCCATTTCTTTGAAATAGGAACTGGAGCAGCTCTATTCCTTCACAGTTAAAAAAAGTCTTTCCTGACCTTAAACTTCACTAAGGACTTATTTAGATGTGGATTTAAAGGATAATACTTGATCATTTTAGCTATCTCGATCTAACAAACACCTTCTAAAAGCTTGGCCAAAAGCAAAAGTCAAATTCTACCAGTCACTGAAATAGCTCATGAAAAGCTTTGATTCCACCCTATGGCTCAGAAGTTTATTATCCTCACTTGGCTTTAATTAGAGCTTCAAACCAGCACTATTTAGGCTGTGCAATCTGGCCCTGGTCCAGCTGGGCCATGTCTAGCACTCAGGTTGTCCCCACTACATGGCTGGGGTGGGCGGTGTTTCCCTGCCTGCTGGGCTGGCAGCGTGGATGAGGGACGCACTGCAGCCTCAGAAAGAGCAGGCAGAGGCAGCTCCTTGCCGGTTGTCCTCTACTCCTCAGCCTCCTGTGCAGTACCAGCAGCTGCTCTTTTGCTCCTGAGCCCTACTGACTGTGCTGCTGGAAGTGCTGCTGCAGCTGTAAATGCCAGAGGTACAGAGTGCAGAGAGTTAGCAGCAGTGAAATAGCAACCCCACCGCAGAGAGTAGCATGGGCCTGTGTACTCTAATGCCAAGAATGGGACGAAAGTCAAACATCCTCTGAGGGAGGGACTTGCAAATCCCCCTTAAGGACCTGTGGCATATCCCCTTCCTTCCCTGGCTTGCAAGCTCAGAGGGGCTGGGGCACTTCATGCCCTTTCACGTCCTGTATTCCTGCACTAGCCCACACATACTCCCTGAAACCGCCGTCCTGCCTACAGCCACAAAAAGCTGAGACCATCTGGGACTAGTCAGCACCCTCTGTTACTCTAAACTTTCGGCTAAGCAGAGTTTAAAACGGTTCCTCTGTCCTCCAGAAATGCTGAGTACACAAAGCAGCTCCAAAACCTGTCCCTAGAAGAAGTAACCTGACTGCTCTCCAGCAGTGGAAATCTTCTTCATCTGAATCCTGCCCTACAAGATGTTGACACCTATGGAAATTACATGTTGTGTAGATTACACAAATCTGCTTGAGGGGTGGCCTGTCCTAAGTACAGCAAGGCTGTCTAAGTTTAGTGGTAAGTTTTCTGCAGCACACTTTGTTCCTCCCAGTGTTGGTTTTTTTTTTTTTTTTGAGTGACTCAAATCCTTTGACAATTTAAAAAGAACAGGAAAAACATATCCTTCTGAGCACCTTCGCTCAGACTGCAGCAATTTAATAATGTTTAAAATAATAATAATAATAATAATCATGTTGTAGAGCAGTCCCATTTTTTCTAGGCTCCTTTTTACCATGGTCTGTAGTCTTACCACTGCAGGTTGTGAACTCCTTGGCTCTCACAGGGTAATCATGAACAGGTTGCGTTGGTATTTGGATAGGAAACCCACAGGGAAGCCAGAGAAGTAGTTTAGATTACTTAGTTATGGAAAGAACACTTTTCTCTTTGTATTTATAAGATTTTTTCCACATGTCTTGGGAGACAGTCCTGTCTTTCTAATAAAGATTACCCAAGAAGCTGTAGGCCACTGATTTTCAATTTTGTGGCTCCGTAATTTTTTTTCTGTGGAGGTGTACAGCTCTGTGTAATGAATGGAAGTCTACAGACACAAGGCTTGCTTAGGTCAGCTTTTATAGGTCTCTTAGAAGTATTCCATAAAAACAAAGGTGTTTATGGACTGAAAGTTACCAAAAAAAAAAAAAAAAGAAAAGAAAAAAAAACACCATTTCAAGCCACTTGTGGTCTTTAGTGCTCTTTAGTGTTCTTCTCAGTCTTGGCATCTAAGTCAAATCCAGCTGTTGAAAACTACATTTTGAAAGCATAAACTTCCAAGAACTGTCAATAAAATGCTGTGTTCTTTGCCCTTTGCATGTGAGTTATAGAATAGGATAACTTTGTTAAGTCTGATTAAACTACTGCCATTTATTAACCAGCACAGAACCCTAGCATGTGCTGCATTTCAGTCAGCAGGGCTGCCTAGCTTTGAAGAGTTCAGAATCAAAAGCACTAGAAGAAGAAAAAATACACAGCCCACATGGATACCATCTTCAAGGTTTCCCTTCATCTGATGGAAATCTGGAGGGGCAGCAGGTAGGTAAAAAGTCTGGAGCTGTTTCTCTTCTCCTTACCCAGGGATCCCTGGCTACCAGGCTGGGCCTCTGAACAAGTCATAGCTTTGCACGTCGGCCTCTTCATTGCTTGAGAACACTGCTGTAATTTACCCAGCTGCCAATAGCAGGTCAGCAGGCAGAAAGGTATACCTCGTGCAAAGGTATTTTGGTCGTGCCCTTTTTTCTGAAGCCAAGAGTCTGGCAACCAGGATAAGGGAATAAAGTAGCTCCCAACATCTAACTAAAGAGTCTAGTGGGTGCCAATGGCTGCATCTGCCCATTTTAGGATTGTTTTCTGTTAAAGGGGGGCAGAGCAAAACCAGACCCAGCAGAGCAGAGAGAACCAGTTGATTTCAAATATCTTTAATGTACAATATTCAGGAAAGTAAATGAAGCAAAATGCAAAGGAGTTATTCTCATTTGCCAGGATTCAATACAGTGCTGAATAAAAATAAAATTCTCACACTCATTCATCACTGAAATGAACAATCACTGTCAATTACTACCTGCATTCAACACTTAAAGAAATTATTTTACAGTACTCTCTCTTCAACATTATTACTAGTCTTATTTTGTTCAATGTATACCCCAGCTCATTCAAATTCTGCCACTTCTGTTAAGTGCTTTTTATGTGTTATTGATGCTCCATTGTTTTGCATGTACTTCATTCTTTACCATCTGTGACAAGATTTTTAATCTTTATACACAAGAAACCAGGCTCAAGCAAGAATGACCTGTCAAGAATACTTACAGCTTTGTGGTTAACTCTCTCTTGAGTGCGATTTAATCGACGTGGTGCTGCTTGACAACATACAAGATTCAGCAACATAAAATCTAGATGTTAACCATTTGAGACCATCAAAGGTATAGAGGCTTGGGGATTTGGAATCACACAATAACTAGATCATCAGGGATGCCCAAGTTTCTTCTTTAACATTAGTTAAACACGTGAATTTGAACTGAGTTTTAGATATGGCAACTGCAAGTTTGCATTTTAGTGTTGTTCGATTTTTCGTATTAATATCATAAAGACTGTGGACAGCAACAGCAAAGATTTCCAGCTGCTGTTCTGGACCTTATCTTTATGTGAAACAATCACTCTGGGAGTCAGATCATTTTAAGGAAGTTCTTTTCAGGCAGTCTTTGACCTCACTGCTAAGCAAACATGACCCTTGCTGCAATGTTTATCTACCTGGCATGAACTGAACTAAAGCCACCAAAACACATGCAACCTAGAAGGCAGCACTTGGCCACTGCGCCAATAGGCATTTCAGGATAGACACTGTAGGAAGGAAACTCAGGTTGGCTTCATTGTGGAGCCATAGAATCATATAATCATTTAGGTTGGAAAAGACCCTTAAGATCACCAAGTCCAACTATCCACCTAACACTAAACCATGTTCTTAAGCACCACATCCACATGTCTTAAATACCTGCAGGGATGGCAACTCCTCCACTTCCCAGGGCAGCCTTTTCCAGTGCTTAACTACCCTTTCCGTGAAGAAATTCTTCTTGATATCCAATCTAAACCTCCCCTGGTGCAACTTGAGGCCATAAATGATGGGGACAGAGATGGTCTATGGTAGTGATGAGGGACTGGTTACTTGGGACTATGTAAGAACCCTTCTGTAGTGCTTACAGAATAATCTTCTTCCAAACTTTCATTCTGCTCCAGTGGTCAAACACTCATCCCAGGCTGGGCTGCTTTATCACAGAAAGCTACATGTCTTCTGTCAGTCTGGTCCACCTGGCAATGTGACCGTGCTCTCTCAAACACACCGACGCTGACCTCGCTAATTCAGTTGAAACATTTCAGTCACTGAAGTCCACTTTAAATCAGTCCACTAGGGCTCCTTTACCCATCACATTAGATGTAGACTTTCCACTCACACCTTCAATGCCCTGCATAACTGCACACTTTCTATGTATACAGGTTTGCTCTCTGCACTTACCATTGACATCAGTCTTGATGTTCCACTTACCTCTCTCTACTGCAAGCTTCTCTGTGCCATTCTGCCCTGTTCGTGAGATGCAGCGCTGATTCTGGTTCACCAAATTTGAACTTTTCATTCAAATCCCTCCTTTAAGTTCATTTCAGTGGTGCCTACAATTAGTGGCTCACTGATCATAATTATTTTAAATAAACCATTTAGTTAAGCAATCGAGGTGTTTACAAGCCCCAACAGCTTAACAGCTTGATCTTACTGCTGTAATGTGTGAGGTAGTTCCTCCTGCCATCTTCTCCTGCTGTTTATTACTCTCTTTCTAATCTAAAGTTAGATGGTAAATTCTTCAGGGAAGTGATTTTATCTTTGTTTTTGTTCAGTGTAGTGCCTGTCATGTCTTAGGGCACAATAAAATGTAATACAGAATATGTGCAAACTGATACCTGTAATCCAACACATACTCAAACCTGCTAATATAATTAAGAAAAAGTAAGTCTTAAAAATCAAATGTCACAGTATGTGTCCAGTGGCCAGTAAGAATAACAGAAATCCAAGAGTATAAGAGTCTTAAATGAAAGGCTTAACTTACAAGTCTCCCTAAAGAAGCAATGGCACACTTCAGGAAAATTGGAAAAAATGTTCAACTGAATAGTTCTACAGAGGTGCTTAAAACTCAGTAGATTGAATGAATGTGAACTGCCTATTTTAGTCTATGTAAGCAGCCAAGAATGTCTGTCTAGAAACAGTTTTCCAGGATGTAGCTGTCACATGCTTCATATGAATGTTGTTCTTGCTTCTAGTGGAGCTGAGGTCTATGACTTAATCTTATCTGTTTAACATCCAAGAATCCAGTTTTAGATTTTTGGCAGCTAACATATGCTCCCCCTGTGGCAACTGCATAATAACATAATATAGTTTAAAAAAAAAAATCCAGATCCTTTAAGGCTCAATTACCTCATGAAACTATTTTAAAATTCAGGGTGAACAAAACTGCAGTATTTCAGTTTACAAGCATCATTTTAGTTTACAGCTGTTTTAAAGGACCATTCTAATGTTTTACGTCTTTCACCACCTGCAGAACCAAATGAAAATATTTATTCTATTTTTGCAGAGGGCTACTAGAACCAAGAAAGCAGAACTGAGTGCAAAAGAATAAAATATTTTAAAATAAAGATAAGATCCAGGAGAACTGACTTTATTACCAGTCTGTAACCATGAAGATGATTTAAAAAATCTTGCAGAGCCAGAATAAAAATAACATATAGGCAAGTAAGAATCTTTAAAATGGCCATATAAATGAGTATTTCTATTAGTACTTTTAACCTTGATACAACCAAATTAGATTCTTAATATTTTTAATTACTGTTTTTAAACAATGTATGTACATAAAAGGGATCCCTCTGTTTAACCTGTGGAATTAATGCGCCTACATTCTAATCTCTTTGGGTAGGAACTCTCTTTTCAGTGATTATCAATACCAGCTGGAGGCTCCGCTGTAATGTAAAATAAAGAATAAGAAAGGGAGGGTAGAATAAGCTAGGCTTTGAAAGAGCACTGCTTGGGGCCAGGAGAGGCAACCTCCTCCCTGAAATAGGAAAGGCAAAAGAGAAAAGAAATCAATCACGAGGAGCAGAAAAGAAGAAAGTGGAGCAGGTAAAAGAACAAGGTAAGGGTTGCAGCGGGGGAATAGTGGAGAGGGAAGGCGGAAAAGACAATAGAGTTGAAAGGAGTAGATCTTTTGGTTTGGGGTTAACTAAAGGGTTAACTAAAGGGATTATGTTAACACCAGAGGAAAGGGAGTCAAGAGTTTAAATAAATGTCCTGGATGGGGCACCAGGCAGAAACCCCAGGTAGTGCCAGCCTCCAAGCAAAAGAGCCAAAGGATTCAGTGAGCAATGCCCAAAGGAGCTCTGCCTAGATGCATGAGGGAATTAGGGGTGGAACCAGTGGGTCTCCCTCCCCAGCTTTCTCTTTGTGATCAGTTAAGGGATGCTAAAAGGTACTGTGTGATGGCTTTGTTCTGACAGCACAGCAGGTACAGGTGTTGCCCTTCACAGCAGAAAGTTCGTGCTGCTTTACTAATGTCTGTTAACTGCAACTTATACCAGAGGGGCCAATTCCACTACAAAGTGAGCAGGCAAGCGTCCATGTCCTTTTCTCCTCTTTGCAAAGATGGCACTAAGGTAATACTTGAGATTTCATCACCGGTGTACCTATTTACTAGGAACCGATATTTACTAGGAACCGATATGAAATCATAAATACATTTCATTCAGAATAGCTGTCTGGCTGCAAGGCTTTCAGCAAAGCTGGGAAAATGATAGGCAAGGGGAGGGAAATTCCCTATGAATTATGGAGCTGGTCAAACACCAGAAAAACTGGTGTGTCAAATAAATGATTTGAGGAAAAACAGCCACATTCACTGAACAGTGAAGAGTTCTTCACGTTAGAGACTATCCATCTAAATTTCCAAGCTGATTCTGATCCAGACGTAATTTCCATTCCTTCATGTCTCTTCATGGCAGGCACTGATAATCTTTTCATAAATAGTTTTAGACCAAGAATTATTATGTGAGGAAATGTATGAATAACTTTGAAATACAAATAGGTTAAAGAGTTTCACAGTCTGTCCGTGAACTATGTACTAGTGAGGAAAAGCAGCTATCTTCACTGAATAAATAATTTGTTCAAAATTATTTGCTCAGTCTGGACTTACAGACTTACCAATTTGGCCTGGATTCAAAGCAGTCATTAAGTGAAAAACTGTTTCCTGAAACTTAGCCAATAGAAAGGTCAATTTTCATAAAACTTATATGTATTTAGTCATTTTAGATAAAAGATGATTTTTTGTAAATAGCTCATCAGCACTGTAGGTCTGAGCAGTGGTGTCTGCCTGCATCTGCAGACAGTCTGGATCATTAACTTTGGGAAATGTGAAGTGCGCCGTGCATCTCAATAGTGTGTTAACGAAGAGCTCTTGGGATCCTGTCAACAGCCCCTGGGGAGAAGAGTATGTGCGTGACGAGCACTGTGGCAGGCCTGAGCCAGTCACCCTAGGGAGGGTGACGACCAGGAGGCTTACCTGCAGCCTTCTCACCTTCCAGGTGCATTTCTCCAGGGAAAAGGCTGCTGCTACAGCAAAGAGCCTCTCGGTACTCCTGCCCCGCACCATGAAGAAGGACGCCTTGCCACTGGTGCTCCAGCTGGGAGCAAGGCTGTGGTATGGTTGCCCAGCGTGCCATATTGTAACTGAAGCCCATTTCTTTTGGCAGCCAGGCCAGACTAGGCCACACCTGCTTCTTGTTCCTATAGCGATTCCTCAGTTGTGTCGGCGCAAAGGTTTGTCTGGCTGCATGGTGAACCACATCAGGGACTGACCAGGTGTTACTATAACCTGCTAAATAAAGGTTTTTTTGTTTTGTTTTGTTGTTGTTGCTGTTGTTTGTTTGTTTGTTTGTTTGTATTAACCAAGATCAGAGGGAATGGGGCAAAACATCTTTCAGCTACCAATAGCTCACTTCCTGACTTCTGAGTCAGCTAGAAACCAGTGCCTGCATCCTTCCCCAGTGCCCACTGAGACATGTCAGGGGTGCACTGTGGTGAAACCATCCTCAGAAACATGAAGGCAGGGACGGAGGCCTTCCAGTCCTTCTCTATCCACCTCCCAGATTCCCTCCTGCACCTTTTATGCACCATGGGATCCAGTCCATTGGTTGAGTTTCATATAAATGTGCTTGAATGATTTTCTCTTTCTTTCTTTTTTTTTTTTTTTGATTGCCCATTTAGTTTTTTGTTTGCTCAACAGTTTCAACAGTTTAAGATGGTTATTTAAAGCATATTTTTATTTACATATGAACTTTAAAATATTCTGTACACTATGCTTAAATAACATTTACAGCAAAGTGTTAAGAAAAACAGATACGTGGTTGACAGTTGTGGATAAGGGACAAGGTTGTGGGTACATTATAGCCAAAACAGTGCTAATTTTTTTATATCTTCATTATACCCTGTAAACACTTACACACTTGATTAAACCTACTCCTGTTTAAGTCAAGAAAGCTACTCACATGCAGAAAGTAAAAGCATATATAAGAAGATGGTGGATTAGGCCTAAGTTGACACAGAATATAATAACACATTACACTTTAATAGATTTACCAGACCAACGGCTCTGATTGGAAAAAGAATATTATCGTCAGAGTGATAAACATTCCACTAATTAACACCGGTTTTAGATTATGCCTCAATGTATCTCATAAAGAGACAGTGAGATTTCCCAGGTCTCTCAGAAATGCAAAAAGGCCTCTGCAGCATTTAAAAAAGAGATTATACTCTTCAGTTTTTGTTTTTGTTTTGTTTTGTTTTTTTAAAAAAGGTTGTACAGCTAACAAAGAGCCCTTCTAATAATTATGTAAGTTACTTGACTCAGTACGAACTTATTTGCTTAATGTGTACCACACCGTTACACATATGATAAGGTTTAATACTAAAGTGATGAAGCAATAGGAGAAATCTGATTTCTTAAGGATTCTGAACACTGCCATTCACTGACCTGATTTCTTAAGGATTCTGAATACTACAGCACTGACCAAATATAACTAAGTTTCAGTGCAAAGCTGAATAGATTGAGTTTAAACATCATTCACTGACTGTGGCTTTATATGAAGTTGACTATAAATGGCTGTGTCAATACAAAAACTGCACGGCTAGCATGAATGAAACTGCAATATTTTTGTATAAAAAATAAAGGACCAAGCTTCAGATACGTGCATTATCCCTAAGTGAGCTACCATCCAGCTGTCATCAACAGAAGTTTGTGTGAGGTCTTGCTGCCCTTATCACCATCAGAAAGACTGTAACAGGGCAATTCCTCATCCTCTGCCGCTCATACACAGATCACAAATGTGGCCATGGAGACTGAAGTATGGGGCAGCAGATGATGGTGATACTATGTAAACTGGTTGCAGAATAAAAGCAAAGAAACAGCATAGAATAGGAAGATTTGCCAGTTTCAATTCCAATACAACTTCACCGCGCAGAAAGTGTTCTGCTAATGTCAGGGAACACGACAAACTAACAGGATATTTTAAAGACCACTGAGCCATTTCCACAAGCCATCTCTGTAGGATGCAGAAATACACACAGCCTTCCTCCAAGCCTCATCTCAGTCCCATGTGGTAGTCATTTCTGCACAACGTAGTTTTGTTCCAGCAGTAATAGCAGCATGGTCCCTGCCCGGTGCCTTTCCATACTCTATAACTACATTACCAGCTATTGACTTATGTCAGCGCTGAGCTATGTCATAAATTTATAGGCAGGAAATAAAAACCAGTCCATCAAAATCAGTCCTTTGCATGACTCTACCTTTTTCTTGTAAGAAATATGTATATTTTTAAAGTAACTGAAATAAAACATGTCACAAAATCCCTCAGCATGGTATGTAGTTTTCAAGAGAGTGGAAGGAGCATTATTACAAAGCTTCTAGGTATTCCTGGAAGAAATAGTATGTGCTTAGAGGTAGGTAAGGTGAAAACCTCTGAACCATTGAGGTTGAGGGACATTGGAAACCTACACTGCACTCTGGCAACTCAGAAGCCACTCTGAACTCCTGGCAAATTCATGTTGTCACGGATTTTTTTGTGGGTTGTTGTGTTGGTATAACAGTCTCCTTAAATCAAAATTGCAAATACAGGCTCTTAACTATAGCAGAGGTAAATCTTTTGCAAACCCTGGGACATGATTATATCAATGAAACCCTGGCCTCTTTCCAGCATTTCTCCATGTCATTGTAAAACAGCCTGTAGTGAGGAGTAACCCTACGTCACCTCTGCCATTAGGGATCAACTGAGCAGATGCAAAGCAGAGATAAACAAAAGACACTGAAAAAAAAGAAGAAACAGGCTTTTGCCTACAAACTTTACAAATCTTAGACCCAAATCCTACCAACCAAGCCTAGTAGTAACCAGCACCTGTAGTAACAAAAATTGCTATCCTCGACCATTCAAAAATGGTGAGGCAAAAATCACTACTTTGGCTTGGCAAGCCTGACACCTGGGGGGAGGCTTTTACTGAGGATTTTGAAACTATAGGATGTACTTTTCAAACATTTCTCACAGTTTATATATATCTAAGATTCTACTCCCAGTCTCAGCACATCTGGTGCCAATGACTTTGGGAAAGCACTGAACATCACTAAAACTGGTTATAAACGGACAGCGCAGATTTCTTGGGTATTACAGGTTACAAATTACATGGCATTTGATGAGGGTGAAAAGCCGCTTTAAATCTACATATTTCCATCCATATGGCTCAAATGGTGTTGGCTCGGCCACATTCATTCCTGTAGGAAATGCCAGGTGCCTGAAGAGCAGTTCTCTCTGACATGAGAGAGAGATGGGAGAGAACAAAAGCAGCAAGTGGGTGCACACTGGTCTTCCACTGGCCTCCTACATTCTGTTTCAATTTTCTCCATCTTTCCATACCCTTCTTCCTGCAGTTGGGTCCCAAATTAGCAAGGGACTACTGGTTAGCTTCCAGTTATGAAAGCAGTCCTAGAGAGGGCTGAGAAAGTACAAGCCAACACACAAATTTTGGGCAGGGGGCTTCTGGTGTGGACTAGGAGACTTGGACAAACTGCTGAGCACAGTGCCTTCCAGAGGGCAGGCTAATCTCCTCACCTCCTAAGAGCAATAAAGAAGTACACAGGAGGACAAATCTCTGTGTTATGCCTTAAAATAATCCAGAGCAGCACTTTCCTCTGGGTTTTAGGACAAGGCAATCAGTCCCATTATTATTTTACTGCCATAAGGGAGCTCTCTTCAAATATATGGTGATAGAGCAATAATCTACAATGTACATCCTTATCATCACTCGTAAGTGAATCATATAAAACTCCTCCATTATCATACACCATAAAAAGATTAAGCCACATGCACATTTTAAGAGGTAATTATTACATTTAGAGAAATGAAACTGCATTCTGAATGATCTTAGTACCTTATTTAGCGCAAGAGACTGCACCAATTTATTTTTTTCTATTAAAGCAGTTTTTCACAATTCCTTTTTGTTAGAAGATAAAAGCTTAAAGCCAAGCACAGCTGCTGAAAAGCATTAATGAAACCTGTGTCTGCCTAGCAGAATCGAAGCAGTAGGAGAGGTGGCAGCTAGCCACAGAAAAGGGCAGATGAGATAGGGAAAGCAGGAACAAGGGAAGCACAAGATACCAGGAGATAGCAGAGAATTACAAATGAGTTACTTGTTGCCATCCGTTACCATCTATATCTGCTTCTGGGAAAAATGTAGTTAGAAGATTCGCAGTTTTGAAAATGTCAGTGCATTATGATAATACCAAAACGGAACACCAAAATGTTCAGAGTCAATTACAACCACATTACATCCAGTAGGGTATATGAGATCTGGTTACGTCTGAATAAACGTGCATTTGGAAACCGTCATTTATGTGGTTGGGTGCTTTCTGAAATGCATATGTATAGTGTGTTATTAATCAACTGTTTCTTACAGACATAAATTAATATACTACTTTTTACATTTCCAAATTAAGTTATATAATAAAGTGTGTTCCTTAAATCGAGGTAATGCAAGTTGTCGTGCTTTCCTTGGTGAAGCAGATGTTCTAATTGTTAGATAAGCTCCTAATAGTTTGCTTTTTTTTTTTTTTTTTTTGAAAGGAAATAGAAAGTATATGAATGACCTCTCCTCCCCATGGCTTTCAGAGCAGCTACTTTTCTTGAAGATTAGGAGTCTCTTGGACTCAAGCCCTAACTCCTCTTGTATCTGCAAACTAGTCTGAATTAGTTTTCTCCTTTAACAAAAACTCCTGCTGTGTTGGAGAATCTCTTAATTACTTTTCAAGCTTCTCCTGGTATTGTGGAACTCTGAAAATCTGATTACAGTGCTAATAAAATGAGTGAATAAATTTTTTTTTCATTTCATCTGGAGGCTTCAAAATACAAAGATACGCACTCACAATAGCAAGATTGCGTTAATATAAATATATAAATGGTGCCAAATGAGAACCTTATGTCACAAAAATTTAACTGTGGGAGCTATTCAATCCACATCCAGTAATGTGAAGTAGTAAGGAACAAAATTTGGTGATCTAGGTGTTCAGAATTCTTTATCAAGGAGGTTTATAAGACTGAAGTTTTGTCCCCTCTGAGAGCTAAATAAAAATAGCCTTATTTCCCACAACCTTTAACTAAAAAAAGGGGAGTGGGAGGGGATTTTAGTTCCAAGAACACCCAAACAGTTTGAACTGCTACAGCAGTGGTGCTTCAGATCCTGGTCTGCCACTGGCCATAAAGATTCTGAGCACACAGTCAGAGTTGCTTCAGTGGGAGCTGCTGTCTTTTTGATAGCAAATACAGACTTAAAGCTCTGCCCAGCCAAAATTATAGAGTACAAGGCTGAAAAGGAAAACAGAGCTCTACAGCAGGGAATTGCAAATCTGTTATGGTTTAGCGGGTGCTCAAATAAATCTTCATCTCTTCTGTATTATATATCTTTATTCTGGGCTAAAACTTCCTATAACCCCTACCCATGGCAAAGAAATTCACAAGTCCCCAAACTGTAACTGAGGTAGCCCAACTTGAACGCTGAGGGTCAGGATACAAATGTTTCTTTTTTTTTTAAAGATAGTGATATGTCTGTGAGGAAGCTGAAGAAAGTTCTTGCAGGTACAGCCCCAGATGATGAGACCACCTCATTGGTTTTGTCTGTGAGAGAACAACTTCTCTGTTACTTTCTTTTTAAACTCTGTCTCCTCAAGTCAATTTGAGATGTATTTATTGCTTCCTCTGTAATTTTTTCACTGAGGTGAGTAGCTGGATATATGGCAAGACTTGCCCTATCCAATATTGGAAGTCAGTGGGGAGACTACAGAAATTTGTTTAAAAAGCCTTGCCTTAAAAATACGTGTGCCCAATCATCGTAAAAAGCATAACGGCAAAAGGGTGGTGTGCCACATTTTTTAATTGATGATGCTGACATAAATATAGAGAGATGTGTCTGAATTCTATGTTTTATTTTTTACTTTATATTTAGAGAAAGTAAAGTGATGTGATGGTGCTTCAGTAGGGATGTGGCTCTGGACTTGCACGGTGACTGCCAAACCAGGCTGTTTTGCGCTGCCTGCAGGAATTTAGCAGGAGCTGAATCCACCACCTGCTTGGGAGCAGCTGATCCACTGCATCCTGCCTGCGGGCTGAGCTCCTGCAGGCACTTTCAGAAGCTAGACATCTTCCTTAAAACGTGGCACTGTGGTGTCATTCAAAATAAAGGAATGAAGGCACTGCACATCACTTTCTTCAAGCATCAGGCATGTGCTATCAGGCATATATATACAGAGTCTGCAACCTGATACTAGTCCCGTGAGGTTTATGCCAGCATTCAGCCACTGCTCCCCTGGTATTCAGAGAGATCTAGGTGCACAGGCTGCTATATGCAAGTTATTACTGCTTCAATGAACAGTGGCTTCCCAGGCCTCCACGTGGAGAGCTGGGCAGCTTTTCAGGGGCATTATACCAACTTCGGCTTCTTGCATTTTTGTACTGACCACAGAGAGCCCTTCTTGCCTGCCTGTGAGCCCCGGGCACAAGGAACCATTGTGGTCCCACAGTGTCACATCATACCCCCTTCTCCCACTGCACAGCTTTTGCAGTCATTCTTTATATGAAGTCACTTGTGCTACAGCCCCGCAGCCCTTGGCATGCAAGCAAAGGCAGCAAGGGGGTCCTGGTTATTGTTGTTTAGCTCTGAGGGTGAGGTGGAAAACACGTGTAAACACTAGTGCTTTGTTAACATTTAAATCTGTCCGCTGAAGCTAATGTGCCAGAAGAGGGAGAAAAAGTAAAACAAAGGCTGTTTGCTGTGCTGGCTGGCTGTCCTCAGGAGACTGACCCGCTGCCGTCACCAGCCCCAGTGCTGGCAGAGCAGAGCGTTCCTCTTCTGGTGCTTTTGCTGCCGTCGAGATCGGCAATTCCCTGCTCAATACCCTGCCATAACAAATGGGCGGTGGAGCACTTCTCTGTTTTTTTTTTTTTTTTCTCCTGTAAATTCAGAGTAAATTAGATTTGGTGCTCTGCCAAGAACAAAATACAGTCTACTATTGTGAGCATTGTTATGGGCCAGATCTTCAAATCTTGACTACTGGCAAAGTGTGTTTGTCCAACTATTGAGTTAGTAAAGATATCTGATTTGGCCCAGTATCTTTTACATCTATGCCTTTAACTTTCTTTCCTCCTAGAACATGCAAGTGAATACAGTCCCTATAACAGAAAAAGAAAGGATAGGCTCAAATAAGCAGTCCAAGCAGTTCAGGATTCCCCGCTGTAACTATACCTGGCCTGGCTGATTAGACACCTTTGTTTCAAACAGTGCAATTAACTTCTATAATATACAAATAGGAGCTCTGATGATTCCAGCATTGCGTATGTGTGGAATAAAGCAAATCCAATGTGAGTACCCAAGAGGAGAATGGAGGTCTAAATAATGTAGTATCTAGCAGCCACAATAATAAGTACCTTGTGGAAAGTTGGAAATGACTTCTGTTTTCCTTGCTGCTCTTTCTAATGTTTGCAATTTTCCAGCTC
The DNA here is from genome assembly GCA_013399115.1 of Anseranas semipalmata. Taxonomy (NCBI): domain Eukaryota; kingdom Metazoa; phylum Chordata; class Aves; order Anseriformes; family Anseranatidae; genus Anseranas; species Anseranas semipalmata. The sequence goes on from VXAA01001877.1 coordinate 21,446, forward strand.
CAAAGCATCTTAGAGTTGGAACAAAACAATACTTATGACATTTGTTAAAATTTCTTTCATGTTGGTTTTCTGTAAACACTGCATACTTCTAGCCAAAATCTCCCCTTCTGCACTTCAGAAAGGGACAGAACAGACAGTTTAATGTAATCCCAAAAGTTCAAATTTCAGATTAAGTTATTTTTTGATGAGTCTCACAAATAATTTTAAATCATTCAGAAATAGTTTAAACATGTGTGATATATGCCCAGACATTTAAAATTCAAGAAGAATTCAGTAAACAAAAGTTTCATTATAATTGATTTGCCTATCTCTGTCTCACAAAATTTTCCCAGCATTGTCTGGGTGCGATGATGGCTGCTGTCATGAATATGAATTACATGGTTTAATATCTTCTCTTTGCTGTGAAAAAGTGATTAAAATAGAATTTTAAATGAAGTTGGTTTATAAAAAGGTTACAAGTTATTAGAGAAAATGTATTTTTACTGCAGAATTATTTTTAAATGACAGAATATGGAATGGAGAGGCATTCTAGAAGAACTGGAGACCTGCAAAGAAAATCCCTTGTTTTCAGGTGAAAACCGTTGTGTTTTAGTAACAGCTTTCTTTAATAATCAGATTTGTTTTCAATTAATAGTCTGTTCAACATGTGCATTGCATTATCAGGAACCATTGTGCTTCAGAGACCTCGCAGTGAAAGTAAAGACACAGAGGAGGGTGGTGCAAAGATGTTGGAGGTAGAGGCAGCCACACTTGTTCCACAACTGGGAGGAGCAGATTCACGACAGCATGGTGCTGTGCGTTGTGGCTTCTGCCAAGGAGTATTTTAGCTCGGAGCTAGAGTCTCTGTGCAACTGGCATCACCCAGGCCAGATGAATATTACCCACTATAAGGTATGAAAAAACCCTATTTCTACTAGGGTAGAAAATAATCTGGAATCAGATTGCACAGTAATATAGCTGACTAAATCCACAATGGCCAGGTCTAGTGGGGTAGCACCTAAGAGTAAAAAAAAATAAAAAATAAAAAATATTGAATTGTTTCTTTGTAGAGAAGGGATTGAAAATAGGAAAAATTACCTTATTTGTATTCATACCCTTTCTCCTCTTATCACTTCCATAACTGACCTCACAAAATAGTCACACTAGACATCAGTTTGCAGCTATTTCTGCTGTCTTTATATGTTCTCAAGAGACTTGAGATGAGAAAGGGGAAAAAAAGCTAAGGCTTAGCCTAAATGAAAGAATAAATATTGGTAACTGATGCCCAGGGGAGGTGAAGCTGAATGCTTCATTCTGGCTGAGGAGATGCCAAGATCATTTTGCTATTATTTTTACTAAAAGTATCATCCTGGTGTTAACTGTGAGGACATGCATCTCATAAGAGTCAGATAAATTAATCTGGATTTACACTAGTGTCATCTGTTGTTATATTCTACTAATCTTACTGATGCTGAGTTCTGTATTACCTTCCTAGGCCCAGATCCCTCCAGCAACGGTGTTTAAGAATGTGTCCTTCTACCCGCTTTGTACTACTACTAATTACAGAGGTATGAACGGTCCCTGAGTGATCATGCTAATTTCCTTCAGTAAGTGGATGTAGGAGAGTGCTCAGATTACTGAAGGTAATGTCAATGCCAACTGAGTTTACTGAGTTGATGTGTTAAATCACTTTGTGACTGCAGAATATTCACTATAAAAAGATTGAGATTCTTCTGGGTGATCACCATCTGGGATTGCTGATCTGAGACAAGGGTGTGAAAGCATGCAGCCTGTGTGAATTGTCTGTATCCTCCCAGTTGCTGTTGCTCTGCGTCATTCTTTGAAGTATTCCCCGAGGAATGGCATACTACCCAGCTGAATCAAGTACGGTTAAAGCTTGCCACAATATCACATTTCCAAAACTGGTCTATTTCAGCCTGAAATGAGTTATATGCCCTTTGTTTGTATATCTTGTTTCTAAACCTTAAAATACCCCTTTAACAGAACAGAAAGAATTCTCCCCTGAAAGTGTGTTTGAAAAAGATGTGATAAATCAATTAGCAATAAGATACTTAGGGCTAGCTTGTTCAAACAACTCTCCTCTTGACCCATGCCTTCTCCGAGTCTCACTGAAATTTAATTAAAGAATATTTCAAAACACTCATTCTGAAAATATGGTTGATGTTTTGTGTATAATCAAACAGGCTGGTTTTGTTCTGCCTGTAAACTGACTTTAAGAAATTACCTTATTATGACTCGATGTTAAAGCAAACTCCTTCTTGGTATTTCCCAATGTCTTCCTCCCCAGTAAGACTGATTTTCCAAAGCATCCCAGTTCAGCACCTAAATGGTGCCTTGGACCAAAGCATTTGTGCACAACTGTAAAATTACAGCCTGGCAGAACACATAGATATTGCTCAAAGAGCAGCAGAGGAAAAGACCTAGAGAGACAAGTCTCCTCAGTTTCAGTGCTCTAATACAACTGACCCGTTCAGTTTGCTGACCAGTATTGAAGGGAGTAGAAACTCTTCTTGTCTTGGGCGGTGCCCAAGAAAGTAATGAAATGGTAAGACAGTTACCTTTCTTTTGGTCCTTTCTTTTGGTCCTGATCTAACGTACAATTTATGTCAGGCCCATTGGCCATATAACACCACGATATTTTAATTGGTTGCAAAAAAAACCTCTTCTGACACTACTATTCCTATTTTAGACTCTATTTTAATCCAACTCTCCACCTTACAGTACTTCTAATATCTTTGGGAGATGCTGTTAATCTAGAAATGTTTTCTGCTTCTGAAATCGGTCATCAATGAGACTGCTCCTACTGTACAATAGAATCCAATCTATAGGTTTCCAGATGTATTAGAAGTATAAACCAAGGCCATCACAAGGTCTTCAGACTATAAAGGAAAACTATCTGGTCACAAATGCCATGTTTTGAGAGGTTGGAGGCCCTGTATCGCTGGATTATGATACATCCCAATAGAGAGAGGGCTGCAATTTCAACTACTGCCTTGGATTTCTAGGAACTCTGACTTTTAGTGTGGATGGTATCACAGCAGAACTCATGCAGGGGAATAAATATCTGCTCTTACTCACAACTGCATGTCGCCTCACGATGTTATAAAAACAGCCACAGTTATGCAGGAAATAATACTAGATAGGTATCTGATGTGCTTTGTCTTTGAAGGTAGTTTAGATACTCAATATCTGGAAGAGAACAGTTCTCTCTGATTAACAGTCTCCCAATTCGTCATCAACCAACGGTCTCTGAGTTACAGTTTGTGAAGTGAGGGACTAAGGAACTTACTTACATTATCACATCTGGAAGGAAAAAATGCACAACAGATTGGACTGGGGGAAGGAAGGTCATCCAGGGACAAAGTCAAGAAAAAGAACACGTGCAAAAAGACAACAGGGAAAAATACAGAGTGGCTGGAAAAGGGAAGGGAAGCAGGGAGGAAGAAAAATAGCAAGCAGTTCAGCTAAAAAGGCCACATTCAAGAAAAACAGGGAAAAAGTAGAAGGTAAAAGAAAGTGACAAAAAAAAAAGGTGAAATGAAAGCAAAGGCAAAGGTACAGAAATGTGTAAAAGGAAAATGGGAAGCTTATTCAAACAGAATGAGAGTATGAGATGCTCTTATTACTCACCAAAGTTTTTTTCCTCCTAGTGCAAGTCTTCTCCACTTGCTGTAGGGACTTTTTTTTTTTCTTTAGTTTTTTTTTTTTTTTTTTTTTAAAAACAGCTCCATCAGTTTTCTCAAGGTTAATGAAAGACAACATCATTCCAGATGCCAAAATCTGTTTGCTACTAAATAAATAAATGAATAAGGCCATAAACTGACAGGCAAGTCAAATTTATAATACAGTATCATCTGTTCATGGAAGGGATAGGAGGGATAAAATTCTTTATTCGTGCATAGATACATTTTGCCTTGGCTAGCAACCTTTTAAAGCAACATCATGTGCAAAACAGGCTTTACACAGAGTTCCTGTAACAGTCGTATTGCCTGCAGAAGGCCAGCTATGAAAGCAATCCCTGCCTTCAAAAAATGAAGTGTGAAGCCTTGCAAGGAAGCACAGGGGAATGAGACAGACCTATGGCTTTGCTATTGGTGTAGCTGTATGAAGAGTCCTCTGAAGCAGACAACAGGCAACCTGGGGCTTTGTGTACCTGGAAAATTTAAAAGAGACTGTAAGCAAGGGAAGAGGAAGGTCCTACTGAGGCATATGCCCTCTTGGTACCATGAGGCTCTACAACAGTACGTGACTTTAGAACATAAACTGTGATAGATGTGAGGTTTGGATACAGGGATATTTCAAAAACTATTGGATTTGTATGAAAGACTGACAAGAAAAAGAAAACCGCAATAAGCTTCATTAGAAACACTGAGATTTCCACTATGGACAAGGCTGACAGACCTGTACATGGTACCTGTCAGGCACTTGTGCAGAAGGGCAGTATGTGGCAAGCAAAACTTGTTTGTAGACTGGTTATGGTTTTGAAATACATCTTTCTGTAATACTTTTGTCATCAGTAAAGTTGGTCGGTTGTTGATTAATTCTGTCTTTGTCCCTGATATTCAAGGTCTGATGCTGAGACCCCTGGGATAACACACTGGGGCACACAGCTATAAATCTTTGCTATGAGCAGCGGGGAACACAGGTCCTAATCTTGATCCCACCTAAAGGAATATGATAACGCAAGATCTACAGCTTGTGGCAAATGGTAGCAAATTAAACCGAAGGAGTTGAAGTGGTGACTGCTCTTCTCCAAGGAGTCCTCACAGAGGTTACCAGACTGCTCCCAGAGGTTGCCACCTCCTAACAGGGTGGGCTGAGTAGCTCATGAATCAGCTCTGAACCACCGCAGCTTACAGCCTGGCCTATTAAGGTAAACCAACATTGATTTTGGTTTATGCTAAACTGTAAGGTTCAGGAGCTGATTCATGAGCTGTTCAGCCACCCCTGCCACAGGGCAGATGCTTCTGGAAGACAACAGGGTTGGGGGCATTAATTGTTTCAGCCACTGAATTTTAAACTGCCATTAGGTGTGTGTCAATAAGTTTATGGGGAGTTCCCTGTGGAGAAGACCACAAAAAATAACAACCAAACAGAAAGTTACAGCTCAGTCTGAAACTGTGATAATAATCATTTGTAGCTTACTTAGCATCTTTGCCTTCCCATATAATTTTTAAAACTGTACATTAGTGTTGTTACCAAGATTACAGCTGCCATCTGCAATCTTGGATGTATGTTTTCTTCTGTTTCAGGAGTGAAAAATGGTATCACAATTCACTTTTATAGCTATGCTGTAGAAAATGAAAGTGTTCACTGCTGCTTTCAAGAGCTATATTAATATTTTGCATCTTGATCTGAAAGACTTATAATTCTATACAAATATCAGGGAGGTTGACCTTTTTGACATCCATGTGACTATTACGAATATTTTGTGAAAGGGAAACTGAGGAAAAGCTACTCAATTTGTGTAGTTGCACAAATAATCTTAGCTCCGCTGACTTTACATCCCAAGGTTTACCAGAAAAGACCATTCTTCCTCCAAGACATGCATAACAAAATCTGAAACCACATGAAACTAGGCTGGTTTATGGTTTCAGTGTAAATTTAAAACTTAGCCCATTTTTATAAAAGGGCTAACTATGATATTCATGAGCTTTTGATTGAATCTAGATGCAGTTTTGAGCAAACTTGCCTATAGATCTGGTTTGATGACCAAACTATGCAAAGTACATGAAACCAGATCACCCAAGCTTTGATGCTTCTTAGTCAATTTTGGTTTGCATTTTGGAGTTTCAGACCAAAGTCATACTTGAGGGAATGAACTGTTATGAATCAGAATAAAGAAAATGTTTATATGAGGTTCTCCCCAGAAAAACCCACAGACTTCTGCACAGTTCTCTGTTTCCCCTACAAAATTAAATAGTGCTTTAAGCCTTCCTTCAGAAATAAAGTTAAACTAAATTCTCCTGTCAGAGGGCTTACCCTTGTTACAATTTCAAAAAAGACATCCATTTTAAGAAGCACATTCCCTATAGTACATTCAGGACTGCTTTATTAAAATACATACCTGGCAAATAATGTATGGCATCGATAAAAAGGTTTTATAGTGGCAATTAGGATCTGATCCAAAGTCCATTAATGTCAGTGGAAATGTTTCCACTGATTTCAAAGGAGTTTGAAGCGGGCCTACATGAAGAAAATGGATATCGGCTGCTAGGCCTATCCAGGTCCACCTAGGTGAGAGGAAATCTGTGTGTGTTTCACATGTCTGCCTTACCTTCTGTGCTTTCATCAATGGATTTTTAATAGCCAGTAATGGCCAGACCATTATATTTAAATTGCCAGCCAATTTCTGGTCCATTGTTTCAGATTTGTGGGCTCTGTGAGCAGATGCCAAGGCAGCTGTAAAGCTCAGAGCTTCTGTGGCATTTCACCTCGCAGGAGATGTAACATCGCAAGCCATTTAGCTGGTGTCCCCTGTAATAGGGAGCTCTGGTCCGGCACAACAGTGCAATCCAAGCTGCAAGCTCACAGGAGTGAAAAACTATTGTTGAAACTCTTCCAAAACCAAATTATATCTTCCATTGTCTCAAAGGAATAATAAACCCTGACTGTCTGATTGTGGAATATAATAATCATCTAGCTGAATTAGTGGGCATTCCTGGGGGTGACTGATTTCTGCTTTTCCCAAACAGCACTTTTTTCAAGATAATAGTTCTTCTTATCAGAAAAACAGGATTTCTCTATACATAACTATATGACAACTAAAATTAACATATTTAGAAGTGGTGAGATTTAGAATTATTACTCGTTGTGTGCTCATAGTCAAAATGAGAAAAAAAAAAAAANAAAAAAAAAAAAAAAAAAAAAAAAAAAAAAACGGCTGTCAACTATTTTGGCTGACACACTGTTGGGGCCCTCAGGGCACCACCAGGCCTCACTGACCCTGCCCACCCCTGGGGCTCCCCCACCCTGCCTAGGCCCCAGACCCCATGTCAGCACCGGGGCCGTCAGCCCCTGCCCCAGCAAGGCTGCAGCAGGGCCAGGTTCCAGCCACCACAGGCCTGCCAGGCCCAGCCATGGGCCCCACCCAGGCAGGCCCACCCACAGGCCCGTGTCCTGCCTGGCCTCAGTTTGTCCCTGTCCCCAGGGAGATGCCAAGGGCTGGTGCTGCCCTGGTGTCCCCAGCTGCCCTGCTCCTGACTGGGGCAGTGAGACAGGCCTGCCTGCCAGGCTCTGCCCTGTGGCCCCCATGGGGAGCCCCTGGCTCCGGGCTGCCCTGGGCCCCAGGGAACAGCCAACGATGGCAGTGCACTGACACACAGCGCTGCAAGAATGTTTAGACAAAGATGCCTTCATTGAGACTGGTGATCCACCTGGAATACCTAGTCTTTTGGGCTCACTCAGTCTGAACTAGGAGCTTGAAAATCCCAGTGCTGCATTAGTGCACAGTCTCATAACATGTGAATCAGTAACATGCATTTTGTTACTTCAATGTATTTTTCCAGATAACGGTGCCTTGTGGTATTTTCTGCTTTTAAGTAAGTGATGTTTTTGATCTTGCGAGTAGAATCCCAAAGTTTTGATGGCATCGAGCAATTTAACACCTATTTCTAAGCCCAATTATGATTCTTCTATCCCACCTGCAAATATTGGCCTAGTAGAGCAAACACTCCCACCAGCATGAAAGCACAGGCAGAAACACTATGAAAATGGGAAGCAGTTAGACTTTTCACCAAGGAGGTCAGAGACATGGGCACAAATTGCCTGTTTTCCTGAAGAGACATGTTATCTCAGGTTGCTGCCTTGAAAACAGGCCATGGCATGGGAAGGGGATGGGGGACTTCTTAATCTGTCTTGCTAATGCTGTTCCATTTTGAATGGGATCATTAAATATTAAGAGAGTGAAAGATCAAAAGATACAGAATGACTTTTAGCCTGTTTGTTAGGCCTCTCACGTTTGCAGTTCTAATGCAGTGTAGACATAGATATTTTTTTAGAGATAAGAAGAGATGCAATGAGAAAGAACGAATAAGCCAGGCACCAAAATGCCATAGTGGTTGAGACACACTTCTGGGAGTTAGAAATGGTGTGGTTTTGCCCTTTCAGCCAGCAGACAGAATTAAATCTCCATTCTCCACATTCTCAGTGATGCTTCCATCACCAGAAGATTAAATGGGCAAGGGTCTTCTGCTCATTTAATGCCAAGAGATGGATCTAGGAACCCTCTAGCTAGAGGCCCCAGCTAGATATAGGTAGCTATATTTGTGGAAGATATTGTGCTGCTGTCATCTCTCTCCTTGCCACTTCCTAATGACTAGGTTAACCGGCTCAGTACTCAGCCAAATAATTGTGGACCTCCACTGTATAAATAGCTAGCTCTTCTGATGTATCTCACTTGAAACATATGGTCCTATCTGAGAATTGTCAATTCCATTAGCCAATAGAGTTTCCATAGTTAGAAATTACAGCCAGGATCCTAAATTGTCTTTGTGGGCCTAGTCCTCAACTATGCCTTGGGTTCCAGTTCAAAGAACTCTGCCTAAAACAAGGAATGAAAACAAAGAAACATTTCAAAGAGAAACTGTAGGTTGGATTATCTAATTGCTTTCCACTAAACTATTAAAATTAGGTACTTTTATTTTCCCAGATACCACCTATTACATTCATGTGGCCCACGGAAGCATTGCAATATCTTACCAATCCTTTTTGCTGGAGCCCATGTGAAATATATGATCCCTCTTTATTTTAGGTCTTAGTCAAGCATTCAGACTTAGACTCATGCTTGGTGATTGCCTCACCTCTGTTTAAGCCTCAACTAACAGAAAAAGTTTGAGTTACGTTTGTACAGCTGAGATGAGCTGAGTCCAGCAACGTCCAAAAGCCTGCTTGCACTGCTTAAGGCCCCTAACTGTGGTAAGGATATTCAGGAAAAAATCTGCTTGCTTAGGAAGTAGATGTGCACCTGTGCTGCGCCTTGAAGCTTTTTTAAATGAAGTGCATGCTTCACCTGTGTCCTCCCCACTGCCTCCCCATGACTTCATCTGCAGCCTTGGGAACAGTCCCAGTGTGATTAAGAGTGCCTGTCCCTCCCTGAAGTTGCTGCTTTTGCTGCTTGTCTGCTTCATTGCAGGTCAATGAGGAAGATGAGCACTAGCTGTTCTGTTTCCTGCTCCCTGAGAGTCTGCAGGAGGAGCTTAGGGAATAGCAGACAGGAGTTTGTCAGGATCTATCTGCCTACAGGCAAAAGCTATCTTTTATTCCCTGCAACAGTTACCACCGAGGGCGAGACAAAAGATGTTTCTTTCTCACTCTGTTTCTCCTTGGACTTAGCCACTGATAGCTACTTTGTTGGCATTAGTTGGGTATAAGGCGCCATAAACCAGAAGGGATAATTTAGGCTTATCAAACTGCAGACATTCCTCTTTACTCCTTCCAAGTATAGCCCAAAGCAGGCTGTCTGGCCAGGATCTTCAGGAAAGAAGTGCAAAACATGACTAGTCTGACTTACTGCTGCAGGGGACTTCCATTTCACTGGGGGAATCCCCTGCAGAGAACATGTGGGTAATTTCCACTCTCTACAAGGCAGACAATCTGCTTCAGACTGATTGTGGTCCCTTGGGTTTCTGAAATACATTTGGTCATTCATATTGAAAGGATTGAACAAGCTTGCTATATGGGGTTTGGTTTGCCATGGTGGCTGCACTAGCCTACTCCTTAAGTTTGCGTTAATCATGCATTAACCATAGAGGACATTAGCCCGCATTCTCATGGAACCTTAACTTTATTGAAAGGGAACAGGAGTGCCCATGGCTTCTCTTTCTGTGTAAAGATGTACCTTTCCCTACAGAACCACAAGAGATGCTCAGAATTTTACTCATTTTTAATCAGAAAACCAACTTCTGATCCTTTGAATTAAGATGTTATGAAACCAAAAGAAAATAAGAGGAATGTGGAGGTGCTGAAGAGGGTGCAAAAATATCACCTAAAAGCTACAATTTTCTTTTCTAACCTATCGTCACTTTTCAACATTCTCTCCCACATATGGTGATGAATTAACAGAGGCAATGCAGTGAATTCTTCCAGTTACAGGTCACTGCATTACAATAGCCTTGGAAATAAAGATTTTTCCCTTCAGTACATACAATATGAGATTTTTAAAGCAGTGGCTTAGTCTAGGATTCAGTTGTTAACAACTTCTGTCTAGAAACTATCAGAGAATTATCCTGTGCAATTATCTTAAGTTGGCCTCTAAACCAGCACAAACCTCTATTCTGGACACTAAGCAGTGATTTATTCCCTATCTTAAAGAAAAATCCAGGCTTTCATTAAGTTAGTACCTCCCTCCCACCCATCCCTAATATGTTTCATCTTTATTCTTTACAATCCTGGATAGTGATGCGCCTGAGAGCTGTGAGGATCTCTGATGCCACATGGTTATTGTCCCAGTTGTTTCTTCTGGTTACAGCTGAGTGACAGTGGGAGCTGTTCTGCTTCTGAGCAAAGGGGAGGAGGAGGAGCTGCAAATCCTTATTTTTTTCTTTAGGTGAGCACAGAGTGAAAGAGATCTTAAATTGTTTGCATCACAACTTATAAATCTTTTCATATTTAATGGCTTGAAAAGATTAAGGTGAATACATTCTAATGATTTGGGGGTTTACACTATTGTAAAGCAAATAAAGAAGGCTAGTAATAACTTGTCTCTGTGCCCACACAATCATTTTACTTCAGAATGCCATGAAAATACTTTAAACAGATTTCTGTCAAGGCAGTATTTGAATAATAGGCTTACCTGGTGTTCAGGATTCAATCATGTTTTCCTTGACATAGGGTGTCAGTTTTTCAGGGATGAGGGCATATGCAATTAACTGAACAATCTAATAAAATTTCTGCTGCAGATACCTTCCAAAAATCTGTCCTTGCTACTCCACTTCATTCTACATGATGATAGCTGGAAAACAAAATGAACATGAAGAATCCTGATCTCTGAATCACTCAACTGCTATGTCTTCAGACGCAGCTAGGGCTTCAGAGATCAGGGTACCTGTGAATTTCAATTTACATTTGCCAATGTATAGTGTGGGATTTGGCCAAGTGGCAACAAAAGCAAGGCAGAATTATAGGAAAAAAAAAAAAAATTAGATGTGGGGTGAGAATAAGCTAACTACAAATGGGAGGAAAAAAAACAGGGATGGAAAAAGAAAAAAAAAAAAAAAGAGAGAGAATAGGCCAGATCCTGTGGACTGTCCTTAAGGCTTTGTGCCATAACAATAGCATACAGAAAGCCAGCTATGTGAGAGGAATCCCTTAACAGCATAAAGCTACTGTAGAGACTCGTGTCATTCTGTATTCCCACCGCAACTCAAGATGGAGGGCAAGACTGGGAGAGAGAGGGCCCACTGTTGAGAGCTGCCTGCTATCTGCTATGGGGCCCAAGATGCATCAAATACATTGAGCAGCAGGGAGGAAACAGGGGGAGTGACACAGGCTGGGATAGTCCCTGCAGAGCTGAAAAGTGAAATCAGGTAAAGAATGAAAAAGGCACCATCGTCCCCATTGCACCAATCCTCTGCTGACAGTGGTTCAGATGGATGAAACGATCTGGTTCATCAGGATTTGGTTGAAAGAAACTGACAGAACAACAGGGCACTCCATGGACAACTGAATATTTTCAATCTCACTCCTTAATATAAACCATTAAAGTTTTGAAAGTGAGATGCTGAGAGCTGCTGTTACATTTTCAGCGGTATCACAGCTGAGATTCCTCTTGGTCTTTTCTCTACCTCATAAAAACAGTCCCTTCAATTTGATTGGCCAAGCACACAAAGTTTTTATCAGTTATAACTTGACCACGATGTACACTTACCAGCTTAAATAGTAGTATTAAAAGGATTTTCCATTTTAAATGTAAATGGACAATAATTCATAAATGCAGAAGAAACCTCAGAGTTGCATTTTTCTATTCCTTATTTTGACATCTAACAATAATTCATCATTTAATTTCCATTTAATTTAATTCATCATTTAATTTCCATCGTTTAATTCCATGTTTTTTTAACTGAACAAAAATGGGTGAAACTTGCCAGAGACAAGATCTCAGTACAGCTAAATATGTGTAAAAATCTAAATTGATCCAATACATCCTTAAATTAAACACTCTTAAATGGAAACTTGGCTGAGGTTTCTCCATCTTCATGAATTTTGATTGATGTATCTGTCCTCATAGCAGACACTCTAAATCAAGAGGCCTTAACAGAAGTGTCCTTAGCTGTAACTGTCTGACAGCGTGACTATCTGTGCTGGGTGAGCTGAACCCTGGTGTGCCTCTCTGAGGAAGCTGTAAGCTTCTGTGTGAGTAAAGGTTGTTTTGGATGTGTCCAGTGTTGTAAATAGCGCCAGCTTTTAGAAACTACACAAAGCTAAGTAGGGGAAAAAAAGTGCAACACTCCAGCATGGGTGAAACACCGGAGTATTGCATCTAACTTCAAAAGGGACGGGATTTTACCTTATATCATCTAAACTTACAACAGTCTTCCAGAGAATTTTGAATAATACAATATTGTGCAACCTTTAACATCTGAGGGCCAAATACATTATTTCAAAAGGTCAAAAGGATAAATCTGGGAGCAGTTGACTACCCTGCCCTCCTCGCTTTACACTGCATAGGTAGGGCTCCTTCAAAACCTTCACTTCTAAAATCACGTGGCACACCTCAGCGTGCACGTCCTTGTCGTGAGGCAGGACCAGCCTTCTCCCTCGTTTGCTTGTCTTTAATTTAAGCTACCATCTAGGGCTTTGGGCCAGAGGTTATGCACCAGAAGAAAAATTGGGGCCTAACTCTCAATGATTCAAACCCTTCACTTGGTGCTGGAACACTTCAGCACTCCCTTGATTTTTTTTGGCACAGGGAATTTGTGACCCAGATTCTGGGACATGGTCTGGCCCCATCCTACCCGTCTGAATTAGGCTATTCACGGCTCTTCTCCCTCTGTGCTTCCTGCAGATTCTAGCAGAAAAGAAGGGCGATAATGAAGCACACTGAACTGTCACTGAAGTGAAGTCCTGACACGGGCTGAGGAGTTTCAATAGGAGGGGTATTCTAACAGGAAAATGTATGCCTCCTTTAAGGTACCTTTAAGCAATATTAAGGAAATGTGGTCAGAGACTCATTGAGAAGTGTATTTCATAGCTTCCTGGATGGCTTTCAGGAGGTATGTTTTGGAATGCCTGAAAGAAAAAGGTATGATTTAAATGATTTTAGAAAAGGGGACCATGATGTCAAGAGTGTGTAATGGAGCCAGCAGCCTTCCAGCTCGATAAGAAGCATTGCTTGCAGAAAATCTGCATTGTTTAAAAGATTTTTATGCATTGTATTCTGTCAATTACTTAGTTATTAGTCCTTGCGAGAAGTCAACACATGCCCGCTGATAGAAACCCAGCTCGATGACTTCAGGAGCTCATTAGATGCAGGAAAATATATTGGAAATGCACATGAAATAGGAAGAACTAGCTGACGGCAGTATTTTTAAGTTTAGGTGAAAATGTCACTGGGATTATTTAACAATGAAACAGGAAGAGACAATAAAGCAAGTTATTTCAGAACAATTTGTCAACAAAGAGTAAGATTAATTTTATGTACAGAGAAACTGCAAAAATGACTTCTGTTGTCCGGATATGGTATGAGAGATGGGAGCCAATAAAGCTTCTAATCCTTAAACATCTCAGCAGTGCTTCAAGTTCTCGATTTCTGTATGTGTGGTGGCCTGGACTCCACCTACACCATAACCATGAGTCAGAAGAAGTACAATGCCCTACAGCTTAACCAGGGAGAAACTTTTCCTTCTGCATGTGGAATGGCAAGAACACATTTTTAAATTCCCTTCCGTCATTAAAGGGGGGGAAATACTTTGACTTGCCATTACTTCTCTACCCCTGGCCGGTGTGTTTCCCTGTTAGCTAGGACAGGTTTGAGTTAATAAAAGTTTACATAATATAGGTAAGCTTTAATTGCTTGTTACGTAAAGAGTAGAGCGGCAGCAGGGACACAGGTGTCTCGGCCAGGCCAGCAGCGCCGGCTGACTGACAGCTCTGCCAGGGTTTTGCGTCGTTCCCGGTCGGCCTTATTCGGGCGAAACACGCAACATCCACGCGCGGCTCTGCCCTGGCCTCTGCCGCCCATTACGGCGGTGCTCGCCCCACGGGCAGTGCCTCCCCGCGTGGGAGGCGAGGCGCCTTCACCTGGCTGCAGCCGCGCCGCCCTGCCCGCCTCCAGCAGCAGCAGCTGCGGGCCGGGCCGGGGCCCTGCGCTCGGCCCCGCGGGGACGCAGACGCCGCTCGGGCACC
>VXAA01001877.1:47112-83837 GCA_013399115.1 Anseranas semipalmata
TTTGCCATGTTTACGTGCAAAATGGGTGGCAGTCATTTTTAACAGGATGTTGTGTATTTCAGGTCAGACCTGAGATCTTGGGTTGGGGCTTGAGCACCTATCTCAGGGATCTGAGTGGCATTATCACGCAGGTTTTCTTTCTTAGTGGGGGGAATACAAGGAATAGTAATCTGCTCCTGTAGTACACAAAATCTAGTGCAGGAGAAGAAAATACTGTGATCACCTACTCTGCATGTTTCGATTTCTTTGGAGGGGGAGCTACTGACTTCCATGCAGACGCTGGTGTGAAGGAAAGGGCCCATATTGCCAGAGGTGGTGGAGATCAGGAATTCAAGGGCTTGGCAGCGAACTGGGGGGAGCAGTTGGTACGAGTGAGGGTAGGGCTACTGCTCAGAGGGCCCTAGGCAGGCTCGTGAAATTCAGCACAGACAACTGCAGCGCTTAACAAGAGCCAGTGCCATGCCCTGGCAGCAAAGAAGGCTAACAGCATCCTGGGCTGCGTTAACTGGAGCGTAGTCAGTAGGTAGAGGGAAGCGATCACCTGCCTTTACTCACCACTCCTTAGGCTGCATCTGTAATAACCTTTCCAGTTTGGGGCCTCCCAGTACAAAGAACTGGAGCAAGGCCAGCGGGCGGGGGACTTCATAGCAGCCCCCAACACCTGCAAGGACGTTATGGAGAAATCTGGGGCAGGCCCTGTATGGCAGAGCATGTGCGAGGATGAGAGACAACTATGCTGTGCGGTTGAGTTTTTTTGCCCTGCCAGTACAAGAGATATTAAGCTAACTATTCTGGAGAGCAAGGTAGAGGGCTGTGAGGCATATAAACAGAGGGTAAATGGAGGAGTAAGGCATATGAGACATCTAATTGTTGTGTAAGTGAGCAAAGTTGCTGAGAACCCTGACCCACAGGAAAATCAGGATTTTCTAGGTGGCTGCACATGGAATAATTTGTCCGAAATTTGGATGCTTTATTTAAAAAAAAAAAAAAAAATTTTGATTTTAGCATCTTCATCTCAAGCATCACCTTTCCATTAGAAATGTTAAGAATTATATTTTATTATTATTGATTGCTGTAGAAATGTTTATAAAGTTGAAAGAAATATTTTACAAAAAAAATCCTGATAGTCTCTCTTTTTTTTTTTTCTTCTCTTAAGAATTCAGAAAGAACTTGCAGAAATTACATTAGACCCTCCTCCAAACTGTAGGTAAGTTCATGTGGATTTTATTAATTTGGAATATGGAAACGGAATGTGTGGAATTATGGAAGTTACATAGAGGACAGGGGTACCTGTAGCCACTCCTTTATGGTAATTAGCAGTTTTGGAATAAAAGATGATAGATAACGTGTTTGCCTACATATGAAGAATTGATGTGACATACTTCCTGGTAATGAAAGTAATGGTAAAAACTAATGAAATGTATGATGCGTTGGTAGATACAAGGTAAAAATTGAATTGTCTTTCATTTAAGGTATTAAATCAGCAACATTTTTTTGATTCTGTGAAATGTAATCTTGGCGGCAGTTACTGGTGTGTTTGATTCCTTTTTCTTGCAAACTATTATTAATCTTCTGACTGTGTTTCTGGTGATCATTTGTGATGTTCGGCGGAAGCTTCCTGAAACAGCGGCTATCGTCACGTACACTTCCTAATTAATTACTTTATGCTCGCTTTTTTTTGTCAGGTACGCTTGCTTACGGCGCGTTTAAAATCTGCTGTGAAAGGACTAACGAGGCAGGCCTAGGAAACCTCGCTGCCTTGCAGCCAGGGCGGCGTGCGGTTGTTTTTGGATGGCCGTCCTGGGCTCCTTATCCGTCAGCTGGACATACGGTTGGCGCTGGGCACGCGCCAGGGCTGGGTGGCGGAGCCCTGCTGCCGTACCTCCGGCGGCGAGTGAGCGGTCGGGCGCGGGGCGGGTGAGCAGCTCCGTCCAGTCCTGCCTGCTGCCTCTGGCCCATGTGGTTGGTAGCACTCGTTCCGTCGGTGCGGTAAAGGCGAGATTGATATAAGTGGCTGATTGCGTGCAGCTTTCGTAATGAATCCCAGTACGTTTCAGTATTGAATTAGCTAAACAACTGGTAGTAAAAATGACAGTCAGCTTTAGCGTTTTGGTCTCTTGACAAAAGCGTGTGTGAGAAAGTATTCTAACAGGATTTGGTGTGGTTGTGCTGGGTCTCAAGATCTAAGTCAAGTGGCTACGTACTAAAGCACTGCATAGCCAAGTAGCCTTGCAATAATTGCATTCAAAGAGAATTTCAGTGAATTAGGATGAACAGTTCTTTGCTAGATAAAACATTTTACAAGCTAAGCTGTTCTGTCAGACTGTGTGCGAGTCCAATCACTTGAAAGCTGTTTCAAATGGCAGATCTTTACTTAGATGTTGATGACCGATGCCTATTAGGGGATTGTTTTGCAGAGATGAATATAAAACTTCAGTCTGTTGTAGAAGAATGTGTAAGTCTTCAAACTGAGTCTAGAAGACTTACAGTTTTTACAGCAGTAGCATTTGTTCTAGTTTTCTGAATCCTTCCCTTTGTAACAAAGCAGTTGTTTCAGTATACAAATCACTGTTGTTTGCTTTTCTTTTGCTAGCGAATGTAAAGTGAGCATTGGCTGTCTTAGCGTAAAGCCCTTTGGTGACTTGCAATTAAAAAAAAAAACTGAGCTGGAGATTTCCTGTTTTGCTTCGGTTTTGAATTATTTACACTAATGATAAAATAGCAATAAAATGCACTGCATGTTGCTGTTTTGCAAAATCAAAAAATTGCATCTAACACATCTTTGTGTGTCTGCTGTGATCCTGATAGATAACCAGTAGTAACTTTACTATTAGCAAATATGTTTTATAGTCGATTTGGAATTACTTCATTTAGTTTTATGCTCTGTTGACATAGTCTAAACAGTGTTTTCATTTGAACTTCATCTATTTTCTATTATAGTTAAACATTACAAAATAAATATATCAGCCAGACATGGTTCTTTAGCATAATGAAGAAAGCGAAGCTGTAAGAGAATATCTCTTACCCTAAAGTATTGACACATACTTTCTTGTTTTTAGTAAAAGTTAGGCCATTTTTATGTGGTGTTATCTTTTCTATTAAAAAATCATTTTTTGTAAAGATAAGTTCCTTACAAATGAAGGCTCCTTGAAATGGTTGCAACTCTAGCCTACCTTCACTATGTGCCCTCTTTTATTTCAGTGGGGAATTTTATATATAAAATAAATCATGACTGGGCAATAGCAATGTGATAAAGCTTCAAACTAAATGTCACCAGACTTGAAGGAAAACTGTATAATTCAAGAATGCTATCTAAGTAGTTTTTTAGGAACTTCTGATATTCAGGATATTGAGCTGAATTGGAACTTGGGTAGAATATTGCAAGATATGTTGCAAGACTTTCAATTAACTTCAGCATGCCAAAGCTTCAAGTTTGTCTCTTTCTGGACAAAAAAGAAAATGGAACAATTTCTGTAGTACAGTAGCATCTCTTAATGGCATGGTAGGCTACAGAGTCGATACAAGCTCCAAGGGAGTTGCAGCTTCCACTTCTGCAGCAGCTGCAATGTTAACACTTCCCCCGCCTCATCCCCACAAAGAGAATAGGCTATGTAATCTTGTTTGCCTGAAAGACAAAAAACAAAAAAGTCTTGCTCACACATGTGCTTTGTAGTTGGCAGATTATCTCTGCTGCGACTTTTGCAGCATCTTTCCAAAACTGTGGAAAGCTGTGGATTTCAGAATTCCTTTAAACAAACAAACAAACAATCTATCACATTTGTCTTTAAAATAGAATTTAATGTGATAAGAAGTCAGGGTTGCCTGTTTCCCTTGGTATTTTATTTTGTGTGCTGTAGTTTGTGTTCTGGGCAATAAAAGGAGTCCTATTGACAACTTTGGATCATTCCCCAGGACTGAGAATATATAATGTTCTAAGTGTCAAAAAGTCAGGTCGGAGGGTGTGTGGGAGTTGAGCAGTGTAATCATTGCTATTTTCAGAGGAAGGCATGTCAAAAAAGTCTGTTACACATTTTACAGAAAGAACTGGATGTTTTCTGGTATGTGTTCCCCCCCTTTACTTTTGTGTAGAGCTTAATTTACTGTCAAGGAGAGTCACGAATGCTAAGCAGGTACGTTTGTATTTTAAATCTGCAGCATTGTGACATTTTAGTTTGTCAGGAGACAATATAGCTAAATTGTAGAGATTTTGCAGTCTTCTCTTTTTGTTTTTCTTCCTCACTGAAACACCACAGCTTGATTGCTAAAATGTTGCACATCTTATACCTTAGAGTAATACAGAGCATACCTTTTCTCACAGGTGGTAAAAACCTCATGTTTCAGTATCATTTTCATATGTTGCATTGCTGGAATATCGGAATAGTTGGGAATTCTTGCAGCTAAAATAATGCCTTTTAAAACTTTCCCATATTTTGTACTGCATCTTGTCAAAGACGGCAGAATTCATAGAATACACCTATTGTCAGCGTTGTGTACTATTTCCCTTCTCACTGGCAAGAGAACATCTCTGTGGCAACTTACACCAATTGGTTGCATGGGAAAATAATATCTGGAAAGCATTTCATGTATTTTTAGCTTCTTTCAATCTGAACTTAACAGCTGGAAACAAGGAGAGCCAGCATAAAGCGAATAGCAGCTCTCTGTGGACAACATTTGGAGCAACTGCTCAGAATTTTCCTATTAAGTCACTGTTGTTCCCTGTCTTTCTCTTTGTGTTTTCTTTTGATGTCCTCTAGGATAGGTGTCATTGTCCTTCTCTTTTCTGTGTATTTACTGCAATTCCTTTTATGTGTAGTCATTTTATTTCTTTTTCCCTGTAGCAATATGGGTGATGCTTGAGGCTCAGAAATAGACTTTAAACAGCTGTGTAGCATAGTGGGCAAATTGACTGATGCCCGTTTCAAAATAATCAATTTAACACCCTGCATGTAGCCTTATCTCTTCTATTCATTTGGAATCATTACGTTAATTCATTGCTTCTTATGCTATCTGCAAAACTGATAAACAACCAACATATCTGACCCTCGTATTTCAGTTGTGAAAGCCCATCACACTGAAAAGATTGCTAAAATGCAGTCCTTCTTGGGGTGGTGTGCAGATGAGTCAAGTGGAGCGGGAAAATTATTTGACTTGGCTTATGGGAGAGGTCAGTGTGCCTCATGGATGCCTCTTGTGCTATTAATGACTACATTAAGGCTGACATTCCTGTTCAATATTGCTCTGGCTCTGTTTTTGTTAAAATGGTGAGGCCATGATCTTCACAACTCTAAGGGACTATATGAGTCCTGTCAATCTAAGTTCTTCTCTTGGGGCCATTTGCTTAAACTCTTGCCTAGGAGTACTTTAAAGCTAAGGAGATGGCACAAGTGTCAGGAGCAGAAAACAAATGTTAGCACCATTTCACAGGAAGACCAGGGAGAAAAGATTGTCAGCGTTGCTCCACGATGCTGAGTGATGGAAGTGCAGGGAGTTAGAGCAGCAGGCACAGCCAGTATCTGCCATGCTACCCTGGCCTACCTGATCATCCTTCCTTACCTCTTGCTCGAGGAGGTCTTCCCTCTTCCCCATGTGCGCACACCCATGCAGAAACATGGATGCTCACATAGCTTTACAATGTGAGCAAAGAGATGCCTTACTGTTTTTTGTTTTGTTTTGTTCTTGTTTGTTTGTTTAGTTCTAGATCTTGTGCTCCTGACATCAGTTTGTCTTGGAAGGGGGTGGGGAGTTTCTGGATAGTCTTGGTTGCATATGTTTCTTTAAAATATTTGAATAAATGTGAAATTATTTGGAGAAGGCAGAATGCAAAACTGATGTCTCTTGGGTGCTGGAAGGACTCTGTTTTTAAAGCAGTTTGCTTAATCTTAATTTGCTTCTTTTTTGGTAAGTCTCCTGTAGCTTGCACTGAGAGTTCAAGTACATAATAGTTTTGGTAGCGTAAAGCACTTGCTCTGTAATACTTCATCAGCTTGGGTAGTGACCATCTCCTATTCCACCACCCTTAGATGCCCGCTGAGTTTTTTGAAGTGTATGCTCGCTGTTCTCTCGTCTGCAGCGCACACGCTATTTCCAATGAGGTGCTTCCTTGCTCTGTAACCAAAGAGGAAGGGCATGGAACAATATGTCTGTGTTTGCTGGTTCTCACATAAAACTCTGGAAACACAAAGGGTGATCTGCATCATACTAATGGTTGTCTTGTCACTTAGGAGGGGAGTATAGTGGCTTCTCTGGCTGAAGAAAGGCTTCATCCTATTTCTTCTAGTAGGGGTTTCACTGAAGGAGGACCTGGGTGCCAAATCCAAGTGGGAAAAAATCCCCCAAGATATAACAGCTTATATCTTTAATTTAAAATAAACTGCTGCCAGTGACTTAGATTGTTTTAGTTTGGGATGCATCAGTTTGTTGCCATAGGCACATGACTATGATGCATGTGATGCTAATATGTGAGCGAGATGAAAACTGGAATAAGGAATGCTTTCTTTGAACATTTTTCTTCACTAGCATTTCCAGCCTCCTTGGCATGAGTCTGGGCTCTGTTCTTGTTACGTTGCATTACCCGTGGAGTTTACCTTCTGCCTATACGGGCTTACTTTGATCTGCTACTAGTTTTATATAACCTTCTACAGAAAATGTGACACAAAATTATATATAACTTCTCCTGGTTGAACCTCTTCAGAATTTACAGCAAATGGCAAAAAATAATCAAAAAGATAAGGCTCGGAGCAGTGATATTAATGTGCAGAATTCTGTTGTTTTAAATCTGAGGTATCAACATTCATTTGAGGGTAAAAGAATGACTGTAAAACCTGTCTGAGTGCACGTTGCAACTGCTTTATTTTTTAATGTTGATTCCCTTTCTGCTTCATAAGCAGCAAGGAACATGTCCTAGAAACATGTAAGTTAATGATTGCACTGGGATTATATTTTATAATAGCAACTATACTATATTTTATCACTTGAGTTAGCTTGCCTGGTTTTTATAACTGGTGGTTATTGTGGATTTATTACCATGATACCTTGAAGTACCTTGGATGAAAAGTGTCAAGTTGCATGTTAATATATAATCTTTTAATTCCTGTAGCTATTTTCTTTTAGGACAATGCAGGAAAGTGTCACTTGTGCTTTAAGGTCTGAAATATGCATCTCTACTAAAACTTTTTTTTTTAAATTTCTGGTTTTGACTGTAAAAATGACTCGACCTTTTGATGGTGTATTGTTCACGAAGCATCTGTTATTAAAAATAATGCACGGATGTTTCTTTTTGTGGGTTTTCCATGTTGTGAAGATGCACTATGCTTAGAAGGATATCTAAAATATAGCTGATGTTTCTTAGTGATCTGATATCTTGGAAAATATATGTTTAATATGAAAAATTATTAGACAGCACTGAGCTGTCCACCGCCCTTCCCTTTCATAAGCATAACATAGCAAAGAAACAAAAAAATACATACTTTTTTCATTGAATAAACTGAAGTTTGACTCTTCACTTGACTCCATTTCTGCTTGCTGTAGAGGGAGTGATTTTAGGATTGGCTAGATGCAGCCCTCAGAAGCTTCAGGATCTATTGCAGGCATTGGTGGCTAGAAGCCTAAGCAACTTCTAATGAAGACCACTGGGGAGAAAAGGGGGGCGAGGGGGAGTGGTAAAGGGATCCTGCCACTGGCTGCTTGCCAGAACCAGCAAATTCATCGCCCGTGACAAAGGAACAGGCTGACAAAACCCATGGATACCTCCCAGTGTAACAATACCTCCGCATTATTCCCACCAATTCTCCCAGTTTTCAAATGATGACCGCTTCTGTCCCAGAAGGAAGAGAGAAGAGAAAATAGTATTAGAGAAGAATGAGAATACTTCAGTGAGCATTGAATTAGTGCAGAGTTGGAAGAACAAGGGGATGCCATAACTTATCCCTTGGAGCAGCTGAGGCAGAGGTATGGGTGGAGATTTGGATGTAACTAGGTGTCATGATGATTGCCTGTTCCTTGAAGCAGAAAAGGGCATGAAAATGCCCTGAAAGGAGTTTGCAATGGACATGGAAGGATCCATGGATCCTTGATATTTGGAATGCACTTAGCGTACAAGATTATTAAAGCTCTAGTTTAAATTCCAAGTATGGGGAATGTGGAGAGGACGATTATAACAAGGGTAAAAAACAAACAAACAAAAAACCACTTCAATACTTCTGGTGTAGATAATTCTGAATGGAGAAATTTTTCTTTTGGTGGGTTTATGTCTAGTTCAGCTGGTCTTTGTAAGCCAGTCTGTTAGGAAGTATAACAAAGGCAGTCCCCAGTGCTTTCTGGTCCAGAATTTTTCAGACTACTTTCCATAGACAATTCTTTTGGCCTCTTCTACATACCTAAAGAAAAGCTTTCTCTGCCAGCCCGAACATGGTTTATAACATAAAAATGATATTATACGTTTATGTTTTTGTAATCTCTTCAATACAGCTGTCATAAAACACCAAAAACCAACCTCCCCCCACCAAAACCTAAAATAAGTGTGTCAAATAAACAGTCATTGCTTGCCAAAAAGGGAAACAAAACCATGTTGGCTGAGACGTTGCATTGTTGTTAGGAGACTGTAAAGAAGTAGTTGAATTTGTAGCTTTTAAATTTAGTTAGCTATTTCTGTGGTGGTTTTTTTCCTTTTCTTTCTTTTTTTTTTTTTTTCTTTTTTCTAAATGTAGTCCAGTGTTTTGTATGAAAACCACGTAAGAGTCAATTTCTTTGCAGAAATTTGATAGAGCAGAGTGATTTGAAAGTGACTGTAGTAAGTATTGTTGCACTGAACAAGCAGTTACTTACATTTCATAATAATCATGTAAGAAACATGCTTTTATTAGCAACTCATTACCCTTTAGTAAATTACTCATTATTGAATAAATGGGGGAAATGGAAGGTACTTTGTCTGTTGGTTAGGACTGACAGCATTACTGATAATGAAGTATTTGTTTCCTTAAATAAATGGCACAATCTCAGAAGCGCCGAATGCTGTTCAGTTCAGTACGCCCACATTTGATCAGAATTTGAATTCTGATCTTTAATGTAATACTGTAAAAATATTTCCTTTTTAAGAAAACTTTAAAAAGGCATGTAAAAAAGCCATGTTATTTCCTGAATGCCATTGTGTATCCTTTATGTCTGCCAAAGAAAAACTAGTGGTTTTTTTTTTTTTCTTTCTCCTTGGGAATATTAAAATAAATAAATAAAATCTTTCTCAGTTTCAACACCACAATTCTACAGCTTTTTAACAGCTGTTAACTTATGCACTTTATTCTTTCAGTTCTTCGACTGTTTTTGTTTGTTTATTTATTTATTTTTATATAGGCATGACAGTCTAAGGCAATGCTGTAATTTGTCTTTTATTCTTGATATATGCTGAATGTTTACAGATTTACAATTAGTACTCTGAATTTAATGAAATTGTTTTCCAAAATCTCCTGGCAGACAAGCTGCAGTTTAAGAATAAAAAGTCATGAACTAATAACAGAGCATGCTTTACAGCATTTCGGAAACAAACTATGAAATTGATCTGGGTGCTGTTTTCTTGGTGTGCAATAAAACTTATTTATGCTGTAGTTACACATTTGCAGCTTTGTTACAAGCTTTTTGGGGTATCTAATTGGCTGCAGCTTTGAATCATATCATAACACATGCCAAATGTTGCTAATTACAATTAAGATATCTACTTGAAATAATCTTTGTTTTCATTTTCTCTGACAATTTATTTTTTCACTTATTTACATGCCTTTAATTTTTCATTTTAACAGTTCTTACAGCACTTTATTTTTGTTTCAAAGCTGTGGAATTGGATTAAACAGGGTTTTTTAAACACTTCCATGTTGCTTGGAAAGAAGCCAGTTACTGTGTATCGGCTTAATAGAAACCATGCTTAGCAGTGCCTCACATATGGCAGCTCGTGTTTGTGTGGTAAGGCATTATGTATTTTAAATATTACCTTTTATATGATAGTCAAATTTATGCCAGAATCTGAAGTTTCCTCTGATTAATGTTAACAAAAATAGCAGAGAGCCAACTGTTTCTGTTTTTTTTACAGAGAAATATGTAATTAAATACATGATTTACTGTCTGCTATGCACAAAAGCCGTATTTATGTGGCCTTTATTAACTTGAGAGTATACTGTGCCTGGAGAAGGCTATAGGTGAGTGATAATATGCTTTCTTGATGCTTGTAGCCTTTTAATGCTGTAAATATTGTGGAGGCCGAGATGGTGATTCTCTAGCTAAGACTAAAATAGAAGGTTTTGTGCCTAATTTAGGAGATTGAGTTATATTTGAAGAATAGGCTGTCCACTGTTACAGCAATTACTCTTTGAGTAACACCTGACACAGCTGACAACTTAGTTACATTTTTCAAGTTTATTTTTTAAATTTAAAGCTTAGTATAACTTTTGTGAAACCTGGAGCTCAGTATAGTCTTCATGAAATTTAGAGCTTTTAAAAGCGTTTGTTCTGAATTGCCTGAATGTAGATAGTCTTCTTATATAAAATTCAGTAGTGACTCTTCACACTGAAAGTTGTTATCTGAAAATTATAATATTGTTCAGTGGAGAAATAGCCAACAATTGTATTCTTTCAAAATTATCTTTCTTTTAGAACAGGTTGTCTTTTATGAGGGAGGGCTTTTTATTTCTTCAAGATTAGCTGATATTCAATTTAACTTTTGTTTGGGAGGCGTTGACAGTAATGACCACTGAAAATCTACATTCCGAATCTAAAGAAGGTGATTATTATAACTTTAAAAGTGTCAAAGGAAATTCTTTTCTTCCTATGACACCAATGCAGTATTTAATGCATATTTAATTTAAAATAGTAACAAATTAGATTTATTTTACATTTTATGGTGTTCTAATTTGAAAATGACAAAATAAATGTTTTATTACAGTAACTTGTGATTAGTCTGCTAACACGTAAGAAGGCAATGTTAGGGAATTTATACTACCAAGCTAAAGAGAGAGGTTTATTTTATTTTATTTTTTTTTTGAGACCTGTTTTACCATAGATATGATCCAGGGAACTTAAAAATGCTGTACACTCTCATTTGGTGTCTTGGGTAGCCTAAATAAGATAAATGTATGTATTACCTGTAAGATTAGGCAAGTTGTATCCCTTCAAAATTGGATGGATGGAATGAGAGTAATGCATTTAATTTCAGAGAAGTTTATGAATGAAATATTAGATGTCTGCCTAGTGCAGAATTTCAGATTTCTTGATATAAATAATTGATTGCTAGGCTCATAGCTGTGGTATTTAGGCTAGGGTTGCAAACCTGAAAAAAATTCAGTTTCAAATACGGGGCTTGCAGCCAGGGTGGCTTCACAGGAAAACGGGTTTCAGAACCACTATAGTTAATGCAGCGGTAGTTTGTGTAGTAACAAAAAGTAACAGTGGATGGGATTTGTTAAAGTTTCTAGGTTAAATTATTGGCTGGAGTTAACTGGGCTTCAATGTTGCACAGGAATTTTGCCCAAGTCTTTCGTGTGAAAATGGACAGTTCCCATTATTTCAGATTTTTCAAGTATGTCTGGCTTGTGACTATTGGACAGGCGTTAGCCTTGATCCATGTTGTACTGGGATAAGTTCATTTTTTCTGCACCAAGCATTGTAAGAAACGTCCTGGCTTGCTCATTCACAGTTCTTTGTGGGAGTGTGGACACTGCTCTCTCCCACCCAGGAGGAGTGACTTTGCTGGCTGGGTCAGCAGCACACCTTCTTGCATCTCTTGCATCCAGTCTGCCACAGTGCCTGCTGAAAACGATCTTCTGGAGTCACTTTGTGCCTAAGGTACAAAGAGCACACTCTTCATCTTGCCTCTGCCTCTCCTGAGGTTCTTGGATGAGGTCTCCCATAATTTGGCTCAGAGATAGTAGCCAGATCTAGAGGAAGGGGAAAGAAAAAAAAAAAAAAAAAAAAAGAAACAACCACCCTTCCCTCCACCCCGGGCCCCCAATTAGCTGTTTGTCTTATTTATTTGTGTTCTGTTGCAGATAAAATAAGACCTGTCAGTCTATAAAAATACTTCTGAAAGAAGGCTTGCTTCCCTGCCATATCTTATTCACAGGAATGTCCTGTCGGTAGCAGCGAGAACAGTAAAACACTTTGACACGCAGTGCGCACGTTACAAAAATGAAGTGTCATATCAAAAATGGCTGTAAACGTTTTCACAGTCCCTTGTCATTGCAAGTTTGAAGGTGGGAAATTTTTAGAGGGGATGGCTCAATTTTCTTCCTTCCTTCCATGTCTGGGCTGCCTGGAAGGGAAGAAGCACCTACTTAACGTGGCATTGCAACGGGCTGTTGTGGGCACAACTACTGTACTCTGAGTACATCCTCCACAGTCTATCAACGTGGTGGTTAGGCATTAATGCAAGAGGACCGTTTTGAATTTTGATCCGGCATTAACTGAATTAAAGGTCTTCTGATTTGTAAGCTGTAGTTTTGAACAAAAAGATCAGGTGATCACAAATATCGCTGGGA
Organism: Anseranas semipalmata; assembly: GCA_013399115.1. Classification (NCBI taxonomy): domain Eukaryota; kingdom Metazoa; phylum Chordata; class Aves; order Anseriformes; family Anseranatidae; genus Anseranas; species Anseranas semipalmata. The sequence goes on from VXAA01001877.1 coordinate 59,628, forward strand.
TGGGAAACTGTCTAGCTGATAGGCATTACATTATCAACTCGAAAATCTCATTTGAGTCTGGAATTACTGTATTGTAAATCAGATTTAAATTCATGATTCAAGTATAATGACCTACTGCATTACAAACCTCCCTGAGAGATACTTAATTAATAATGTATATTAACTGTGAGTGCTTTGGCATACATGTATAGAATACATTTTCAGGTAGCCACAAATACAGCCTCATTAGCCCACAACGTGACGGCTCCAGGATGACGCATTTTTAAGCTGTTCTGCAAAAACCTGCTTTGCTCCTTACTGAACACAAATAGCTGAGGGATGACAGCTATCTCAGTTTCAGTAGAATCTTTATGATTTATATGATAATGATAATTCTATTCAGCTGCCAGTACAGAGCGCTTTGCAGACTGATATCAAGGTTAATTGTCACTTTGAGAAGAAGTGAAGCACAGTCTGCCAACCTGATGCTCTGCTCAGCTGAGAAAGATAATTGTTATTCAAGTAGTATTTAAATGAGCTCAAATGCTGATAAATACACAACCAAAATATTTTATTTTTTCCTCTCATGTTCATTCACTCTGCTAGAGAATGAGGTCATCACTGTGTATAAATATCACTAATGGACGCCGTAGTAAAAACATGCTGAGTATTTACAGAACTACAAGGAGTGGGTTTCCCCCAGTGTGGGCTGTGGGGAAATACTTTAAACTTGAGTTCCTCTTGTCAACACATCCTAATTCTTTTATGTCTGTGGTTGCTTTTTGCAGCTATACTGTTACCTTATATATGGCTCCTTATGCACTGGGACTCAACCTTACCAAGGCACCTGAGAGGTCTACAATTTGCTCTATGCCTTGCAAGTTATTAGGGGTACTCTGTGCTCCACGTATCTCATCCTGATTTGAGAGATAAATTTCTTTTTTTTTTTTTTTTCCTCTAGATTTTGGGAATTGTAAGCAGTCCAGTAGCCAGAGAAGTAATGTAGAAACATGCAAATAATACTAAATTAAAAACTTTTTTATTTTTTTTATTAGTCCTTGGTAGCTGCACAGCTTTCTAAGGGAGCGGGTCGTCTGTATGAAACAGTGTAGTCCTATGTCCCAGAGAACCACAAGGCTGTTCTGAAATCTGGGGCTGGCAATGTTCAATTTACATAACCCTTTCCACCTTAGGGTCTTCAAAATTAAGATTTTACTGCATAGCTTCTCTTCTTTTCATAATATTTTAATTTAATAGAATGCATACGCTTTATTCCACCTGCTGTCCCTCTGGAGATTTTTTTTGTTGTTGTTCCTGTGCTGTTTAAAAATTATTAGCTGCAGGGGTCTTTTAGCTTTGAGAATCGCTAATTCATTTTTGTGCAGCAGTAGCTGTATCTAGATACATGTACTGCTGTTCTTTCCCACACTGCCAAACTGAGTTTACCCTTATTCGTGTGAGAACCCTTGGGTTTCTGATCAGTGATTTACTTGTTTTTGCTAATATTTCAGTGAAGTAAGTTCTGTTCTTTTTTTCTTTTTTTTTTAAGTGTTAATTTGATGCTATTTTTGTACTAAATTTGTAACTGGTATAACTCTGCTAGGAAGACTATATTGTAAATATGTCTAAAATTTGTACAAAGCACATGAAAATGATAGAATAGTTAGTTGAAGAACTTCAGAAAATAAATATGAAATAAAGTTATGTCAGTGATTTTTTGCCATGACTATCCATAGATTCATGGCTAAGGTGTTTGCATATTACTTTTGTAGGAGGACAGGTCATTACTTACTGGTAAGAGACTGCTTTCTTGTTAATTTAATTCTGTCATTTAATATGCATTATAGTCCTGTGGCTAAGAAACAAATTCTGGAATGGTTTATTTTCACTCCTAAACACTTGCATACATTTTTTAACGTTTTTTGATTCCGTATGGCTTAGTAGCTTTCCACATGACTAATGAAGATTTTAACAAACAAAATGGAAAAGGGCCAACTTGTAATTGTTAGTGCAGTGGCATAATCAGCCATACATGGTTTGTTTGTTATAGCTCAGCAATAGAACAATGTTTCAAAGAGAAAACATGCAGAGATGATTAGTAAGTACCACAATGATGTGAGACTGTCCAACTGCAGAAGTGCTCTTGTTGGGTTATTCATATGAACACTTAAGTATATGCTTACATTTTTCTTATCATAATGGGCACTCGTAATGTCTAATTTCATAGCCATTTATACTGAGTTTCTAAGAAGAAATAAATGAAAATTTTTTTGCTTGGATAAATGGATGTGTTGCAGAAGTATAACAAATGCCATCTGGTAGTTTGTACAAAATATCAAACTGATTACAGGTTACTCTATGCAAATATGAAAAGGTGATAAATATCTGTCAGGAGGACAGTTACTTTTATGCAACTAAATGTTTATCAGACATTTTTCAAAAATATAGATAAGTAACTTCAGTTTTTATGTTGTGGCAATTACCAAGGCTACAAAACAGGCATCTCTTCTGACTGTGTATTGTTTGAAATAAAGAAATGGAATCAGAAATAGCAATATGGCGTGATAAGTAATGGAGAGAAGACTCAATTGCATAATAGTTATTCTTGTTTCTTTTCAGTCTATTTTGCAGAATTTGTTGTAAGCAAGCTTTAAAACAAGCTAACAAACAAACAAACAAAAAAACCACACAACCCAAAGCACAACCAGGAAGGAGGATGGAAAACTGATACTGAGAGTATAAATAAGAATCCAAACATATTGATTCTTAAAACTGTGCTATTGTTTGGTCAGTTGAACAAATTTAAAACTTCTCATATTTCTCTTTTACAATTTTCATTGTCCCCAAGCATTTCCGGTAATGTTCTGTGTCCTTCTATGGCAACTTTGAAGGTAGCGTTCCACCAGCGATTCCCCCTGCCTTTGTCTCAGTCGTAGAAAGTGGTCAGTCGCTTGAGAATTCAATATCAAATACAGAATGCTTGTATAGTGAATAGAAGAAGGTAAATTTGATGCTTATCTGTGGAGAGACAATATATTAGTGTCTGTTTTTCAAGAGCAAATGCCGTTCAGTTCTAAAATTTCCATTGAGTTTACAGTTTGATTTTGCTCACCATTTCACTCACCCAGTTGGCTTGCAAGCCTTATGCTGTTTTCTTCCAGCTTCTGCTACTTGTTTTTTTATCCCCTTCATACAGTGACTTGATTCATCAGCTTTATCTAAATAACGAAGCGATGCAAGTTGATGAATTGGTTGAATTAGGTTTAAACTGATTTTAATTAAAAAGCGTCCAGATAGATTTTTGAAATCTTTCGTTTCTGTCTTATTTAGCATTATATTAAGTCTATTGATTTCAAACTGAATCAATGTAAACCTTGTTTCTAAATGTTCCTGCAGCTTTTTGACTGGTTTAGCTAAAAATAGTCTTAAATCATGTGTTTTCTTGAACTGTGCAAATTGATTCATGGGCAAGCCTTCATCTAGAGGTCCGTTTTGCTACTTTCTCCCTTAATTCTTCCTGAGGAAAAAAATAGAAAGTCAGAAACTAAGTAGTATGCTGGAGAAATGTCAACTAACCATAGTTAACTTCTTTGTCTTTACAAATTTTATTAGTTTCAATTATTTATTTGCTGGGAGCCTTATTTTACCACAAAAGATTCTTTTTGGAGGCAAGCTTAACACGTGTCATACAACATCATTTTTTTTTTTTTTGATGGAATCCGCTGTGCAGTTTTCATTATAATAATAATGTAATTTGTTTTATCTTGTTGAAAAGCGTGAATATTCCAGCATTTTTGAAGTGACAGGTTATTTAAAAAACTAAGGGTCAGTTTAAATACTTTTTTTGGATTGAAGCAATGAGGGTGACCTGCAGTTTAAAAATTGACTGTGTGGTGGCTGGCTCACATTCTGTGAGTTTTGCTTTATTTCATGTACAAAGATGTTAATTGCATATTTTGCTATTGTTACACCGTAGTGTGCAGTGTTTCTTGTTAGACCTGAGTGCAGCTTGTGTTTGCAGATAACTGATTGAAACTAGAGGATGAACTTACTGTGGAATGGATATGCAAATCTTTTGCCCTTTTTGCATTCTGTTAATTTTGGCCTGACATTTAAATTGACTAATTAAAGCTGTGATTGAAAATTTTGCAGGACTGTTTTGTTTGAGCAATATGTAACTGCTTTGCTCACCTGTGTTGTATTATTTTATTTTTGGATTTCTAATAAATAAGTGTTGGCCCAATGTTGTCTTTAACAGTGAAGTTTAATGCTGTTAAGTGCTTTCACTTGGTTGCTTCAGTGAAGTGAGAGAGAGTAAGAGATGAAGAGCTCTGTTCTTTTTCCTGAACGTTTTTTTTTCCACACTTGACTGTTGCTGGACTCCTTTGCAATTATTGTATTTCCTTTTGAATCAGAAACCAAGAGCCAGCCAGTTCCTTAAGGATTTCTAAATCCATGCAGCTCGAATCCCTCTTAAACATGTAACCCATTTTGTGTACTTGGACACATCTCACCCCAGATATGGGAAGGGATTGTCCAACAACTAAATTCAGAGCGCTTCTACAGAGTTGCTGACCTCCTCTTAGCAGCCGTGGTGTGGCTTCTGCCCTAGCTTTCTCTCACTGGCATGCCAGAATGGTAGTAAGCGGTTTAGAAAAAAATCCTGTATTACTCAAAATGTTCTTTTATATCAGAACAGTAAATATTCTATTTTTTTTTTTCCTGTTCCTGAAAGCAGTACCTAAATTGCTTCACAGAAAAGGAGCAGGTGACATGCTTAGACTTTAATTGCCTTACAGTGGTATTCAGCCAACAAAAAGGTCTTGCTGATGAGACATTCCATATGTTGTGGGTTGGGTGAAGAACTGCCACTGAATAAGAAAATAAGTCTGGACCTGTATTGTCTCTGTACAAAGTCATCTCATGGGCCGCTGTCCTGTTTCTGAAGATGATTCTTAGGAGGCAGGAGTGACATTCTTGAGATGGAAAGCAGAAACATTTTTCACCAAAGGTGGGGAAGAAGAAATGATCTTAGGGGAGTGAGGAACGCTGCTGATTTCCAGGGAGAGACTCACCTTCTCTGTCCCTAGAGACAGAAGACACTGATTTGCTTGGGAGACACTAATGTAGGATTCAGACTACATTAAAAATGGTAGTTATGCACTAATTGTTTTTTTTCCACCCACAAATAATATGCATATGTTCGTTTGAAAGACTGTTTCAGATAAAATACATATAATTTGGGGGGGAGGGGGGTGAAATTTATTAAAAAGTTTAAAAATTTGAAAAGAAGATTTAAAAAATGACAGCCATGTTACCTTTTTTTTTAAAAAAAATGTTTCTTCTGTTTCAGTATTTTTTGTTTAAAAAATATCAAAATATTTTAAGAATGCCTTTGAAGGGCTGCATAGTAAGGCAAGGTATATTTAGCAATCAAGAATGAAGTTTTTCAGTTCTTGTATCATTTAGTTTTTTTTTCTTCTTCCTCCAATTTAATTTAACCAAGTAAAAACAAAAAAATCATTTGTTCCTTTCAGCCCAATAACTTTCTAAACCACTTGGATTTCATTTGTGGATGATTTGGTTCACTATTCTAACTGTAAAGATTTGGTTCTCTAATTTTCAAGACTTAACAGTTAACACTTGTGACTTTCATTTAATTGTCATGCTCCCGGTAATTTTATTATTAAAGTGGAAATTTTATTCTTTAATTACAGTTTAATGGAGAGCAGAGAGAGTACTCTCAACACTGTTTTAGATGAGTGTTAACGCTGGGAGGGGTATGTCCTGTTGCTGACAGTTCAAGTACTCCTTAAAAGAGGTGTTTACCTGAGTTAATGATGTCTAAAGAGCCACACCATTCCTCATATAAGAGCTAGAGATTCCTGAAAAAGCTTGTGAAAATACATTTTAAATTGCCATGCAATTTGAAGTAACCAACTTCAAGATCCAGAGGGTAAATTTAACAAGAGTACCTTTGCTGCCAATTTGTTCTTGTATAAACATACATGTTGTAAATAGTCATATGTTTAAGCAAGAACTCTATTTAGACCTCATGGTTAGTGAACCTGTTCATCATTAAAAATGCCAGTGATAGAGCATGTGACATAGCAGTGGCCTTTTCATACAACAGAAACTAAAAGAAATGATATTCAAAGTAATCCAGCTAAATGTCGAAAGCAGGGGGAAAGCTTTGAGTATATTAGTTGGGATTTCACTGGGCTCTATGAACATGGCAAAAATTTATATCTAGATCAACCACTGAATTGCAATTGCATTTAGACTGTAGACTGTCTGCAGCAGAATTTGAGGAAAAATAATCCTTGCAATGTTAATTGCCCTGAAACACTAAAGACAGTAAGACAAGTAAAAAATATCCTGGGTACCTGAAGCTGAGAGCATCTGTCTTATCTACCAATTTTTCTTCTGAAGTACCTGGGGGAAAAAAGCTATATAACATCTTTGGTAACAAGATGTCCATCCCTTGTGTTGTTTCATGGCTTGTCCTAACCCCTTCAGTTACCTCCCTTTATTCGTTTATGTACTACCACTTTGTGTTACACAGGGGAGGTAAGCCCTCTGGACTTGTCACTTAGGTCTGTACTGGTAAAATGAACACTACCAGAGTGCATTCTTGGACTCTGAAACTCTGTTGTTTATATTACTAAATTATTAGAACAGTCTGCCAAAGGTTTGGACAGCATCAACCAGTGTTCCCCTGAAAAAACCCTGGGCATGGGTAGGGAGAGGGAAAGCTGAAAGACGTTCCCATCGGACAGTTGCATATGATGAAGGGTAAGAGCGTACGGACGCGGGCTGTTCTGTGCCAGCTGGCCTTAGTGCCAGAAGACAGTCCTGGCATGTTTAATTTACTGTTATGGGCACGGTCTTTGTCTTGTGCACCACCACGAACGGAAACCGTGTGAATCTGGGCACCTTTCCCTGCTGAGGGTGTATATATGAGGGGTTATATATCACTTGTCTATTAGATTGCTTTCAGGTTTCCCCTTACTGCTGGGTGCTGTTGAAAGTGTAACTTTTATAGCTGTGATTGGGCTGTATTTACTCGGAGTGAGGGCCACCAGGTGTCTCTGGGAAATACCTCTGTGGGCCGTGGTTTTGCATAATTGTCTAGACAGCATGTTTTTGGAATGCAGCTTGCTCTCCTGAATGCAATGTTGTGCTAGTATTTTGGTACTGCTGTGCAGCAATAATATGGTTATTAAGTTCATGTTTTAAGAGACACGAATAACACTGATGTTAAAAGGTGGTATAAATGTTACGAAAATTGTGTGTGAATTAAAAAGAACCCTGTGGAAAAGGAACAAGGCAACTGCATGCCTGGTCTGTACTGAGAGATCCAAACTTTGACATGTGATCCTAGCTGGCTGCCAAGAAATATCACCCATACCCAGTTTTATTATTCAGGGTTGTTGGCATCGATGATGGTCACTGTTGCTGACTTTGCAATGTGGAAAGAATATTCCAAGGCTGTCACTTTAGGTATGCGTCTGTGGACTTTTCAGATTACATTAAAGGTGATATGGAGAGAAAAAAAAGGTTTAATCAAAGGAGTATTGGTGTCACACTTTTAGCTTGTGTTGGCCAGAAATGAGACTTAGCTTTGCAATGGCAGAAAATGATTCTTTTACGAATTTAACTCTTCAGATGCAGAATGTCTGAGAACAGCTGCCATCCTCTCCCAAAGCAGAGCTGTTGTTAACCTGGTCAAAAGTTACCAAAATGTGCATTATAATTCCTTAAATGGCTGCATGGTGACATTTTACATGGGAGTGTAATTGATGGTGTCAGTTTTAATAAATAATTCAGTAGTTCTTTCTCTTTGATTGTATAGCAGGATTTGTGGATAATAGAGGTCTGAGGACTAAGTGTGACTGATGAGAATGGATGGCTTATTGCTATCAATCTTGTCACTTTTTACCACATGTAAAAATTGAATTTGAATTATTGACCATCCCGCAGCATATTTGTCCTCTCACTGTGTGTGGACTGAAAAATGCTTGGAAGGTAATTATTACACTGTGTGTGCCTGAAATAACCAATGCTAGTTACATAGCTCCAGTGCAAGCTTTACTGATATATACCTATATATATATATATGTTTTTGTGATTATTTATATGCTAAATGGATAAGCAAACAGTAAAAGGAGAATATGAAATTCACTTGTTTTATTCTTAATTTCATTGGGTTTAATTTTCTTGTAGTTTTGCTGAAAAAAATTACATGTATATTTACTGTTCTAAAGTCAAGCTACATTTCATGTAGTGAGAATGAGCTTATTGGACTGATGATTATGATGAATGCTTTATAGTAAAATGATTTGACCAATAAATTAAGATGTTACAATAGCATTTATTTTTCTGTGTGTCTCTGCTTGATATAAGGATAACTGTCTTTGGCTAAATTTGTCTGATTTTCCATAACTACAAATTTTTTCCTTTTCCATCATTTTTGCCTCCATTGTAGTTTGGTATTCATCAGCTTGGAGTCTCTTCCACTCTCTATTCATCTTCAGTTTTAACAGGAACGCTGGCCAACTGTTCTTGATTCCTAGATATACCCTTGTGTATGGTGATGCCCAGAAATCAAAATATTATTGGATATTTATTTAGTTGGGTGCAGGGAGAGCATGAGATCATTTCTGCCCACCATATTTCTTGTTTTTTTTATTTATTTATTTATTTATTTATTTTTTATTGGAAGGTTGTTTTTTTCTTTTCTTTTTTCTTTTCTTCTGACTCTTTCACTCTTCCTTTCAGGGTTCACTGAGCCCTGAATGTGGTTGAAGCATGGTAAATGTTATTTCTGCACTATCAGACTTTCTCCTAGCCTGAAATAGATCAATCAATGATAGTATCACGTAATTGTGCTTAGAACAAATAAATAGTTTTCTCCTTTGAGAGAAAATATATTATTACAGCTTTTGGAAGCTGGTTTGTTTAAAGATTACCATAGAAGCTTACCATCCTTTTAGGTAGTTTCCCATAAAAGAAAAGAGAAGCTCTTCCTGAAGATGTGGAGTGGAAAGCTTGGCTTCTTCCATGTTCAAAAGAGTGACTTTCTCTCTCTCTCTCTCACACACGTCATGACTCTTCATCCTGTGTAAACTCCATTCACCCCAAAAGTTCTCCATCTCAAAAATAAATCACAACTCTTCCCTACACCACTTACTGTGCTGTCTCTCTGTAGCCCAGTGGATATTGCTAGGACCACTCCAGAGCTTACAGCTCTGCACTTGAGGCCCCAAGCTTCAGCCTAACTCCTTAAACCTTGCTTCCAGATCTCTCGCAGCCCTTCCACCTGTTGATGCTGAGGGGAGCTGTGGGGAATAGCTCCTCCCAAACACTCTCCAAGAATCTACACAGATGCCGAGTCAAGTCTGCTACTTTGGGGCTTAGAACGCTGGTCATTATATGGTCTTCACAGGCATCATTAAGCTGGCTGCGTGTTTGATAATGAGCCCCCTTCCTTTCCTTCCCTTCCCACTGCAGGACTTTTTTTCTCCTAAGCATCAGCAATTGGCAATAATATTCTGGATATCAGTTGCTCTGTGTTGTCTCTATAACTCTCTTGTTGGTGTACCTCTCTGTCTTTGTGAGTTGTGTTTGTTTGGTTTTGTTTTCATTTTGGCCAAACAGTCTTCAAAGAAGAGTAGTTTTATCTCTGGCACCTATAAGCTGTCTGCAACAGCGGCAGCTATACGTGTTGCACATGATGCGTTAACTGAGAAATCTTCAATTGCCAAGTTGGTCTTAAATGATTGTATAATGCCACAGCATGCTCCAGAAATTATTCCTGTTTATAGCTTCAAACTTATTATGCCTCTGTGTGTTCCAGTAGAGATCAGAAAGTTAGTGCACAGGTAGTGGTACATAAATCTTGTAGTCCAAAGGGTATCCTTTGGAGGGGCGATAGCTTGATCCCTCACTGTGAGGGATGCAAAGTACTAGGGCATATTACAGAACTTCTTTTAAAGATAAACAAGCTTGAATTTAGGATTAGGTTTTGGATTATATTAATGAGAAATCTGTGTTGTTGAATTTCATATTTTGATGAGGAACAGGATGGGATGGCATTTTGGTAGACAATTGGAGCTCCATCAAAGATAATTCAGAATGTTGGCACAGATGAATAGACAGTATTGTGAAGTTGCTTGCTCCGTGATGAAACTTTTTCCACTGAAATAAAATGCTGAGCATGTGCTGGTTGCACCACTGGATAAGGAACTGTATCCTGTTTAAAACAAAAAAACTCACTCCCCAAACTTGTTTACACACATTCAACTTTGTCTACAGTCATGATTTACAGTTTATATCCTCTCCAGATTGGGAATCTATAAAACACAAATATCCCAAATAAATGCAGTCATAATACATGTAAAATAAATTCATTTGAAACATGACTACCTGGAGGCTAGAATCATTCCGTCGGGTGTAGACCTCAATACTGTGTTATTTTAACTGATGTATTGTTTCATTCACAAACCAGCATTTGTATTATTTGCAGACATCCTAGTATAATATTGGGTTTCTAGAAGTAGCTAAATAGAAAATAAGATTATGTTTTTGTATGTCAGTCATATACGCTCTGTACTATTTTCTGTAAGGATAATGGAATACTACTCTATGGCTTAAACTGGCTTAGCTTCTGAACTCTATTTTAAACCTCCATAGCAGTAAGACTGTACTCTAATATATGCTCATTTCTGTAACGCTAAGCTTACATTTATTAAAGCTCCAGCTTCCAGTAAATATTCCTGTTTGTGAAGCCATCTCCTCTAACTTCTCCTTCTTGCCTTCCTGAAGAATAGAAGTATTTATTGTTTTATCCTTTTTTGTATACCTTTTAATCTGATTTTTCAATGGTAAAAGATTATGCAATCACAATGTCATTTCCGAAGTTTTTAGAGAGGAAGCTCAGTGGCTAATTTCAACCAATTTGACAGGAAAGTAGGAGTCTCAAAGATGCTAAATTCCTACAATAAGCCTACACACCATATGGCCCAGAGCCCACATGTAATCCTTGCAGCTATTGCTTTCGTGTGCCAGTGGCCAGGGGGCAACATGTTCTCTCCCATCAAGTATTCAACAAATTGTCCTCAAAACTAGGGAGCTGATTTCTTCCAACAGCTTCTCTAGTGAAATAAGCTTGGGGCAACACAAAGGATCTACACATACTTCTCGACTTCCTTTGGATAGGCAGAAGTTCCTGTTTAGGGACGTGTTAATATTAAAAGGGAGCTAGTGTTTGGAAGTACTTCCATCTGTGTTCACCACAGTGAGGGATCTGCTGTTTTGAACAAAGCTAAAACAGAAACTTTCCCTTGTACCTTTTCTTTCACTCTGCCTCAGATTGCCAAATATCAGGTATTATGAGAAAACGAGCTGACTGGCATTCTTTAAGTGTTATGGAGTTTCTTCTTTAAACTTTGTCCTTCAGATGTATGATAGCACAGGTCTTATTCAGGCAATAGGAAAAAGGTGTGCTTCTGTAGGGGACTGTAGACTCCAGGTTGTCTTATGGTAAGGCAATTGACTGTCAGTGAAGTGCATTTACCTGTGGTGAGATTCATGATTCCTTTGGTCAACAAGGATGGGAAGATGTTCATTCCTACAGAATTATGAGCACTCTAAAAAACAGTACTCTAACTATTGTGATTTTGATAAAAAGACATTGCTGTATCTTTTTGGATCTGCAGATAAATGTTGTGGCTTTTGGCATGCTGTAGTCAATGAGATAAAAGTGCCCTCCATCACAATTTTCATGCTTCTCAAAAAGCTTGACTGAAAGTAACAGAGTACTCTCCCAATACTTATATACTTTGCATATGTGCAAAACTGTATTTGTTGCTAATTCAGCTGTCAGGTGTGTGGGATGAATATTCTACTTCCAAACCATATAGCTGTTTCACTTTAGCATAGACCACATTTAATGGTAGAACAGAGAATCCCAGAAATGGTATTATGTTGTAGTGGTTGGTGCATTCTAGAGAAATGAGAGCCAGCAAGGTGCTTATTTCTTCTTATTATTAAGAAAATTGAAATTTCAGAATATGCTTCCTAGTTAGACTGTTGTGAGGGGAACAGTTTTCCAACAATGAGCTACTGGTGTTAAACTAATGAAGTCCTTGATTCTTTTTCTTTTCTTACTTTTGGTCTGTGTAGAGATGTGAATTTTTCATGTCTTGCTCAGAGCATGTGATTTTGGGGAAAGTAGTCTTGTGAAATGCGGCTTACGCACTTAGTTTGCCTGTATAGTCCTGTCAGTCCTGTCAGCTGCTCCTTTCCTTCCAGTACTTGTTCCCCACCAATCACTGGCCAAATTTTAACCAAAGCTGACAGAGGGAAAGCAGTTTCAGATATGTTAAATTCATATGAGGTTTCTAAAAATAAGAAGACTGATAAAGGAGAGACTTTCACCCTGTGGGAATATTAATGTGCAAATACAACCCGTCTTAGACATTAGAGAATCCACATGGGAGCTCAGCCCTGAGACACAAACCCATAAGGAACTATTACTCACTGCCACTATCTTGTTTGCTTCCCATTTTTGCCAGTTGATTTTCAGTTTTGTTTTGTTTTGTTTTTGTGAGGACGGAGGGGAAGTGAGGAAAAGAGAATGCTCTGTAAAAATAAAAACCTCCATTTCACTTCTGTTTCCTTTAAAATTGTAGCAAATGAAAATGTTGTTGCTGTTCTTTAAAGATTTGATGCTGGTTAAATCTGCCTTTTCTTCTAAAAGGTGGTGTAAGGATTGGACGTTCCTGATTAAACATAGGTTGCAGTCTTTTTTTTTTTTTTTTCTTTCTTTGAAAAAATCTCATGCTTTAACTGTTCTCTGACATTTGTAATAGGAAATACCTATTGCATCTCAGTTCTTGAACTACAGTTAATCCAGCAGTTAAGTGGCATTATGGTTTTGTTTCTAAATGAAAAAAAAATCACTGCAATTAAAGTGCAGCTAAATTTTAAGAGACACATATGGTGGGGGGAGAAACCTTCTGAAAGGAAAAAACAGTTTGGAAAAAAGTTATGCTGCTTTATTCTGTGATGGTGATTTGCAGTTATAAAAACACTAGTTGTATCTGTGTAAACATATTGATACATTTCAGACTGGGCTGTAATGGGCATGTCTCCCTGCACCCAAACTGAGTTCTTCCTAATTAAGGTATTGATGTGCCTTGGTCTTGAATCTACCACAGCAATGTACCACTGTATATGCATTGTATAACATTATTTAAATGAGTTCTACTTCCAGAGAAGCATAGGAAGATGCTGTATAGAATTTATACCAGACTATATATAATTGGTCTTCGAGTTTGTAATGTAATTAAGTCTGTTTTCTTTTTTTTTTTTTTTTTTCCCCTCCCCCTGCATCCCCTTCAAATAGCAGTCTAGGCAGTTTGCTTCTTGAATATATCTGGCCTACATTTGTGATTCTCAGTTGTAGGTGTCCTGCAGGCTACTGATTATTTCATTCTGGATCGAATATTAGATTGATAGGGATATCAGTCCACTAGATTGTTACATAGAAGGGGTCACATGTTACTTACAGTGCTGAACCAGGTCAGGTACAGCTGAGCAGATTTCATCATATGTTATTTATCCAGGACAAGCACTTCAGCTGAGTACCCAAGAAATCGTCTGTAGGAGGAATAGGGGTCAGCCTCCACCTTCTCTTGGATTGTAAGCCACTGAAGGAATTGCCCTTCTGCCAGTCCTAGGAGAGGAGTTTTTCTCAGCCCCTCTTTTATGCCAGATACCATTACTGAATCCTTATGGTTGCTACTTATGTTTCGCGGCTCACCTTCCTCTTGCTGTTATTCCCCCCCACACACACTTTGCATGTATGCTGTGTGTTGTTAGGAAATAACACAGTGTGTCCTTCTGTCCTCTGCAATGTTTCACACATTTTGCAAAGGAGCTGTGCTGGGTCAGGTGTTACAAAGCCTGCATCTATTGAGGAGCTGATTAGCATTAGAGCTAATGGCAGGTAGTTTTGCTGATAGTGCCAAAATCCAAAGACTAAATGCGGCTTCATGTAAACAGATATGACTGCTTTCTAATGTAATGCAAACAGAAGAGAAGCAGCTCCCTTCAAAAACAGTTGATTTCAGCATTAGGATGTATTTGTGAAATGGTAGAATAGAAGTAATGTCTGCTGACGTCTGAGTAGGTCAAGCGGTATACAAGTGTTTTGAAGATGTGTATTTTTGTGCATAAGTATGTCTCAAACTCAGACATAGTTTCTGTAAAATGAAGACTTTCTTATTCTGCAGCAAGCTTGAATTGATTAGACTGATGCAATGTGTTGTTAACCTGCACTCTGTTGCTCTGAAGTTACTATTATTTTTTTTTTATTCCCCAAAAGAACTAAAATAAATGGAGGTATCTTATATTATATAGCTGTATTTTAGAAGGAATTACCATACCAATGTTCAAGACTGAAAGTTTATGATGCTTTTTAGCCTTTCTATGCTTATCTATTTTAAGTAGCTTCAGTGCTCTGTGAAGACAAAGGCACTGGTGTACATGCCACTGATAATAGACAGTGTGACCGTATCATGTATGCTTCCTTAATAATGTCTGACATTATCAGATTGATTAACTCGGCAGGGGGCCTTAATCAGATTTAACTACTGTTGGCAGCTGTACACTAGCAGAATAGTAATACGTCAGGGAATAATATTGAACTTCTTTTATAAGCTGTATTAAATATGAAGCTAAAAAATATACCATAAAGATGATCATTATTTCTAGTGCTAACACAAGGAAGAGTGAAACCTGAACATTGTTCACCCAGTAATAATCTCAGATCTCTTTTGGATCCTGTTTTCCCAAATTTTCTGTGGTCAGCAGTTACAGGTACCGATCTTCTTTAGTGAAGGGAGTGTATTTTAAATAGCTATTTCTTTTAAGATTCAAAGACGATTAAATCATTTGGGACTGAATGACTACACAAGCAAGAAGAAAATAATAACATTTTGTAGCTACAGATTCAAGCATGTATAT
The DNA here is from genome assembly GCA_013399115.1 of Anseranas semipalmata. NCBI lineage: Eukaryota > Metazoa > Chordata > Aves > Anseriformes > Anseranatidae > Anseranas > Anseranas semipalmata. The sequence goes on from VXAA01001877.1 coordinate 74,640, forward strand.
GACTGACAAAGTAACGGTAGCTGCATTTTGTGCTTTGTCCTTTTCAAGTCAAATGCCATATTATGACACATTGCTTTCTTTTCATTTGATACATAGTATTCCTACTATTAATAAATAAAATGCAGGCCTCAAAGATGTTAATGTAACATTCATTCGTAGATTAATAGGTCAGGGGGGACTTGATGATGATCATCAAGTGCAACCTTCTGCCTTTTGCATGACATTAAAACTTTTTTGAGCTCATTGCTGTTTGAACTAAAGCATGTCGTCGTGAAAAGATTGAGTTTGGGTTAAAAAGGGGGGACAACCCTAAGGGGACAACTGCAGTTCTTGGCTGTTTGTCTCAGCAATCAGTTATCCTTTCAGGAAAATTGCAGTCTGGGTTTGTTTAACTTCAAGATACTACATTTCTTGGTATCTTTCTATTATACGTAAAATACAGTAGAACTATACTACAGTTATATTATAGTTTTGTTTGTTTATAGTTAATGTTATTTTAGCTATAGTTAACATCTATTGGTACTATTTGCTTGCACTCATCAAGAACTTCAGGTTGCTTTACCTAGGCATTTCAGCGTTTTCCGTTTCTTTCATCTCTGTCAAAGCTGTAATTGTTATCAGTGATGATTTAGTTTACTTCAGGTCATGAATATAAATGTTAAACAGCGAAGGACCAAGACCTGATCTTGCAGGTTGCTACCAGATTGTTTCAATTCCTTCTTTTCTGTTGGAGCAAAAAGGCCTGCCACCTTACTTTTTGTCTTTCTTGCATCTTCCTTCCTCTCCTTGTAATGTCTTCCAGATTTAAAGTCCTAGATGGTTGAAGCCCTGTAACTGATGCCCTGGACTGAGCTGCATGTAAAGAATCATTTCTTCATTAGAATCTTTTTTCAAATTTTGTGAAAAAACTATTCATAAATAGTCTTCGCATTGCTAAAATACATAATTGGAAGAATAAATTACTCTCTAATTTGTGGAGTCTTTAGTGTTCTGTCTGTTCTTTCCTATCTGTCTCAGATTCTAGGTAATAGCTGCTTCAAGAGTGAATTTACAGAGAGGGAATAAGGCAGTAAGGCTTAGACAAACACAGAGAGGTTCAAGTACACCTGTACTGTCATTGCTGACAGAATAAAATCACTAGTTATAAGTTGGGTGAGAAAATTATTAAAAGTGCTCATAAATGAATAACACAGTTGTAATGAAATATGCTGATTATTTTATATAGAAATCTAATTTAGATTTTTTCCAGAATACTAAATTTCTCACTCCGAGTTAGAACACTGGAAGTACAGTGATATTGCTGCTTTGCTGAATTTGATAATAGAAGTGTCTTGGGTAATGACAGCTGTGAGTGCTTCACTATATATAATAGAGACATTTCATTTATATAGTGTAAACAAGCAGAGAGAAATTGTTTTGAATACCTTTGTAATTACAGGAAACCACTGTCAGAGACCTATAAAATAGATAAGCATTGATCACTACAGCAGAGGTGAAAGAGAATCAATGTTAACATATACTCAGACAGATCAAACTAGCATTTAAGCAATTCAAAAATATTATGATTTCAATCAGATGCAGTAAGAGTGATCAAACACACTAATAGTTCTCCAGTCTGGCTGCAAACTTGAGGGGGAGGGAGGTGGGAATGATAGTAAGCTGATGACTGTCAGGTACAAAGAGGAAATGCTTCTGAGAATAAGCCAATGTTTAAGCAGAACGTTACTAACATTGCAAGAGATGTTGGCATTTGGCATCATGTAATTTATGGCAGTGTATATTTAACTAGCAATTGCTCAGGAAAGCAACAGATTATACAAGCATACACAAAAATGTTTTCTATTTCTTGTTTTTGTTTGTTTGTTTGTTTTGCTTTCACACTCATCCTTGTGTACTAGTTTATTATCTATGGGGCTGCCGTGCAGATCATGAAGGAGTTTTGAAATTGCTGTTGGATGACATCCTTTTACAGATTACTTTCCTTGCATGTGACAGAAAAATATAGTTCCACAGCACTATTACGATGGATCAAATTGCTACCAGTCTGATGTTCTGGGAGTCCTGTAGGGAACACTTATATGTATTTACTGTGAACTGAAGAAGGTCTATTATTTATAGGTCTCATTCATTGTTTCACATCTTAATTCTCTATTTTACTTAAGGCCGAATGAAATTGGTTTGTGGGTCTGACTGAGTCCCAAGATAATAAAATAATACAAGCAACAGCAACAATTGAAACATCCCGTTTATAGACATATTTCATGCAGTGTTATGCAATTGCTATGCCTAAATCAGTATTTCTAGCTTTTATAGCTTCTATTCTGACTTGTTCAGGATAGACTTGAACAGCCCTGTGTGTTCGGGGTTTCCTCACTAGTATCTGTATGTTATTTTTAGCAGGTCAAACTTATTTAAGTTAGCAGAGGAAGCTATACTGAAGGGGTTCAGATAATCCAGCGTGGCGTAATGTCGAGTCAGTTGTCGTTAAGGCAGAGGAAAGAACAGATCCTCTGGAAGGACATGGAAGGTTCACTCAGTGCTGTGTAGCACAATGTATGGGATGCCGAGATCGATCCGTGGCGATTTCTACTTGCTGGTAGATGCTTTGCAACATGTGCCCATGAATGTAAGTACTAGTAAGAGACTTTAGGGAAATGTGTTGTTAGAGACTTTCCTTCCTTAACTGCTAGGTTTTCTAAAGGATTTTTGCCTTTTGTATCAGTCTCTGAATACAAAGTATCTTACGAATTTGCAGCTCTAGCAGCTGGGAGGAACAGGCTGTCCAAAGTATTTTGTAGGCTGTGAGGCTGAATGCTAGGATTAGATCGCTTGCTTTTCTTGCAGCCTGCCTGCTGTTGCTTTAAAAAGGGATTTTTCAAGTCTTTCACACAGTTCCCCAGGGTTATCTGGGTTATCCTAAGTTATCTTTCTTTCCAGTAAGTCATTGCTACTACTCAAGATAATTTTTTTTTTTTTCACTAGTAGAGGGAGATTCACATGCTTCTTGCTAGTTTTCTTCAATCATGTGCCAAAAACAAAGAATCGCTAAGGGAAAAAAAAAAGTGTTTTCATTCTGCTCCTGTGTGCAGCCAGATAGAATTTTCTTTAGACTTGGGAATACAGCCTTGCTGGCTTACAGTTGGTTATTAAGTTCATAATTGGAAAATTACATTTTTACCCTAGAAAGAGAGGAAGCTATTTTTGCTGCAAAATGTAATTATTTTTTATAAAAACAATTCTCGAGTTAGATGACAAAGTGATTATAAACCATTTTCCACTTGTCACTACTATTCAGAAGAGTGTTTTTTTCAACCCTATTGCAAAGGAGCATCAAATTTTGTTCTAGGCAGTTGAGTTGCAATTCAAAGATAGGGCAAATAAATCCTGGAAATATAATCCCAAATAAAAGATCATACACTTTCTAGTAGGATGGAGGGCTCAATTTATTTACTGTCTTAAAAATAGCAGAACTTTATATCTGATGACAAAGCTTGTCACTGTCAGAGAAAGCAACAGTTGTGTCTTGTGTAAGATCCAGGGAAAAAATAACTGAGTATGAAAGGACAAAGAATGAGAGTAAACAGTTCTTATCAATAGGTGTGTTATAGTGGACTCAGCATGCTGGTAGATGTGTAGAACAGATCATCGTTCCTTTAAAGCAAGTGGCATTTTCAGTCCAATATTGAAGTGAATACAATAAGAAATACATTGAAAATCTACTTTTTGCATCAAAAGAAAAATTTCCTTTTGATATGAATTATATCTCTAATAAAATAACTAGAAATAAATTCTAGTAATTTGGGTCAGATTATAGTAGCAGAAATCATAATTTTAATATTCTTGTACAAATACTTCAAGAATCCACATTGAATCTGTGAAACAATGGGGCGATCATTACTGTGTCAAATATTGTTCCTCAGGTTTGGGCACTGAAGGAGAGAGAAAAAACTTCTGTTGTTTGGGGGGGGGGGGGAGGGGGGGGAAATTCAGTAGTATGGCGGTCTTGAAGCTAAAATGCTTTTTTTTTTTTAATCAAGAATAAAGAAGCTGTTAATTGTTTTGTAGAATTCTATTGAAAATCCATTACTGTAAGGGAGAGCAAAATCAATTATGCATCTGTTCATATGTTCACTGGTCCTTCAGAAGAGCGTCACCACAGATTAGAAGGGTTCTGTCTTGGGATCTAAAGATTCTGTTGTCCTCAAACTTTATGAAGAGAGAGAGAGAGAGAGAGAATGGCTTGCAATGTCAGTGAAGACACACTATATCCATTAACTTTGCAAGAAGGACATTGGAATTATGTTGTATTATCATAAAAAGTGCTAAGTTCCTCCTCTTGGGAAAATGTATCATAAATTCGGTGGCATTTTACCTCAACTAAATAATTGATTTCTCCCTTCAATGGATAGGAAGCTTACTCATATAGCTGACTTTCAGTGAAAGTAAGCTGATGTGGTCTCATCATATTACAGAATTATGTGTTTGATAAACAGCTAGTAGGAGAACTGTGTGGCTGGGAGGGAGATTGCGAATGCCCAAGGAGATGGCTAGACATTGAGGACTTCTGCTTAGGTGGTCTTCCTAACAACCTTGGGCTATCTGAGAGTTCTCACAGAACTGAAAACTCTGTCCCTCCAGGAAGCAATTGCCATTGTCCCATAAAATGATGGGGCAAGGCTAGGGTTCAGGCAGAGAGAGGTGTAGGTGGCCAATTAACACACTGGTATTGGTTGCTCCAAATTTACACCAATAGAACTTCCTTAAGAGAATGAAAGCTGTAGTAGGAAATGAAATCTGTAGTAGTATGTCTAACATATGTTTTGTTCTTGTTCTGTTGTATATCCTTTTCTAGTTCAAATCTCAGCTGGTTTCCCTGCAGCTCCATGAAGCTGCAGATCAGATCTACAGAATTCTAGATCAGGATCTTATTTTAATCAACAGTTTATCTTAAATGAACATAGATTCTGTTATGGAAAATTCTGAATAGCTTGCCATATGTAACACAGTTATTATGTAATTTTATATTGGCATTACTTAACTTTCAAAAATATTACAGCACTCAATTTTTATATGCTGCTATTTTAAATAGCAAAGAAAATAAACACAGATTTAAATAATCTGATTTTTTTTTTTTTGTACACTGAAAGACTAATAAAAACAAACATACTTACAGATGCAGCTTAAACAGTGTTTCAAATAGTTGGACCTTCAAAAATATATTTTAGCCAAATTCTTTGACATAACTTTATATACAAATTTAGTAAATAAGCACCTCGACAATGAGGAAAATATTTTCAATAATTACAGGTTTCTCTCTATTTAATACTTTTCCACAAAACTGTTCTCCACTGACTTTTTCTCTAGGCTACTGTGGCAATTCCAAGAATTGTTATTCTGCTCGATACAGAGGTCTGCCTAGGTCTCTCTCTGTCAGCATGCAAATTTTTCTAACAAATTCATTAAGAGGGCAGGTTGCAGCCCCTGCTGTATTTTGCCAGTGTGTTTAGATAAAAACTGCAAGACAGTGTCAGGATACATTTTTGTGATGAATACTGTTACTAAGCTTTGGGGGAGGGGAAAGTTGCTTTAGTTTAGTTTTTAAACTTTGATCCTGTTTTGGATGGAATTTGAAGTTTCATCTTTAGGGAAGATCAAGAAAAGCAAGTATTGATTGCTCAGTTAGGCTAGTCAGGGGACTCAGCTACAAAAAGAGATTTTGGAAGAAACAGGAGACAGAAAAAGTATGGACAAAAGAGAGGAACAAATAGGGATGTTTTCTTTGCAGATGAGTGCTTAATTGCATAACAAATCACAGCAAGAACTGGCAGGAGAGAAGAGATGAGGAGAGAAAATGCACTGTATATAGATAGACTGGATCCTGTTTTCTGATCCTTAAAATTATTCAATTAGGAAAGAGCAAAACACCTGCAGGGAAATGGAGAAGTGGGTGTTTCACTGCTTTGTCTAGGTCTGCGCACATCCTGTACTAGTTAAAATCAAGAGAGAATGATTTCTCAAGGGCTTTGCATGGTGCCCAAAATGTCCATTTGCTTAGCTTTTGTGTGTGTGAGCTGAGAGAGAAGAGCTATAAATGCAGCGTCCACAAGGATGAAGCTGTGGGAAAGTGTGATCAGACTGCTGCAGCATCCGTAAGCCAGCATCTAAGGTCTTCTTTTCTGCAAGGGTTTTCAGGCAGAGCCCTTTACTCCAGGAAGCATCCCAGAGAGGACAAATCAATACCGTAGGCCAGAGCACACAGTCCCTGCCTGTTGGGGACCGGCTGCAAGCAGAGGAACTTCATCAGGACTAGGGGAGCCACGTTAGTTGTGCTTTTCTCAGAGTATCCGTGACACATTTATCTGTTTGCCAATGGCCACAATAGCAGAGGAACGCAAACCACAGCTGGATCCCTAAGGTAGCATTCAGCCTCCAGCAAAAGCGCATGCAGCTCCGCTTCTGAGCAGCTTTTCATGGGCTGTGGTCAAGCCAGTGGTTCATGGTGTTCCACTGAGTCACTCACTTCAAGAAGCTTAATTATCTCTCATGTTTATTCCAGATACAGAGAGTCTTCCTTGCCCACCAGCTTGTACAGGATTTTACCCAATTTTCATCATACCAGTATGTCTTTAGAATATAAAAATTACCTTAGGCATTATGGTTGGCAACGAAGGCAGTGAAGTAATCTATTTGTCTAGTGATGCAGCAGTGCCTTCAGATGGAAGAAGTTCCTTCCTACTTCATTAACCTCTTTTCTTACATACGCTAAGTACCCTAAAATCCATTATTTCAAAAATGAAATGTGAAGTTTGATCTTTGTGTAAGTCATACTGCTGGTGATTCAATGGGATTTCAAGACAAGAAAACAATAATGACATTCTAGTTAATGCAATAAGCCTGCTGTTTTAAAAAGCTATGTTCTTGCAGTCAATAATTGGAGATATTCTATTGAGTTTGCCATTATTTTTCTCACTTCTTGTTAAGCTTAGAATCAGGTAGCGCTCAAGCATCCTTGTAAAGCAGTGTTCTAATTTTATGAGTTCATCTTGAATTAAGTATGTTGCAAAAATGACAAGGTATAGAGAACAAATATAGATATTAAAATTACAGTACCAGGTTTGTAAAGGATTGTTCAAGCACCAGATGCAGTTGCATGGTATCAGAGATGGTGTTTATAAACTTAGTTTCAGCATGTGATACAGCAATTTTGTGTTTCGTGTTACGATCCTTATGCCTGATCTCAACCTATATGGAAGCTTTAAATGAACAGATTGAGAAAAGACTGCCTGAACAACTAAGGGTTACGGAATTAGTACTTGGGAGAGAAGTGCTCTAACCAAAGGACTAAAGCCCCTGGTCCCATTCTTAAGTAATTGGATTCAGTCATACTTTCTGAGACAGTATTGAAAGCATAACTGTCCATATTTACTAGCACTCAGATTGGTTTTAAAACGGTAAAAACAGATTCAGACCAGCAGGAATGTCACTTTGAAATACCCTCATGTACTACATGTTACTGCTATGTAACAAAAATGGAAAAATGGATCTAGGTATATAGGTGGATTTTTTTTAATCTCCAACAAAAAACATATTCCTTACATGTACCATATGTTAGAATGTTACCACTGTGAGTGTACATGCTTGTTGTTAAAATTGTAATTAATACATAGTGGTGTACACTTTTATTGTTGCTTTGCCACGCTGGCTTGCAGTCCAGCTGTTTATCTTGCTTCAGGCTGGGTTAAAAAAGCACAACACTTTTTTTCTATTTCTCTCTGTTTGTTGTTTTTCTTTCTTTACTGTGATTGAAACACATATTTGATATTTTTATGTATCTATATTGTGGATTTATCCTGCTTAGTATCTCCAGGAAAGTAACACAAAAAAAGAAACATCCTGTTCTTGAAAATGGCATCTGCAAATTCTATTTAGGGACTTTGTAACAAACCTTAAAGTATTCAGAGAATTTAAAAAGGCTTTGGTAGTGGGTAAATATAGTAGATGCCTAGAGTAAACAAACAAGCTTCGTTTACTGGGCCAGTAAAACAATTCTCGTGACTCTAGGCTTGTGTTTACCTAGTCTTTTGTAAATAAAGGAATTACCTTCCTTTGTAAATAAAAACTGGAAAATGGAAACAAATAGTGTAAAGTAATAATAAACTTCTAAACACTGATTAGTTTCAGTCTGCATTAATATTCTCCCCAAAATACTTTGTCCTGTGAGAGGAAATAGGAATCACGTCTTTGACATGAAATTCATGAATCATGGGCAAACACTTGGATCTGAACTATAACCCATTCTCCTGAAAAGTGCTTTCCCTTTGTCCTGGTAACCATGTTACTGTGGGTTTGCCTAACACCTGGGAAGAAGCCCATTAACAGCCTTTGAGTGTAGAAGAGGAGAAGCATCTTCTGCAGGTGGTGGTTTTCCCTCCTGGTTGAGCAGGTACAGCAACGACTGGTGTGAAGTAGTTCTCTGGTGTAGGGCATTTTCTCCTTCCTTACCTGGCTTGTGTCATTCTTTCTCCCTGAGCCTGCTGCTTTTACAAGACGAGGCTGAAATGTGGAAGCAGTCAATCTAAGTGGAGGCCAGCACGCAGAGCAGTACAGACCAGAAGAGCCTCCAGTGGTGGTACCTAGCCTGCTGGGTCTGCTGGACTGTGGTGTAGTTGTCTGTTCTCCTCCTCATCCCCCCGTAAAACTATCTAGCTCTTTGAAGTGGCTATTTAGATAATTATCTCTCTTCTGAATTTGTTGCAATTTTTCAGTTTATTGCAGTAGCTTTGCACCTCTCAAGATGATTAAGCAGGCCTTTCTAACTTCAACTTTACCTCACAAGCAAAATTGCAGTTGGATTGGATTGTAAATGTAAAAGAGATGGCTAACCCGATAAAACATGTATTGCCTCAGTTTCTATATGACAGTGTTTACTGCTTCAGCCTGCTGGCTTTTTGCTTAACTAATCCACCGTGATTTTACTTTTTTTTTTTTTTTCTTTAGTGCCAATCACAAATGTCAGATAATACACTGAATTTTAACTCTGATTTGAATCATTCCTTAAGCGACAAACAAAATGACTGCACATGAAGTGCCATATGTTTGCATCCTTTCTCAGTATAGGCAACTTCAGTATAACTATTTCTACTATAGTGTTTTATATATATATATATATATATATATATATATATATATATATATGTA
>VXAA01001877.1:94899-112498 GCA_013399115.1 Anseranas semipalmata
AAAAAAAAAAAAAAAAAGTGTTCTGTTGAGATGGAATTCCCTGTAGTTCAGTTTCTGCCCGTTGTGTCTTGTCCTGTCACCGGCCTCCACTAAGAGTCTGTCTCCCTCTTCTTCATTTGCTCCATCAGGTAAATACAGACTGCTAAGACCACCTGAGCCTTTCCTTCTAGGCTGAAGAGTCCCAGCTCTCTCAGTCTCTCCTCTCTGACAGATTCTGCAGTCCTTTAATCATCTGTGTGGCCCATAGCTGGACTTGTTCCAATGTCCTCCATGTCTGTCTCACGCTGGGGAGCCTAGATCTGGACCAAGCACTCCAGGTTTGTCTCACCAGTTCTGACTACAGTGGAAGGATAACCTCCTCTGACCTGCTAGCAATATTCTTCCTAATACAGCCTAGGATGCTGTTGCCCTTCTTTGCCAGAAGGGTACATTCAATTTACCAGGATGTCCAGGTCCTCACTGGCAAATCTGTTTTGCATCTGGTTAGCACCCAGCCTGTTCTGGAGCCTGGAGTTATTCTTCCCCTTTGCATTTCCCTTTGCTGAAATTCCTGTCGAGATTCCTGTCAGCCCATTTCTCCAACCTGTCCAGGTCCCTCTGAATGGCAGCACACCCATCTGGTGTATCAGCCACACCTCTCAGTTTTGTATCACATGAAAACTTGCTGAGAGTGCACTGTCTTTAGTGCCATGTCATTAGTGAAAATGCTAAACTGTGTTAGCCCCAGTATCGACCCTGGGGGTGCTCCATTAGTGTCTGGCCTCCGGTTGGACTTTGTGGTGCTGGTCACAAGCCCTCAGAGCTCAGCAGTTCAGACAGTTTTCAGTCTACCTCACTGTCTAGTTACCTGTTGCATATTTTGTCAGCTCGTCTATGAGGATATTAGGGGAGACAGTATTGAAAGCCATAATAAAGTCAAGACATATGACATCCACTGCTCTCCCCTCATCCACTAAGCCAGTCATCTCATTGCAGAAGGCCATCAGGTTGGTCAGGCACAATTTCCCCATCATGAGTCTGTGTTGACTACTCACTCTCTTGCTTTTCATGTGTCTGGAAATGTTTTTCAGGTTTAGTTGTTCTATCACCTTCCCAGAAATCAAGTTGAGACTGACTTGCTTGTAGTTCCCTAGATCCTCGTTCCTGACCTTGTTTAAGGATAGGAGTGATGTTTGCTTTCTTTCAGTCACCATGACTTTTTGAAGACAATTTTGAGAGTGGCCTTTCAACAACATCAGCCAGCTTCCTCAGAATCCTGTCTGGTCCCATGGATTTGTATGTGCCCAGTTTAAGTGTTCCTTAACCTGGTCATCTTCCACTGAAAGTAATCTTCATTGCTCCAGACTTTCCCCTTGGTTGCAGGGGCCTCAGATTCTTGAAAGCATTACCTTCCTTACCGAGGCAGTATATCTTTTGTGATCAGGGCCCTTGCCTATTCAGCAGCTGGCCCACATTTTCCCATGTCTTCCTTTTACTGCTCACGTAAAAGCCCTTGTTGCCCTTCATGTCCCTTTGCCAGCTTCAGCTCTGGGTTGCTTTGGCTTTCCTAACCCCGTTCCTGCAAGCTCAGGCGGTGCACATATATTTCTCCTGGGTTACCTGACCCTGCTTCCATGTCTTGTACACTTCCTTTCCGTGCTTGAGTTTTGTCAGAAGCTCCTTGTTCATCCTTGCAGGCCTTCTGCTGCCTTTAGTCCAGGCTGGAGGTAACAAAAGGAAGGATCATTGCAATCATTTCCTTATGCAAAGATGTAAGTTTGAGTGGGGATTATAAGGGAAGAAGAAAGTTAAGGGTGAAAGAAGGAGGGATTTGGAAGTATTGCTGCCCGCAGTGTAATGGAATATATTGTGAAAATCTTGTTATGAAAAAGATTTCAAAATAATTCAGTACACATACAGTAATAGTTTATTGTAAACGGAAGGTTATAGGGTGTTATATGCAGGATTTTAAAGTGATTTTAAATATTTCCTGTAATTTATGATGTACATGTCAAATTCTTAAGTGAAAATAGCTTGTCTGTATTTCAGTTGAAAAGGCTTCCTAATAAAAGCAACCAGTATTCAGGTGGGTGAATGAGTAAGATTTAATGAGCTCATCCTCAGGTAAGCACAGGCTGTCACCTAAACAAATACAGCATATCTGCCCATGATGCAAAAGAAAATGGGAAGATTTAAATGATCAACCATGATTGCCAGCACTGGTTGAAATACCAGATTAAAAAAAAAAAAAAGAAAGAAAGAAAGATAGGACACATTTGCCAGGAAATGGGCAAAGACATTTGAATTTTCCTAGTCAATTTGACTTTTTTATTAGGTTGAGATCTGTTCTATTACGTCTGTAACACAATCCTCTGTGCATGCTGTAGAATTAACTTTATTTACTTTACCACAGTACTAGGTAAGTGTAATTATGGAGCAGCACCCTAGACTGCTGCTGTACCTAGGAATTTTACAAGTGAATGATGAAGGGAAGTAATATTGGCAAGTTGGAAATTAGAGCTGATAAAAATGAGAAATGGTCAAGTGGAAATAGGTCATGAAATGAAGACAAACAGTTTGTATTTAATAAGATGGAGCAAGTGTCAGTGGGAGGAACTGGGTTACATGGTGATTCAAAGAGCTTAGGAGACTGATCCTTGCAGATGCACTGTGAGCAGATGTGAATATCGTAAAACTGTATTTGTTAAAGAAGTTAGAAAAAGGTGGGAGAAATAGGAGATGCAATAAAGAAATGTGATGTGATCAGATCCCAGATGGGAATATGCTTGGTGAGGGATGGGAAAATATAAATTATGGGGCAGTGACAAATAAAGCATTTAGAAATGATTCAAATACAGGGAGCTAGAAGGAGACCCAAATAAAAAATACCAACCTAACTATCAGCTTGTATAATAGCAGGTTAAGGATAGTGCTAAGAGAGATGAAGGAAGGAGGATAGGTTTGGTGGCTAGGTATGAGCAGGCTGATGTTTAGAAAGGTGTGGGTATGTTTTTTATTTGCTCAAGAGAATGCAGGGTATCTAAAGGAATGGCAGATGTCCCAGTGGTCGTTGAGAACTGGTAGTTGAGTTTGTTTGGTGGTGGCTTCATCCAGAGATAATGTGCAAATAATGAAGAGAATTAATTGGAAAAAGACTTACAGAATGTGTATTCCCTGCCCATCTTCCTTTCTTCCCTCCCCCTTGAAGGGATGCTAAAGAATGTTTTTCTAGATAGATAAGCTCCTCCTAAGGGGACACCCGAATGATTGATTACAGAAGTAGGAAATCAGGAGATGTGACAGTTTGTCATGTGTCACCTACAGTATTGGGCTGTGATCTCATTTTACATCAGTTCAGAAGACCAAACTGGAGAAGGATATGTAAGTATTAGTATTTCAACAGCCAATCAATCATTTTTGACATTGGTGGAGGGTAGAGGTGATGAAAGGCAGAATGCAAATTTATACTGTGAGAGGGGCAGGAAGAATCCTTACTTACAGGACTCTTGCCATTTGTAAGTCTGCTATTGTGGAGGAGAGTATTCTGAGGGTCAAGTAGACGTGGAAAGGTAAGTTTCTTTCTATACTTCTTAATGAAAAATAAGTAACATTTATTTTGTAAGAGAAACAGAGATTAGAAGATGGGGGTGGGGGGAGATTGTGGAGGAAAGGAGGAGTGTATGAAAGGGTGGATATACAATTCCTACTCATTATCTGTCCATCTTCTTCATCCCTTTATCTCAACAACCTTGCCTTTCACCATAAATTTGTCTGATACCAGAAAATGATGAGATACCAGGAAGGCATGTGTATAAAACAAATGAGAAGGCTGAAGAAGAAAGTGATTGTGTTTGGGATTATATTTTACATAAAGAGAACAGGACCATGAAGTATTTCATTAGTAATTGTCAGTAAAATCAACAGCTGAAAAAATATGTGATTCTTTTTAATGGATTTCTTTAGCTTCCTCCTCTTCCCTTCCCTAGCTACAATAAAAAGTGATGCATAGGGAGAATGTTATCACATGTATCAGCAAAGCATGTATTACAGTGGTGCTCGTGCTTTGCAGCCAGAAGGTTGAACATACTCTTACAGAAAGGTTAAGAGACCACGAAGTATATTTTGGCTTACTTTCTCTACCATGTTCTGTCTTCCTTTTTTGCACAAAATATAAAAGGAATGCAAGTGACACCAAGGACCCCAACAAGGACAGTTAACCTGGTAGTGCAGAGCCAACATTGCTGAAACCCAGAAGCAGGCAGAATCCTGGGTTCTGTGAGAGGAAAGCCTCTTGATTTTTACCCACAGCACTTTGACAATCTAAGGTAGAATAATTTCTTGTATAGCCTGACTGGGAAGAAGTGGGGCGGCAATGCTTTTTGGTTCCCATATTCTCCACTGTGTTCTGCTAGACTGGCTATGCAGATGAAGTAAAAACAAACTCATTTTAGGGAAGCACGTGCTGTAACCGAGCTGTGGTTTTCAGAGAGAGCCGTCATGCCCGGCAAGGCAGCAGAGCAGCTGGGCTCCCTCTCCTTGCGGTGCTGCAGCCGGCAGAAGCTTTGAGCAGCTGCATTTGGGACAAGGCAGCAGTTGCTCAGATGGGTCAGCCCAGACCCACTAAATTGTGTATGACATAAGAAGTCTTTCATGCAAGTAATTCTGCTTTAGGTAGTGAACTTATATTGCCTCCAGCTGCAGGATTGGTCTTAAACTATGAGAAATACTCCAGTGTGTTTGAAACTTGACATTTCTCCCTAAATATTTAGGGATAGCGACTGATTGTGAACAATAAAGTTAGCATTCTTTGGGCTTGCTGTAGATAAACTACACAGACTTTGTGACATAGGGTACTAAGCTTAACAATGTCGACAAACAAAATCGACAGTGTTCTGAGTCATCAGATTCTCAGCTGATGGTATCACTGGCTCATGTGCCGGGAAAACATACCATTGTTTAGGAGTTTGTTCTGACAATCCAAGACATGGTTGCTATCTTTGTACTGCTTCAAAACTTTGTAATTTGTTGTGATCAACAGAAGCTTAAAACTGAAATATTCCCCTGAGTTTTCTTTCTCCTGGATTGCCTGTATAAGGATTTGTTGTATCTAGATTGTGCATGAGAGTTTGGCTGATGATGTATTGGTATACAGAATATACTGGTATATATTCTTTCGGAGAAAACAGTTACAGTATTTTACATTAAGAAACAAAGAAATGCCCATCAACACGGTCCTTTTCAGATGGATGTAATCTAAGGAAGGAAAGAAACAAAAGGATGGTGCATTTATCTAGTTTTGACTTGAGAGCTGCTTAACAATTTAGATTCTTCTTTTTCTTCAGCATTACAGAACATAAATTGCCAGCATGAACAGCCCTTAAAACTAAAGTACAACTTAAATCCATTAATGAATTGCTAAGGATCTGGAAACTTCTAGAAAGAATTAAAATTGTCTTAATCATACAGGGTTTCTTTTGAGCTTATATTGGGCTTACTATGTGACAGAGCTCTGTAAATGACAGAATCTGTATACACAGGTAATTTAGGGAGGGAATTCTGCAGGTTATTTGCTGCTACTTGACACATCCTAAAAACACTCTCCATAATGTAACAATGTAACAGACTTCTAGGATTTTCTTGAAATTTCTCTTGAAATTATTGTAACACCAAGACCGTGCTTTGGAATTTTTCTGTTACATGTGGATTAAGCACTTGATATGGTCAAACAGACTGTTTGAAGTTTTATGTAAATTCTATTTCACAGAATCAAAATCAGAGTGTTCAGAATCCGAGGTAGGGAAACACCAGTTGTCAGATTTTGAGGTGTTTCTTTTTTCTTAGCTCTCCCTGGGAATAACTTGATCAGCTTATTTATAGTAGAGATAGCTGTACAGTGGAAACTGTGGAAAGGGAGAGCAAGTAGAGGGCAAATGAGAGTGTGATCCTTGAACTGAATCCTCTCCCAGCTTTTATGATCAGGCCCTGTCCTACTTCCATTGTTATATGGATCCCTTAGGTGTATTTCCCTATGGAATGGGTGTATGCAGGTTAAATTCAAGGTATGCAGTGAGCTACTCTGCCTCTGCTGCTTCACAGCACAGTGAAGGATGTTTGACATCACCCTTTGGATAGCGTTGTCCCACAACATTTTGTAAGTGTAATAAATACACAGCCAAAGATTTCTATTTTCTTATTCAGAATTTTAGTGCTCTTAACTGGACAAAATAATCAGATTAGAGACATTAAAAAGAAAAAAAAAAAAAGAATGTTTTGAGGCTAGTTAGATGTGAAATTATCTCTTCATTTTGGGAATATTAGAGGTTTCTAGAAATGTTTCAGAGCCGGACACTGCACAGAGGTCATAGAATCATGGAACGGCTTGGGTTGGAAGGGACCTTAAAGATCACCTTGTTCCAACTCCCCTGCCACAGGCAGGGATGCCACCCACTAGATCAGGTTGCCCAGGGCCTCGTCCACCCTGGCCTTGAACACCTCCAGGGCTGGGGCATCTACAGCTTCTCTGGGCAACCTGGTCCAGTGCCTCACCACCCTCACAGTGAAGAATTTCCTCCTAACATCTAATCTAAATCTCCCCTCTATTAGTTTAAAACCATTCCCCCTTGTCCTATCATTATCTGCCTGATTAAAAAGTAGCTCTCCATCTTTTTTATAAATCCACATTAAGTACTGAAAGGCCGCAATGAGGTCTCCCCGGAGCCTTCTCTTCTCCAGGCTAAACATCACCAGCTCTCCCAGTCTTTCTTCACAGGAGAGGTGCTCCAGCCCTCTCATAATTTTTGTGGCCCTCCTCTAGACCTGCTCTAACAAGTCCACACCTTTCTTGTGCTGGGGGCCACAGACCTGGATGCAGCACTCCAAGTGGGGCCTTATGAGGGCAGAGCGGAGGGGGACAATCACATCCCTCAACCAGCTGGTCACACCTCTCTTGATGCAACCCAGGACACAATTGGTCTTCTGGGCTGCAAGAGCACGCTGCTGGCTCATGTTGAGCTTTTCATCCACCAGAACCCCCAAATCCCTCTCTGCAGGGTTGCTCTCAATGAGTTCTCCCAGTCTACTCATGCCTGGGATTGCCCCAACCCAGGGGCAGCACCTTGCACTTGGACTTGTTGGACCTCATTAGGTTCACGTGGGCCCACTTCTCAAGCTTGCCCATGTCCCTTTGGATGGCATTTGTTACTTTGTGCCACCAGCTTCTGCACAGGAAACATGGCTTTTGACCAGCATACCTTACAGGTACAGTTCCCCTAGTCAGACAATAAATTACTATTTAAAAACCACCATTAGCATAATACAGAATTGAAAATATTTTTTTCAACCAAGCAAACTGAACAGCAGCATAGGGGTATTCTGTGTTGGACTTGTAGGTCTTCCTTGTAGACGAAAAAGATGAGTAGATACATCCATAGTAATGAGTCTCAACTGTCTAGACCTTTTCAGGCAAACCATCTTGCTGAGCATTCCACCCCCTTCTGAAGTTCGCAGAAGGGGGTGGTTACTTCTTTGTCCATCAGTCCTGACCACAGTCCTGATCACCAGTTACACAAGCATCTACTGGTGCACATCTTGTGACACCTCTCTGCTTATGACTGTTTTTTCCTTCTGAAGAAACACCATCATTTTCCTAACACAGCAGCGACTTGTAGGATCCCATGTTGTGCTGCCGTCTTTGCTTTGCCTTTTCTGTGGTGTATTTGCTACCCTTCAGTGACTGGAACATCCGTTTCTAATTTAGAATTAATTAATTGTTGTTTTCAGTTTTTGAGAATAAAACAGCAGCAGGTGACAGTCTGTACTTCATTACTGTCACTCTGTACTTTAACAGCATTGGATTTACACCAGAGTTGGCCTTTTTTCAGTGAGCACTTTGTTCTTTTGACACTTTTTTCCATTTACTATTTTAGGAAGAATAAGAAATAGCAGCCTGCATATTACTATGTAATAGTAAGTTGGTTAAAACTCATGCCCACTGGAACTATGGCTGTTTATTTCCTTAGTCTTCATTTGTGGATTTAGACAGATAAACCAATTGGGAACACAAGTTGAGCTGTTCAGATATGTGCTGTTAACCAGTAACAAGAGCAAGGTTTTTCAAGATAATGAAATATGAATAAACTAACTTGAATTACCTCATTTTTTTCTGAAATTTCCTGATTGAAAAGGAAAAAGAATTTGAAAATCAGCTGAGATACAAGTTTGGTTTTTTTTTCAAAACCAATTGTATTCCTTAAAGACTGTACTGATAAATATTGCTTTTTTCTTTTTTACACAAGGAGAATATATGGTTCCTTCTTAAATCATACAAATTTATATTAGTTTCAGCTTCTAAGCTAAGTTAATATAATACCTCTGGCTTAGAAATATGATCTTGGTAGATTAAAATGGTCGTGCTTTCTTCTAAATAGACAGTGGAAGTGCCATGTGAATGATAAATACTTTACCTGGGACTATCTGGATTCCTGCCAGGAATGCAAGACAGTTATCCAGAGCTTTCTTCCAATTATTTGGAATAAAAATTAATCTAGGATTATGTTGTCTCTTTTAGCAGCACCTGACTGTGCTATCAGGAGAATAGGTCTGGCCATTCACACTGTTAGATTCTGTAATTTTGCCTGCTTGACAGTAAGCCTCTTTGTATGTTTCCTACTCTTTATCAGCTGTTAAACTAGGTGTATTCTGGGTTTCAAAGGTCATCATTCTAGTTTGTGTTTTCTTGAGAGCTGATAACTTATTTATGATAAGTTATCATAAAGTTCTGATAAATTATGAGACTTTTTTTCTGACAGTGATTCAGGAGAGTTCTCAGATTCTGTTTCCACAATATGCCACAAGTGTGTGTGTGTGTGTGTTTTCCTAAATCTCTTTAGCCTTCATCTGGACAGTTTTAAATTTTAAGATTTATTTTTGCATTATATTAGTTGTAGTTTATACACAGAACAACAGAAAGGGGAAGGGAGGGTACCAAAATATTGAGGCAGTTATACCTGTGCCTTAAGTCTTTACCAGGCAGGATAAAAGGTAGAAAGAGGAACTCTGGGACTGCAGGGTTGAAGTAGAGATAAGTGGTAGAATGAGAAATACTCCAGATGTTAAAAAGACCTGTTATGTTTGTGCTAATGATCACTAAGGTGCCATAAATTTAATTCAGTTGCAGTGAAATAAATTTAATCTGGTTGCTGTTCTGGTGTGTTCCCATGACAGACCAGCAAGATTAAGATTTCTAATGGTAGCGTGCCAGAAATAAACATTTTATGTTAATAGTTGTGGCAGAAGTTGCATGAAAGTGGAGTCAAATTGCAGTGAACATGCCTGAGCCTGACTGCTCACTGTTGAAGAGAAGTATTTCTGATCTACAGGTCAACATTATGCTAGGGTCTAGTAGAGGCTTCCATTTTCTGAATTTGAAATGATTTTCCAAGTAGGAATGAATTAGTCCTCACAGTATCTGGAAAAGTAAACAACTATTATCCCATTTAAATTGTGGGAAACGCAATTTAGGCAGATGAAATCATTTGTCACATAAAGAAAAGCTGTATCAGGGCCAGCAACTGAAGCCAGATTTCCTTATGGCATTGTCATGCTTTTTTAAACTTCCCTCCCATGGCTGACATATGTCATCACATGCTATTGTCCATCAGTATTTCCACATTGGATATTATGCACACGGAAGTATGTTATCAGAATACAATGTCTTCCTTGCAGTTCACCCACTGCAATACTTGTGCTAAAGGAGTGAAACCACAGAGTAAAGAAGTGAATTATCAACTATTAGATAGCCAGAAAAGTAGGACACAACATACTCTTTGCCAGTGTCATATTTAGTTTTCAAAGTAGCTGTTTTCATCAACAGTTTGTGACGTTTGTGTATACAGAATAGAAGAGTTCTTTTCAAAGAGTGAATGTATTAAAAATTCATTTATTCAGAATTCATATTTACCTACTTTAATGTGTTTGTACAGTGGGAAACCATTTGTACCTTTTTAATTGTTATTTTCTCTAGATGTTTAAGTCAATTACCACTGAGCAGTTAGACTCTGGTAGCTTTTGTTAAGTTCGGAAGGGAAGAATTATGGAACTCAAAGTAAAGCAAGCAGCTGGTTCCCTTAGAATTAAGCTCCCTTTTCTTACGATGACAGAATGTTCTGATGTCAAGGCTGATCATTTTAAAAATAACTGCTTAAAAATAAACCCTTAAAAGCTTTTTCTTTTTAAAGCTTTTTTGTTGTTTCTAAATAGATGAGAATTTATTTTTGGATTCTGATGCTTAACATTTAAAGTTTGTTTACAAAGCTCTTACTACTTCATGAAAATGTGGAGCTGTGAAAGTGGAATTCTGAGCTGGTGTGGTGCTGGATTCTGTTTGACACTGTCTCACGTTTTGTCTTCAGAATTCAGAAAGAGAACTACTGTGGCAGAACAGGGTGTCAAAGATTATCATATAGCTACAATATTTCAAGCTAGGTTAAAAAAAGTCAAATATAAAAAATGAGAATTGTTTATCTTCTTTCTGGAGTCATGGCTTTCTATTTGGCTACTGTTGCTATTAAATTCCTTTTGAAGCAATAATAATGGTTAGACTTTTCCACTGAGATTTTTAATCATTGTAACATTTACTATGGTAACTGTGGAATTAGCAGTATTTACCCTTTAAAAAGTGAACTGATAGAGATAGATAGATATGGATAGATATATATTTTTTCTCTGATCTCAGACTGGGTTCATGTCCAAGTTACATACTTGTAGAAACTGAATAAATAATATTGCCATCCTTAAAATAAAAGGCAAACACAGATCATCAAAACATCTTTTCTATTCAGATATATAAATTCTTTTGGCCACCACAGAGTTGTATTCCTAGCAGCTTGACTCCCTGGTCATTTTGGATTGGATTTATTCCACTTTGAATTGGCCTCTGACTGATTTCGTTATAGAAGTTATAGCTCTTTTACAGCATGATTATAATGGACTTCTACTTTAAATTCTTCTGAGTGGTTTCCAAACCCACAAGGGCCACCAGAATAGTTATGGACACCAGTGATTCTGAGTTACTCTCTAGTCTACACGTGCATCATGAGACTGTGCGTATTCATCCCCAAAACATGGGGATGTTATTTGTTAGTTATAAAGCAACAATAAGTTGTTACACCAGATGTACTGACTAGATGAAAAAAAAACTCGTAAATCATACCGAATGCGAAGCCTAAAAAGGCCCATTTCCTAAATGTCGATCTGCAACCATCTACAGCATTTGCATATAGTGAATCTGTTTCTCTGAAGAAATCTGCATCTACTCAGTTATAACTTGTTCTTGCTTTTTGTCATCAGTTTCCCAATGGGTGTTTTTGAAGGTAAAATAAAAAAAAAAAAAATACATCCTGAACAGACTGTATTTTCACCTTTTTAAATGCTTCTGAATTTAAAAAGGGCTGAATTATGTGTTTCTAATAACTTATGATTTATACAGCTACAGTGATTTTTTTTCTATGTTCCTTTTTACATAGATATATTTAAGTGCAGGTTTTTGAAAAACCACAGTATTACAAAAAATACATTAATGGCATACTTGTGCCTGCCTATTTTGGGATTCAGTTTGCATGTTTGTGGCCAGCTAAGCCAGAGCTATTTGTTCTGGGCTAAACCCTGGTGTGCAAAATATTCCTCGCTCCAGCAAGTGTTGGCATGGTCTCAGTGAGGGCTGGATTTTACAGGTGTGAACTGCCTGCTCCTCTTTCCCAAAGCTTATCATATAATGATTGCAGCTAGTGAATATTGAAGCAGGCAAGGCTGAAGTTAGAATTGTTAATTAAGCTCTGAGAGTCTAACTACAAATTACCTAGTCATTGTCACCAATGCTTTTTAAGTATACTTCTCTAATTATAATTCATTACCTGTGCTGATCGAGCAGTATGTTCTGCAATTTCTCACTTTTAATTATTGGTATTGGAGCATGGAATCACTAATATAGTCTGGGATTTCATAGGCTCTTGTGACCGTTTTTCATACCTGGGTTCTACTTGTGCTTCCATATGAGAAAGTTTTGGTATCAATAATCCACTCCGGTACCTTTTGATAACCTTTGTACAAGGAATGTGTGTACAGCCTGACCATTAGACAGGATTCTTTGTGCCGGAGAAACTGTACTTGTAAGAGGGGGAATGTGTCCAGAATTCCTGGAATATGGTTAAGTAAATGTTGGAATATCTTTTATATTCAGTATTTTCAATAATATTTTAATTCATTTTTTGCATAAATATGATTTTATTCTTTTATATTCCTTAAACTGTTTTTGAAAGTATTAGTTCATTCACCTTTCCTTAATTATTGCATACATTTACTGGAATTTGGTGCTGCCTTTCATTTTTTTCATATGCAAGACTAAGTGTAGGTTTAGTAAGAAATAACAGAAAATGTGATTGTAGATTTTTTTATGAACTGTTAAAATATTCAACATAATTTCCTAAATATTCCATATTATTTACACAGTATTTTTACTATTCTGTATTTTTACTGTACTATAATATATTTTTAAACAATGTGTTGAGAGGAAATCACTTAAAAGCATTCCCAGTGAAATTTAAGTATATGGCAAAAATATTTAGCATAGAATATTTTTAGAAGGCTAACAAAAAACCTCCCTCTGGCAAGTTTCTCTACAAAATAGATTTAACTATGTGCTAACTTTAAAACGCTTGTGAATTTGCAGGAAGAAACTGTTGGTAAGGTCTATTTAATGAGATTTAATAGTTGCTCTCCTAAACATTATACGTATATTTAATTAATTAATTTCTTTAAAATAGAGCAGTTATCCACTGGAATATAAGACTTAATGAATACATGTTTCAGTTATTTAAAGAGATTTGGTATCGTGTTCTAGAATCACTTCGTTTTTATGCTTTATATACCCATCTAGGGATAATCCTAAATTTAGCAACTGTAAGTAGATTTAACTTGTGTATAGAAAACAATACAAAGAAAATGCTTTACTGTAATAATTAGGATAAACTGACAAATGGAACCCCATAGAATTGCATTATTTTTCATGGCACAGCTAAGGTATGCTCTGCTTTAGCAAAAAAAATAATAATAATAATAAATCATATTTTTGCAAATGAAAATTGAGACATTAATGCTAGTGATTGTACTAATTTCATGACTGCTGAAGTACAAGGTATCTAATATTAAACCTATTTTAATTCAGCATGAATCCTGATATTTTAAACTTGCCTGTTTGCAAGTCACAGCTGTGCTGTGCAGGTTTCTCAATAAGTATGTCTGCTGCACATCCCAGTATCTGGGAGAAGTGTTGCATTTAAAATTGGGGTATGTAGGACTGGTAGTTTTTATTGCTCTTTTGTTGATTTTAATCAAATAATGCTTAGTGTTTCATTTTAATCGCAGATTGTCAACCGGCATTTTATGTCTGGGCAATAAAAAACACTGTTGAAATTCAAATTTCACACCAATTATTAATTGTAACACATCCTCAGGGCTTTAACAAACATGGTATCCGAGGGTTAATAAAAACGATTTTCTAAGAACACTGTGCAGAAGCTTGCCTTCTATGAATAACCTTCATGGGTTACAGTACATACATTAGCAGCTCTTTAAAGTGTTAAGAAACAATGAACTTAATTCTCTAGTTTGTTTCTTTTTTGTTCAAGTATTTATAAAATAGGTTATAGGCACATTGATCTCACACTCTTGCTTGTGACTGTGAATGTGTGGAATAATTGGCTTTCTGTCCCATTTATAAAGTATTCAGTCATTATCCCGGTGCATAAAGTAATACCAATGTTTAAAGGGCTTTCACAAGAGGAAAAAGTAGCATGGCTCAGTTTACTGCATTGCCTGTCAGCATTTTATTTGTCTACAGAAGCATATGCCACAGCATTTCAGTTTTACTGAAGAAGTGCTGTGTGCTCTTCAGCGATGAGGAAAGCTATAATAGGAAGTAGGTCAGTGTTTGAATGCAAGCCTCTCTTGTTCCTGGATCTTTGCTGATATTTTGAGTCTGTGAATGTTCTTCCCCCTGAAGATGTTGCTTTATTTAAAAGAAAAGAGAAACCAAGTATGTTCTTCATTGTGTCTGTTTAGCTTTTGGGGAGTAAAAGTGAAAACTCCAAAGTTCTGCCCTTCAGGTCTGGTCAGCTAAGGAATGTATGTGACACTGTGAATCTTTACTAAAATGAATCTTTACTAAAATGCAACCTATTTACTCCAACTGACCAAAAGCTCCATTAAGCTGACTCTAAGGTATGTATATGAAAAGAGATGTCCTGTATCATTGCTGCATCTTCTAAAACTTCTGGGTGAAAGGCTAACATAGTAAAAATCCTGGAGAGGGACGGGATTATGTTTGTTGCTGCATTCACTTGGTGCGGTCTGAAACTCAGTTTCACATACATCATTACAAACTTGTTTTTTCTGGTCTACCTGAGAAAGTGGGGTGCTAAGATTTAATGGCTCTTGCCCCTGTTCTAGCAGAGATGGGATGCATCTCTCTAACAAGTTATGGAATCCAAGTATTTCTTGACCCACAGCTGGTGTAGTAATGCCTTTTTGTGTAAATTTATAAGTTATACATAAGAAGTTTTACAGATAAGGACAACTGCTCTGCATGTGTTACGAAAATAAATGGTCTTAGGAAGAAGTGTTGGAATTATGTTTATGTTTGAAAAGAAAGAAGTACACAAGCCAATAGATCTGCTTTCTGTTGCATTTTGCCATCATTCAAAATAAACTTTCAGTTTGGTAATTATTATAATCCTGCTTATGCAGAGCTTCTCAAAAAGTCTTCGTTATTCATTTGTTCTTCAGCAAAATGCCAGCTTTGTTTTTCTGGCTTTTTCCTTTAGTGAAGCAATAACTTCATATTCATAAACCACAAATATAGTTTCCCTCTTTTGCTATAAATTCACTTAGGGATTAACAAAATTAATCACTAGAAGACCTTCCTTAGCATTGGAAATGCAAGGTATGATACTTGGCCTTTGGGCTAATTAATGGGAACAGATATTTTCTTGAGTGACACACATCCGCATGGGGAGAGCAGGGTGCTCAAGTTATAAGAGAAAGGCCGTAATGCTAGTCTGCTGCCTTGTAGTTTTGGATATGCAGTTTGCCACTTTTCTTTTCCTGGACCCAGGCGCTGCATCGAGTGGGTCAGCAAATTACATATCTGTATGTCTCCTGTTTTCAATAGGGAAAAAACTGCAGTACTACCCACAAAAGCAAGAGTTTCGAATCATTAGCAGGGTCATGGGGCATTAGGAAATGGCCTGCTGATCTCTTTCTCTTGCTATGCACATTATTCTTATTACAGTGCTGTGCTTACTGGGCCCACCATGGATTAATAAGTATCTGGTACAACCAGAAACAAAAGAAGAGTCCTTACCTTAAAAAGCTGTAAAGTATGAAGAAAGGGAGTGAAGAGATGAAATTGTTCAGACTGACAATGTCAGCACATCTACTCTGGTGAGTCTCATATTTGTCATGGCGAAGTTTTTATGCCTGTGAAGAAGGAACTCCAGGTCTGTGAGTGCAGTGGGAACTGGAATTCCTTCTTCTGGTTTCTGTAGCTGAGTCTTGCCTGTCAGCTGATACATGGCAGAGGGTACAAAGAAGAGGTGGAAGAAGCTCTGCACCAACTTGTAATACTCTTAAGGTCATAAATGATTCTTCTATCCTCTTTTTCTTCTCTTCTGTAAAATTCAGAGGAACAAGTTAAAGGGTGGGGCAAAAGATGATGGAGGATTTATTTGCAGTTTTTGGGAACTAAAAATGTAGGTTGCTGCAATAGTACTGCAAATCTGGTCGTTGTTGTTCTTTTGTGGTGCCATGTTCTGAATATCTAACCAATTTCTGCATGGATGGCAGGGGGGAATTCTAGTCAACATTGATGAAGGATATTGTCTTGAAAGGTTTTCTCCATAGCTCCTCTTTTCCATCATTCTGCATGTGTCTTTTTCCAGGCAAATTGGAGAATTGGATTCTTGCTCTGTAATTTCTCAATGAAGGTTTTATTTCAAATAAGACATCAAATACTGACAAAGAAGATACATAAGTTCTGTCTTGCAAAGTATCTGTGTCACATCAGCAAAGCTTTTTATCCTGCTTTGCTTTAAATTGCAAGCACTCTTGGTCAGAAAATCAGATGATAACCCAGTAATTTCATTCTCAAAGGGTGGTTCTGAAAAGGCTTTCATAATAGCTCAGAGACTATTAGGATGAAGTATGAAATGTTGTTTATTTTTGTTCCCTAACATGCTGCATTCATACTTGACTTCTCTAATTGCAAAACCTTGTGGAAACTAGATTTCAGACAGGGCCTGTTGCCCAACTCCTAAGAAAAGCAGGCAAACTAGTTTCCATGGTTTCAGACACTGCTGTTCATCCTCTCAAGGCTGTTCTACTCTTGGTAAGAGAAATTCAAGTACAGGGAATGTGTGAAAGGCTAAAAGTGAGATTATTTATTTCAGGGTTATTTTTTCATTTTCATCTCGTGCCTGCTATAACAGCCAGAGTTCTTCCAGATTGTCAGAGCTGTGGAGATATTTCTCCCAGCCCAATAAAAATTTCTCAATGATATTAGGAATTTTTCTTTCTCAAAACAAAGCTCTCTTACAAAGTTTTTTTCTGACAAAAAGTTAGATATTTCAGTATTTGCATTAGGAGTGTTTCTCTTGGACGTTGGTAGGCAGTTGTTCGTTATTTGTCTTTAAGTATGATTAATTCAAACAAAAAGACTTAGGTTCATTGCCACAGGTTTCTGTTTCTAAAGGAGCAGCCTCCTCTTTTGGTAGGGTATCCCAGGTCTTTGAAAGAAATTGCATTTCCTGGGAAAGAAGACAGGAGGGAAAAGGGAGAGGAGGGGGAGCTCTTGTCTCTTTTTTGCCTGCCATTCTCTGCCTTTTTCCAACACAAAACCACTTAAATGGTGTTCAGAACATTCAGTCACCTCTGAAATGGCTGAATGTGGTTCTTGAGGAATGACCATTGCTTGCAAACTAACCTCTCACTGATTTTTATTTGTATTTTAATTATTTTTATGGCTCCCCAGTAAGAATCTGGGAGGGAGAGGATTTCTGATTTTCCAAACTTTTGATGTGGCAAGAAACCCACTTGGCCTTTGCTTCAGCTCCCACGTGTGAGACGAGATCATAGGGTATCGAACAGTTCCAGCTGGCACCTGGGTCTTTCTGATGGCTGTAGAAGCAGTGAACTTCAGTTAGCAGAAGTCCTGGCCCTCCTCAGAAGCTGTTTCACGTGTGGCTGGGTCACAGGGGTCTATACGCCACCAGAGGTGATAGATGAGCATCAACAGATCCAAATCACCTAGGGTAAGCTCTCCTGGTCCAGTTATCTGAACTAGATTGCTTCAGTTAATGTAATTGAAAAACTTCGTGCTACTTTAGGTTGTGTCCTTGATAATTTTGAGAAGATAATAAGTAAAAACAATAAGTATACAATAAAACCAATGGTTTTTTTTTTTCAATCCTTCTGGGGCAAGAGGGGGATGAGACAAACTGCCAAGAAGACACATCCATAACCATCAGCCCATAAGAGCAGCTGTGAAAGCAGCCACTTCTACTAAAAAAAA